>CM054059.1:137089833-137432800 GCA_028641055.1 Alopecurus myosuroides
ATTACAAAGCTCACGATCACATATAGATCACACCATGGGAGAGAGAGATGAACCACATAGCTACCGGTAGAGCCCTCAGCCTCGGGGGAGAACTACTCCCTCTTCATCATAGGAGACAACAACGACGATGGAGATGGCGGTGGAGTCGATGGAGATGATTCCGGGGGCACTTCCCTGTCCCGGCAGGGTGCCAGAACAGAGATCTGTCCCCCAAAACTTGTCGGTGGTAGCGTCAGAGCTACGGATGTATTTTGTGGAAAAGGTCAGTCTATTTAGGGTTTACCCTTGGGGGAGTATAAATAGGCGAAAGGGCAAAGGCGGTGGAGCTATGGGGGCCCAGACCACTAGGTGGCGCGGCCAGGGGGTCCCGCGCCACCCTATGGTGTGGCCACCCAGTGGCCCCCCCTCCGGGGCTCTTCGGGACTTCTAAGACTTCTGGCTTTTGAATTTTCCAAATCCGAGAATATTTCCAGAACAACTTTTCAGAAACTAAAAACAACAGAAAACAGGGAACTGGCTCTGTGGCATCTTGTTAATAGGTTAGTCCCGGAAAACGTGTAAAAATGCTATAGAGAAGGGAGAAAACATGTAGCAATTGGCATAATATCATCATGGAGCATCAGAAATTATAGATACGTTGGATACATATCACCCGCCTTGCAGAAATTCTCTTCCTCCCCGGCAAGGGCGCCAGAAAAGTAGCTTGATGGTGCAGATCTTGCACTCGTTGGGAGACCCCAGGAGGAAGGTATGATGAGCACATCAGCAGTTTTTCCTCAGAAAAAACCAAGGTTTAATAAACCAGTAGGAGGAAGGAGATGTAAATTATTGCCCCTTGGGCATACATCCAACACTAGGACCATCAAGGAAAGGCACACCAAACCCCCGCCCCTCTCGACTTCCCATATTTGATTTTGTGGATTTTTTGGTAAATCCCAAATTTAAGGAAAAATTGAAAAAAGGAATGAGAGAAAAGATGGCGGGTGGACTCCCAAATTAAACGATTTTTCATCTTGTTGTACAAAACTTCGCTCGTGTTAGTTGTTGTACCAATGTTGTTATTTAATATTTTAAATATTGAAGATTTAAACCAATGTTCATGATATCACTTATCTAACCTATCAGTCGGCTAAAGATAATAGATAAATCGTCTTATCGGTCGACTATTTATCGACCAATCTTTTCGAAAGTCCTAGCTTTTAGCATTAAAATATGGTTTACAAATATATCATATGAGCACTAAAAATTATAAAATATGATATATAGATATATTATATTCAACAATACTAAAAATTCTATGAAGGATATCATTAATCACAGGTTCCAGCGATGAAAATTCGATATATCGATCAACATATAGGTACATCAGCCAATAAATCGCTTGTCAGACCAATAAATCGTCCGAGTGATAAACTCCGCCGATATTCATTTATCTTATCGGTCGCCACTCGATAAGCGACAAATCAACCGATAAATCAATATATCGGAAGACATTTTGAAGAGTGATTTAAACACATAACTTTGACCATTCATGAAATTTATGTTTGTAAAAAATATTGTGGGTTTTTTCTATTTGTATAAATGTGAAATGTAGTTTTTCCCAAATTCCAGATGTGTCAACATTCCTAATACAACCTAAGATAAACCCATGTATCCCCGTGTATTACTAAATTATGTCAGGTCACTTGGAGTAGGCTTAAAAAAATTAAAAGTTCCAAAAGAAAATCAGAAGTATACACTTTTATTACATACCTGTAATTTTCACAAATAAATATGCTTATTTTAGTTCCATGGATCCGTAGTAGACTTACTATATTCACTATAGATCCGCATATTTGTTTTCTGTGCAGTTCAAAAATAAACAGATTTATTTATGAAATTTTATAGGTATGTTGATACGTCTAGATTTATATCTGTGTTTCTGAAAAAATCCTGAAACATTGAAATATGTATTAAATCTTCTGAAAAATTGGACCAAGGATCTTCGCAGGAGCTAGAAGGATTCTCCCATATCTCCTTTCTTTCCTTCCTCACTTTTTTTGTTTTATTTTGTGAGCTACTGGATCCTAACCCTTTAAATCCAAGTCTTTTTTATAAAAAAATTATGTATTGCCAAGTTAAAAAAAATTGATTTTCATATTTATTCTCAGTTTGTTGTTTTTGGTTTTTTTATTTACTTGCCATTCCGATTTCTAAAATGTTGTTTACTCTTAAATATTAGAGAATTTTAGTTTAATAATCACATGGAATCTCCGACTTAAGGGTATCAACATCGCTAGGTGCTAAGCAGATAATGAAGTGTGAGAAATCATCCAGAAAATATGTGAGGATAGGTAATTCAGAAGATTATCACAATATCCTAAGTTAAACAAATTATTTTCAGCCAGCTTATGTATACCCCTGAAATAATAAAAGCTATGTACATCAAGTGTTGAATTGTAATTGCAAAAATTGATGATGTCGTTTTTCTACTTGATGAGGCTGATATACAAAGTGCTAGGAAACGACCCTACCGGAGGTTCCACTTCCAGCATGTTTCTTAAGCAGTCCCAACGGCCATCTCCTCGGACCTCGACTGAAGCCATGGCACCGGCCTCATCACTACCTCCTCCTCCCTGTCCGCCTGCGGAGTGATGCGTGAGTAGTTCATCCCTGGACTATGGGTCCATAGCTGTAGCTAGATTGTTGTCTTCTCCACTTTATGCCTCATGTTTAGATCTCATGAGCTTCCCTACATGATCGAGATCATCTTATTGTAATGTTACATGTTGTGTTTGCTGGAATCCGTTGAATTGATAATCAGAAGACATAGCATTGAACTTTCATCGGATCCCAACAAACACAACATGTAGCATTACAATAAGATGATCTCGATCATGTGAGGAAGTTCATGAGATCTAAACATGAGGTATAAAGTGGAGAAGACAACCATCTAGCTACTGGTATGGACCCGTAGTCCAGGGATGAACTACTCACGCATCACTCCGGAGGCGGGCATGGTGGTGTAGACCCCTCCGGTGATGAATTTCCCTCCTGACAGGGTGCCGGGGAGAGCTCCAGAACCTTCCCGGTCTCGGGTTGACAATGACGGCGGCCTCGGGTGTTTCTCGGGAAGAAGTGGTATATTTTTAGGGTTAACGTATCGGGGGAATAAATAGGCGAAAGGGCGATGGCGGTGGATGCCCGAGGGGCCGACACCACCCCAGGGTGCGGCTAGGGGGCGCCGCCCTATGGTGTGGCCCCCCTCCGGGCCTCTTAGGGACTCTGTGGAACCTTCGGAATTTCTAAGACTTCAGGCGTTTGAATTTTCCAATTCCGAGAATATTTCTAGAACAACTTTTCTGAAACCAAAAATAACAGAAAACAGGGAACTGGCTCTATGGCATATTGTCAATAGGTTAGTCCCGGAAATCGATAAAAATGACATAAAGTGTATAGCAAACATGTACCAAATAACATGAAGACAACATGGAACATCAGAAATTAAGGATACGTTTATGACGTATCAACATCCCCAAGCTTAGTTCCTACTCGTCCTCGAGTAGGTAAATGATAAAAACACATAATTTCTGAGGTAACATGCTACCAACATAAACTTGATCATCAATATTGTGAAAGCATATGTAAGCTGAGATCATAGTACTTCAAACAAAAGCATGATAGATATAATTCTAGCAATAAAACATAGTAATCTTTTGCATCATGAGAAGTAACACAAATAGAAGATCATGAATAACAATGCATTGAAAGTTATATGTTTGTTTCAATTATAGAGAAAACATAGCAAACTGATATTTCGATTGTCCTTAAGAGTGGGGTAAACATAAATGTCAGGACACCTTCAAAGTTTAAGAGGAAGACTAGAACAAATAATTTGAGATCAAGTAATAACGCATCATGAAGAAATTACTAATGTATCTAGGACAAATGCACATTAAAATCAAGATCGCGACTATGCTCTCTCAACTATGCATAAAGTTAGAAGATGGAGACTCAACATATTAAAAGAAAGGCCCTTCACAAAGGGAAGCATGGATCACTCATGTGCTAGAGCTTTTTATTTTATTAAACAAAGGTATTGAAAACATTTTTAAGAGAGATGTATGCTTATGTCAACGAATGGTAAACAGAACAGTATGTCACAAGCCGACTAGACTTTACAAGATAGGCTCCCATTGAAGGACGCAGCTAGTGTAGAAGGTCATCCCTCTTTCTCTTTTCTTCACACAATTATGCTTTGACTGATAAATCAGGGGCAAAAATAGTGAAAGAGAATTTGTTTGTATTAATTTGGGGCTGGGCACCCCGCTGCCAGCTCTTCTATCAATTGGATAAGCGGATGAAGCCACTAGTCCAGGGTGTGAAATCCAATCAACAAGTGAGATAAAGATTCTCTATTTACGTCCTCATGAGCTAAAACAGGAACACAAAACAGGAGTAATTTTGAAAGTTTTAAAGGTAACACATGAGCAATTTACTTTGGGGTGGCGGTTAAGTACCACATGTAGGTAGGTATGGTGGACACATTTGGCATACTTTGGTTTTTGGGAGTTGGATGCACGATTAGAGCTCATACTCAGTACAGGTGGGGGCTAGCAAAAGAGTGGGAGCGACAAATCAAGAGAGCATAAAGGCCATAATCATGCATAACGATAAAAACATCATTAATCAAAGCATAAGTGGTACCGCAAGTTAAAAAAAATGATCATAGAGGCTATAAGTGACTGGTTGTAGTGATAAACATGGTGTAAGCATGCGCCAAGTCAACCAAATAAAACATTCAAAGGAGAACACCGCAAATTTATGCTTCAATATGATAAAAATAACTCATGATTCTTTCAATGGCACATTAAACACTCTCAGCTATTTGAGGCTATTCATGCTACCCAATAACCACAAGGCTTTAAAACTTAAATAACATTTAGGATGGCATGAAAAAGTTCTAGCCACAGTCTATACAAGTTTCTATTTGCATTGTTATAATTTCTACCACATGCAATAATTTCTTTTCCCAACAAGCACCATACAAAGTATGTTTTAATAAAAACTCTCTAAATGGAGAGTACTCACATAACACTACTAAAACTAACATCTCTGAATAAGAGATGCATGAAAACATGAGCTAAACAGTAATTTTGTCGCAGCTAGAAGATAAACTAAGAATACGAGCATAACGAGTATTCAAATGAAAAAGCGGAGCATGTATCTATCCCGAAAAAGGATGCTAGGTTACAATGACGTCTATTGCAGCAAGGAAACAAAAGAAAACAGAACATAAAATAAAAGACGCTCCAAGTAAATTTCATATGATGTGACCGAATAAAAATATAGTTTCACTAGAAGTGATCTGATAAATTGTAGATGAAGAAGGGGATGCCTTGGGAATCCCCAAGATTACATGCTTGAGTATTACAATAATTTGCTGGTATGAACCACGGGATCATCCCCATGCTTTGACCTTGCACTCTTCTTGATCACATTATATCACCCTCTTCTCTTCACTCTTGAAAACTTCCTTCACACCACACTCAAAGAGTAATTCGCATTAGAGGGTTAGTGAAACAATAAAAATTTCATGGGTTCTGTATGGTAACAAGTGATATTGATACTTTTACACATTTTCTACAACTACTGATGTGTCTTGAAGCAAAGAAATCCACTTGACATCGTAAAAGAGCAAATGCAAGAAAATGGCAGAATCTGCCAAAGCCAGAACAGTCTGTAAGGCTAAATTTTTCGGGGAACTTACGTTACTCAAATCGAAAAACTTAAAGAACCAAAAAGTTTTGGAATTAGCTGTAGAAAAATCACAAAAACTTTCAGATCATTTCGATCTTTCTGTATTTTATACGAGTTTTTACAGTGGACAACAGAAATTTGTTTCCTGCGCAGAAATCCAAAACCAACTCCAACTTTTGTTAGAAACTTTACTTGGAACAAATAATACATGAAAATAAATATACAAAGGAGTTGATACATAAGTATACAACCCCTTTACTCAAATAAAACAGAAAAAAACAAGCAAAAATAAAACCATGGGTTATCTCCCAAGAAGTGCTTTTCTTTAACGCCTTTTAGCTAGGCCCAGAAAAGTGGATTCACGTGTTTTCAGGTGAAGAAGATGCTCACATAAGTAATGTGAATTAAGAAAAAGAGAGCATCAAGTAGAAAGTATAAAACAAATTTAAGTCTGACCCAGTTCCTATGCATAGGAATCGATCTTGTAAAGAAATAAATTAAAGAAGCTCAAACTAGAAATCATGGGAAGGTAGAACAAGAGCAACTTCAAAACTTTCAACAAAAAGAGAGGTGTTTTAGTAACATGAAAATTTGTACAACCATATTTTCCTCTATCATAATAACTTCTAGTAGCGTCATGAACAAACTCAACAACATAATTATCAAATAAAGCATGTTTGTCATGGTTTAAAAGCACACAATTCATATCAAGCTCAAAAACAGTGGGATCAAAATTAAAATTAAAGACCTTTCTTTCCCACTTTTAGCAATAGTAAAACAAGATGATAGGTCACTTTTAAAAGGTATAGGACACATTATAGCAATCCTATTTTCAGTAGCATTATAATTTATAATATCAAGTAACATATGACCATCATCTAGCATTATCATATAAATTTTCTAAACAAACTTCCTCATTATCATGCATATCAATAGTTGGAATAAATAGGGAATTCTTATAGGATTTATCAAAGTAGCATGGATTATCATAAATAACAGTAGCAATATCATTCTCATAGATTTCGTTCATAGTAGTATCAAGGTCACAAGTATAGCAAGTATCATTTTCATGAAAAAGTGATATTTCAAAAGAATCAATAAGATCATCAACATTATGAGTTAAAGAGTTACTCTCATTTGGAGGTAGACATGGGCAGCTCCATTCTTCCTCCTCTTGATCATCACTCTCCTCCTCTTTTTCATCTAATGATTTTCCAGATTCAACAATTTCTTCTTTCATAGGCTCCTGCAAGGCATTAGTCTCTTCCTTAGGTTGAGAGCATTTATTAAGATATTCCATTATGTAGTAATTACAATCCTTGTAATTATCACAACAATATTAAAGTATAGCACAAATCTCGTATTTATAAGGTGCATCATCAATACTTTCAAGTAAATAGGTAATTTCGAATGCACCCTTCCAAGCAATAATTTTTTTAATTTGTTCCACATCATATAATTCATAATTTCCCTTAACATAAGAAGATATGGTCACATTATTATTATACTCACATTGAAAAGGGAGGTGTTTATACCTCCTACAGCAACACGATTTATCAAAGCAATACGTAACATTATATGTAGAGCACACATTTCTAGCAATGATATGCAATTTATTAATTTGTTCCCATAAGCGTTACCCTTTTTGTGACAAGAGGTGTTCCTTATATTTTTTTTTGATCTTCCGTGAACCCATCTTGCCAATAAGATCTAGTTTCAAAGACATCAAACATTGATAGCAAGCATGATAAAGCAAAAATAACAACTAGAATAAGAACTAATTTTTGTTTTTGTTTTTGATAAAGAGAAGCAAACAAGATAAAATAAAATAAACAAGGGAAACAATAAAAAAGTAAAGAGATTGGAAGTGCGAAACTCGTCTTGCATAAATTCTCTTCCTCCCCGGGAACGGCGCCAGAAAAGTAGCTTGATGGTGCAGATCTTACACTCGCTGGGAGAACCCAAGAGAAAGGTATGATAAGCACAGCAGCAGTTTTTCCTCAGAAAGAAATCAAGGTTTAATAGACTAGGAGGAGAAAGGAGATGTAAATTATTGGCCCTTGGGCATACATCTAACACTAGGACAATCAAGGGAAGGCACACCAAACCCCGCCCCTCCCGACTTCCCATATTTGATTTTGTGGATTTTTTTGGTAAATCCCAAATTAAAGGAAAAATTGAAAAAAAAGGAATGAGAGAAAAGATGGTGGGTGAACTCCCAAATTAAACAATTTTTCAGCTTGTTGTACTAAACTTCGCTCGTGTTAGTTGTTGTACCACTGTTGTTATTTAATATTTTAAATATTGAAGATTTAAACCAATGTCCAGGATATCAATTATCGTTAACCTATCGATCGGCTAAAGATAATAGATAAATCGTCTTATCGGCCGACTGTTTATCGGCCAATTTTCTCGAAAGTCCTAGATTTTAGCACTAAAATATGGTTTACAAATATATCATATGAGCACTAAAAATTATAAAATATGATATATAGATATATTATATTTAGTAATACTAAAAATTCTATGATGGATATCATTAATCACAGGTTCCAACGATGAAAATTAGATATATCGATGAACATATAGGCACATCGGCCAATAAATCGCTTGTCAGATCGATAAATCATCCGAGTGATAAACTCCGCCGATATTCATTTATCTTATCGGTCGCCACCCGATAAGCGACAAATCAATCGATAAATCAATATATCGGAAGACATTTTGAAAAATGATTTAAACACATAATTTTGACCATTCATGAAATTTATGTTTGGAAAACATATTGCGGGTTTTTTCTATTTGTCTAAATGTGAAAACTAGTTTTTCCCAAATTCTAGATGTGTCAACTTTCCTAATACAACCTAAGATAAACCCATGTATCCCCGTGTATCACTAAATTAGGTCAGGTCACTTGGAGCAGGCTTAAAAAAATTAAAAGTTCCAAAAGAAAATCAGAAGTATACACTTTTATTACATACCTGTGATTTTCACAAATAAATATGCTTATTTTAGTTCCATGGATCTGTAGTAGACTTATTATATTCACTATAGATCCATATATTTTTTCTATGCAGTTCAAAAATAAACAGATTTATTTATGAAATTTTATAGGTATGTCGATACGATTTATATCTGTGTTTCTGAAGAAAAAAAATCCCGAAACATTGAAATATGTATTAAATCTTCTGAAAATTTGGGCCAAGGATCTCCGCAGGAGCTAGAAGGATTCTCCCATATCACCTTTCTTTCCTTCCTCACATTTTATTTTGTTTTATTTTGTGAGCTACTGGATCCTAACCCTTTAAATCCAAGTCTTTCTGATACAAAATTTATGTATTGCCAAGTTACAAAAAATGATTTTCATATTTATTCTCAGTTTGTTGTTTTCGGTTTTTTTTATTTACTTTCCATTCCGATTTCTACAATGTTGTTTCCTCTTAAATATTAGAAAATTTTAGTTTAATAATCACATGGAATCTCTGGCTTAAGAGTATCAGCATCGCTAGGTGCTAAGCAGATAATGAAGTGTGAGAAATCGTCTAGAAAATATGTGAGGATTTTTTTTTAAGAACAGATGCAAGGAGCGCATGTCTTTTTCATTAATATAGGAATAGAATTTGAAGTTACATTTGATGAAGTCATAGCGATGCTAAGACTGACACCCCACCCCACACTCTACATGCGGCGATTACTCACGCAAACTATCCACTCTACGTTTGCTAGCCCATGTTAGATACAGATACGGATACTGGTAGAAATAGACTAGGACTCCTAGACAACTTGTAGTCCAAGTCTCTCTCCCCTTTACCTCCTTTATATACCCCTATATGAGAGACAAATCAATACAACAGAAAATTAGGGTTTCACAACTTTCCACATGGTATCAGAGCGGTTAGCCTCACGGCGCCGATCCTAGATTTCACCACCAGTTCCGCAGCGCGCCGCCCAGGGAAGATCTCTCCTCGGGGGCGCGGCACCCGGTGTAGATCAAAGATCTGCCCGGTTCTTTAGATTAGATCTTAGACAAATTTCGAATTTTTTGAATTCCAGTTCATTAGATTAGATTAGATCCAAAATTAGCCACAATAAAATCCCTAAATCGTTAGTATCATCTTCCGGCGAAAATCAGTGAAGGAAGCATGGCGAGGTACTCAGCGACCCAGAGAGAAGACGGCGCTCACGTGCGCCAGCGAGCCTGGACCTAGAGCGGTCGTGGCCACGTGCAGTGCATAGACCGAGGCCAGGCGGGCCTCTACGCGCAGCCCCACAGGACCTCCAGCTACTACACAAAACGTGTTACACACAATGCCCAGGCAACCGACCGGCCAACGCGCGAACGGTCGGGCGCCCGTACTTCCGAGTTCCGACGACCACGACGAGCAGCCGCACGACCACGTATTTCATCAAGCCAAACTACGTCGAGCCGAACATCTACATCAAACTGTACGACTACTCCAGGCTACGAGCCAAATCATCATCGAGCCTATCCATAAGAAGCGACATCCACCACACGCCAGGCCGGTGTGCAACTTCGTCGACTTCTTCGACACCATGGCATCTACATTATCGTCGCCGTGAGGGACGCCTCCAAGCGACGTATCAGTTCATGCCTGCCGCCTCTTCACCGACACCACATCGCCAAGGTCTACATCAACGTGGTCTTCATCAACAACCTCGTCGACACATCGCCGCTGCCGCTACAACTACGACGCCCACAAAGCTGGACACGCGTCCTCTGACAGTACAACTGCAAGACGCCACGACACTGACGACGGCATTGACCGCGTCCGACGGCTAAGACTGCATCGACAACCCGACATCACTACGGTGAAAGCCCCTACAACCGCGCACACGTTTCTGGCAAAACCATGTGTGCTTGGTGAGGTTCTCCCAGTCCTGGCAAAACTGGTGGACTCACTTATGACCTACGACCGCGTCCTCTGACGCCCGCGACGGTACCTCTCATGGTGCGAAACGTCGTAAAAAAAACACAACTGCAGCACCGTCATACACATCGCGCAATTTTTTGCGCCTCCGGCATTGCGGCTACAACGACTACGACGAGTACTACATCGACCACTACTACCTCGACTACGGCTACATCATGATCAGCTCCCTCGACATTGACATCACAGGCTACGTCTACAGCAACACATCGGCAACAACTCCAGTCAGCAGCGTCCGCGTCGTCACTTCCGTTCACGCCGCTCCCGCTGTGACTGCCGGAGGGAAGAGAGGAGAGATGATGATGACAGAGAGGAGAAGGTGAAGGAAGCACAAAACTTTAAATCCAGTCGCAAGCGTTCGCTTCACTTCCCGTTACGACTGAGGGAGGATGTTAGATACAGATATGGATACTGGTAGAAATAGACTAGGACTCCTAGACAACTTGTAGTCCAAGTCTCTCTCCCCCTTGTACCTCCTTTATATACCCCCATATGAGGGACAAATCAATACAATAGAAAATTAGGGTTTCACAACTTTCCACAGCCCAAGCTAACCTCCACACTTGGATCTCATCCTTGATGCGACGACCGAGCTCCATTGGGAGGACCGCCACTTTGTCGAAGATGCGAGCGTTCCTCTCGAGCCAGATCATCTGAGCCACTAAGATGATTAAGGCGTATGCTCCCCGTCTCCTCCTCTTGACAGCAAAGCGGACAAGCGTCCGGATGCTGTAAACCGCGCACGGCGAGGCGATCTGTTGTCCACAGGCAGTTTTTGAGTAGAAGCCACATGTGGATCTTCAGTTTTAGTGGTGCTCTCGCCGACCAGAGTTCTTTAGCGCAGGGCATATCCCTTCTTCCCAAAAAGAACAGGTTGTACGCAGATTTCGCTGAGTACCTCCCTGTGGACGAGTGTCGCACCCGGACTTTTAGAGGATACTCACAGCCCGCTAAACAATAGATAAATGGCTTACGGGGCCTACCTGCACCCGCATCTCAATATGAGTAGGCCAACACGTAAACGTGTGACAACCATCCTCTACTATTCATCGTCTGTGAAACCATCCAATAGAAATCCGAATACTTCCATTGACGTACTTCATAACATACACACATGGTACGTCAACGGCATTTGTACAAGTGATATCACAACAAATCTCTAAGACACAAAGAAATAGAAATAAGTGGCAAAAGCTCTCACTAGAGCAGAGATAGCAAATACAGTCATGCAGAGGACACATGTCCCAACAAGTCATCATTACATCACAGCGGAAGCATCCAAAGTGTCTGAGTACAGACAAGATCCAAATAGGCCTAAGAGGCCGGAAACGAAAGAACGGAGCCCATCCACGAAGTCTCGAATCCTGTCCGGGTCCACTATCTACTCGTCAGCAGCCTCGTCATACTCCACGTAGTAGCCACCATGGGGATCCTCGGAAACGTAGTCTGCAGAACACGCAGCCCCAAAGGGGTCAGTACAGACGAGCACTGGCAAGCAAGACGCACAAGATACCAAAGGGTACCCTACAACACCCAGTACAGATGCTTTGGGTTCAACGGAAGGTAGGTGATACAAAGGTGCGGCAGCGGGCTGCCCTAACCAACTACAGAGACACGCTACAACATCCGGCTAAAAGAAAGGGATAAGATAGCGCATCGGAACCAACTACCACTAACCTCAAACAAACCCATCCTGGATCTCGCCCCTTATCCAAAGAAGCAATCCGAGGATAACTCACACAGTTGGATTAATGAAGGTTCAGGTTATTGTGTCAATAAGCCTATTACTAGTCAAATTATTATTAATTAGGTGTAAGTTGTCTAATCCTTGTTAGCCAGCCCTATCACCAAGTCATCCATAACCGCGGACAACACGGCTTCTCGAGAAGATTTAACCCTGCAGGGGTGCACCAATTTGGTCGTGCACGTAAGAATATCCCGCCAGACGGGGATCAAACCCACCAAGCGAGGCACTCAACACAACCCAACTCTTCTTCGCATCAAGCCCAAAGAACCACGTGCTGTGCGTGCGCGGCTAATCGAGCCCCCACGAAGAAAAGGGGGACCCTCATAGCACTGGAAGACCACGCTGCCCTAAATGCCGACTACAAAAGTTCCACCCTGGCGCCAAGGGTTCGTACCTGCATATGCGTGCATCAAATGGAAAGCCCGAACTAAGTGTGGCGATTTGGACGAGATGCGAATCGAATCAGAGTTGCGGGGGGCGCCCATACACGCTTCCCACATGCGGTTAGCGCGCTCAACATGGATCCAGAGGACAAGAACTTTTCCTGAGTTCGACACTAGCAGGCCTCAAAACCATACCCGGTCTCCTGCCGGTGCCTTATCATCAAATTAGCATTACCTCAAACATTAATAGGTTGTTGTTTAAACATCGAGCCCCCAGCACATAAATAATAAGGTAAAAGAAATAACGGACATCGGACTCGAGCATAAACAACCCTAAGCATGCTAGTAAGACACAGGCAACAAGCAACAGGTTTATAGGTGTGGAGGATAGGCTATATCAGGGTTACAGGATAACATGTGATAGAATCGCTGACGTGTGGGGCCCGTGTGGCTGCGTGGCAAGCGGGGCAAAAAGGGTGGCTTTATTCGCGCGGCGGGGGTTCGAACTCGCGACCGCGGGCGTGCGCGCGTGTGCCTCTGGCCACTGGGCTGTTGCTCGGATCGTGACAGGGAAGAGGGCGAGGGGGTTTTGAGGTGCTGCTTCGTCAGTTAACTGAAACAAAAGTTCAGTTAACTGAACTTTGGCTGACAGAGGCGGACGGTGGACGCCGGCGGCGAGCGCTGCTGTGCTGCTGCGTGCGCAAGGCGTGTGCGCGTGCTGGCCGCACGTGTACGTGCAACCAGGAGGGAAAGAGAGGAGGAAGGGGTGTGCTCACCGGGGGGAGTAGAGGAAGAGGAGGACGGCTCGGTGAGGTGGCGGTGACCGGCGGTGTCGACGACGTGGTGGTGGCGATCGAGCGCCTCCCAGGCCTGGTCGAGGAAGCGAGGAGGGAGAGGATACGACCACGGTTCCGTTCCCGTGCCCTGGAGGTCGAGGGGACGACCACCGCAGCCGCTGCGTCACCTCCAACTCTCGGCCATAGCGGTGCTCGGGAAAGTTCAGAAAATTCAGAACAAGAAACGGAAGAAAAGGAGGGGAATCGAGAGGGAGAAATGGAGGTGGCGGCGCAGGGAGGAAGAGAGGAGGGATGGCTAGGGTTTGGGTGCTCTCGGGGGTAGAAAAGGAGGAGGGAAGGGAGCAGGTGGAGAGGGGGGAGGTGCGGTGGTGCGTTGCTGGCGTCATGGGTGTCTGTAACACCTGGGGTGTTACCTGTTTGTTTTGCTTGCATCATATGCATCACATTGCATTGCACCATGTTTGCATCACAACTGAAAATTCAAAACAATTTTAAACTTCCACACCTTGCTCAAAATTTCCAATTTCACAATTGCAAACTAAACCCCTTATTTGTTTTGCAATAGTTGAATTTGTTTTAATCCAATTGCTTGTTGATAAAATGTTCCCTGTTATTAAAACCCTAGTGGCTAATTCAAAAATTCAAATCAAATCACTCATTTAAATTGTTGGTTTTAATCAAACCATTATTTCAATCAATTAATTAAATCACCTTCAAATTCATATCAAATATTTTCAAACAAAACCAATTTGAAACTATAACAATAATAACCAAAACTTTCTCTCATTACTTGTTTTCCAATTATTTCCTTTGGGTCACCTTATTAAAAGGTTGATCTCATTAATCATTTCAAATCTTCAAAAATCATCTACATTGATTTATTTTCCAAACAGCAGGTAACAATTTGAAATTTCAAAAACTAACTTGCCAACTGATAGGTTTTGAGCTGACAAGTCCCCAAGATTTTTCTCAAAATTTTTAAAGCCTAAAACCCTAGCATCTCCTTCCAATTTCTCTTGCTACAAAAAAAAAAAAAACAGAAAAGAAAAAGAAAAACAAAGTGAGCAGCAGATAACCTAACTACCCCAGGCCCATCCCACCTCTGGCCCACTACCCCTCTACTGCTTGTCGTCTTCTACCTTTGGTACGAACACGTTCGGAACCGATCGATCAACTCCATCCCCCCTCCAGATCACTGCCGTACTGGCTTCCCTCCTCCTTAAGTACCCTAACCACCAACCCTCTGCCCTAGCCTCGCAGCAACCCTAGCTCCTTCCCATCGCCGCCATCTTCCACCCCCCTCCCTCTCTCTGAAACTTTCTGTTCCTCTGAACATGTCTGAACATCGACACCGAAAAAACCACCATGGCCGCCACCTTCCTCCCCTAGCTCCGTTCACCACCTCCACCTCGAGGGGCAACCAAGCCGGGGAATGGAACCGGGACGTTCCGCTGCGCCTCCCCGTCCCCTCGCCGTCTGCTGGGACTCGACGTGGAGCCCGCGCCGTCGCCGGCGAGACCTCGCCGCGGTTGCCACGGACAGCAGCCTAGCCTGCCCTCGCCCGCCCGCGTCTACTGCCGAGGTGAGCCACACCCCCTCCGCACCGCTCCTTTCCTCCTCCCTCAGTTCTGCTCTGCGAACCGGCCTTCGAGCCGTGGAGGACACCGTCGGAACCACCGCACCGTGCGTGCTGTCGAGGAAGTGTCCGTCCGTCCGTCAGTTCGTCAGTCTACTTTTTTCACCTGACGGAAATTCTATATCTTCAGTTCGTAACCAAACCATCACCAACATCCAGCGTACCGTAATGGTCCTGTTCCTCTCGTGCGCGGCACAGGGCCTGGGATCGATCCCCGCGGGCGCGTTTCTGCAGCGGCCTTTTTGCCATTTGTTCGCACAGGGCGGGGCCCATCTGTCACTCTCCCTCAGCACGCAACCGCGCCAGTCAGCGCCGCGTGGCCCTCGGGCCCGCGCGTCAGCGGCAGCTGCTGGGGTCCCTCCCGGTGAGAAACGACCCCAGATCCAGATCTGGATCTGGCGGTTCGCACCTAGGCCCCTGGCCTTCCTTTTTTTTACACCGAAGCGCTTCTCTGCTGTTCTTCTCGCAGTTAAGCCCCTGTTTTTTTTACAGAAATAACCCTAAACTTCAACTGCTCCTAAATTTCAAACCACACATCCAAATAACACAAATTTTATATGTTTTTCAATCCAAATTCCATGTACTTTCTGTTTATCAACTTTGTTTTGCAATTTGGGCAACTAAAATTAATGTTATTTAATAATCCTCAAATTGGTTAATTAAATGGCATAATTAATAACTTGCAAATGGTTGCTCCAAATTAAGTACTCAAAACATGTTTTCCATCCAAAATCAAATGCCACACTTGAATATCAACTTTGTTTTCTGGTTGCAACACTTAAATCGAATAATTGTTTCACCTCTTATTTAATGCAATTTAAATTGCCAAAATTCATAACTAATTCATTTTAATTCCAAATCAAACAAATAAAATATGTTTTCCAATCAGTTTCATATCTTTAACATGTTCATGCCATTCATATTCCTGTTTGCATCTTGCCTTGTGCATTTTAGCTTTTGTTATGCCTGTTCATCTATATGACAACATATGGAATGTGTGGGCTAATTAATTCCAACAGTTGCCCCATTCCATTTAAATTGCCTAACTCATCTACTTTATTGTTTTCCATGCTAAACAACATTTAACTTGATGGTTAGATAAACAACTTGAACCAATTCCTATTTCTCCGGACTCCGGTTCCGATTAAATTGCTTAAGTTGTTTCCCCTGTTGCATCTTGCCATGTCATGCATATAAAATAGGATCATGCTGGATCTTTGCCGTAGAAGTAATTGTTGCATCCGGTGTTTCTTTTAGTTTGTTGCTTCTTCGCGGATAGGACGTTGAGATGATGTGAGCAACGACAAGTCTGCTACCTTGCGGGATCTCAGGCAAGTATACTCACTTGCTGCCAAATGGCTGCCTTTCATCACTTGTTACCGATTCTTTCCGTTGTTCTTTTCTGCTAGCCTTAGTAGTAGTTGTTTCTGTTACGAACCCATCACATGAATCCCTTAACCTTGATATTGCCTCACCTCCACTCCTATCACCCCTTTGGTTGAGCCAGTGTCTTACTAGCATGCTTAGGGTTGTTTTGCGCGAGTCTGTTACCCGTTACTTTCTGTTACTACTCTATTATGTTCTGGGGGCTCGATGTTAATCAATCAACCTGTTATTAATAATATGCTGATAAGGCACCGGCAGGAGGCCCTTTGTGGTTTTGAGGCCTGCTAGTGTCGACCCTAATAGAAAAAGGGTCTTGTCTACTGATCCATGATGAGCGTGCTCACCGCATCCGGGTGGTAGTATGGGACCCCCCTCGACTTAGACCTGATCTGCAGCTTGTCCGAAGAGCCACACTTAGTTCGGGTGTTCCATTTGCTCCTTGCATAATGGGTGGATCCCCCATGGTTACTTATGATGATGATGATGCATATAGGGCGAGGCCTGTGGTGCCGGGGGGTGTGGTTTTCACCCCTGCGCTTAGCGGACTGGCCGGGACCTTATAGCTCCGTGGCTCCTAGGATGGGTTGTAGAAATGGTTTGGGTCGTGTCAAGCCAACCTGAGTTTTAGTTGGTGGCTTGAGTGTGTACGGGTACTGGAGCACACCCTGCAGGGATAAATCTTCTCGAGAAGCCGTGTTTTCCGCGGTTATGGATTACTTGGTGAAAGTACTGGCTAACAAGTACTCAGAACAACTTACACCTAACTAATGATAACTTGACTAGTAATAGTCTTATTGACACAACAACCTGATCCATTATTCATTAATCCAACTGTGTGAGTTATCCTCGGATTGCTTCTTTGGATAAGGGGCGAGATCCAGGATGGGTTTGTTTGAAGTTATCTTCCAGTTGGTTACAATACTCGATCTTATCTTCTTTCTGTTAGCCGGAAGTTGTAGTATCTCTCTGTAGTTGGTTAGTGCAGCCCGCTGTCGCTTATTTGCAATAACCCCTTCCTTTCCGTTGATCCTAAAGTATTTGTATCTTGTGATGACTGGCTATGCCGGTATCTTGTGAGTATGGGTTTTATTCCACTTGCCAGTACTTAACCGTACTGACCCACGAATCTTTTCGTGGCTGCATATTCAACATTGCAGTCAACAGGTTTGAAGTCTGACGACGTTAGCTTGGGAATCCCTCCGGCTTGGCCTGGGCAGGGATTGGACGCTCTCGGTTATCTTCAGGACTCTTAGTCCAATTTGGATCTTGTCCGTAGTCGGACGCTATGTTGTTTCTTCCGCTGTTATTTGGATCTTTGTAATGTATCCGTTGTAACCCTGGCTCGTTTGAGTCATCTGGTATCTATCTGTTTCTGTTGTAATTGTGGAATATTCGTGAACTGTTGTAATGTTATCATAAGTGGCAACCTGGAATCGGTTATTATGCGGATTTGGCGGGAATGCTGAAATCTGCATAGTGCCCGATCCCGGGGCGTCACAGTGTCGACACCCCGTACGGAGGAGGGAGAAAGGTAGGTGGGCCGTGCGCTGGCTGGGGTCGTAGGTGGTTGGGCCGACTGTTGGGCTGGCCTGGCTGCCTCCCCCAGCCCTTTTTCAAATTTTTATTTCTTTTTCCTGTTTTTTTTTGCAGAATAGAAAAGAGAAGTAAAAAAAAGGGTTTTGGGGTTTCAAAAAATTTTGTGATAATTTTTTATAGGTTCTTTATTGCAAAAGCCCAGTTGTACAAACTTTTGTTTTCCAAAATTTTAAATTCTTTTTGTTGTTTGAAATTTAAATGAATTTGAGTGAATTTTGCAATATATGAAATATTTAACCAAGTTAAATATTTGGAAATTCAAGTTTATTGGAAACAATTGAATTGTTGCTGTTTGGAAACTATTTTGAAAACATTGGAACATACCAAGTATGAACCAAATTTTGAAAATTGGTTTGAATTTCAAATGGAACACAAGTGAAAACAAGTGAGAACAAATTCAATGCTCATGATGGAATGATGCAAACTGAAATTAAACAAGGAGCAAGCATTCTAAGGTTGTTTTTCATACTTGGGATGTTACAAAACGCCCCCCTTGAAGGAATCGCGCCCCGAGATTCCTACTGAGAAGAGAAAAGGTCCGGATACTTCTTGCGAAGATCCTCTTCGGTCTCCCACGTTGCCTCTTTATCGGAATGATGAGACCACTGCACTTTTAAGAACTTGGTGCTCTTGTTGCGAGTTTTGCGCTCGGTCTCATCGAGAATGCGAACAGGATGTTCTTCATAAGAGAGGTCTTCTTGCAGATCAATTGAATCATGATCAACTGCATGACCTGGATCTTTGAAGCATCTCTTGAGCTGTGACACGTGAAAGACATCGTGCACCTTGGATAGCTTTTCTGGAAGTTCAAGACGATAGGCATTTTCTGCACGCCTTGAGAGAATGTTGAAGGGACCAATATATCTTGGTGCAAGCTTTCCTTTGACACCAAAACGATGAGTGCCTCTGAGGGGAGTTACACGGAGATATGCTTTGTCTCCAGCTGCATAGACCATGTCCCTGTGTTTGCTATCATAGTAGCTTTTCTGACGAGATTGAGCAATCCTCAGATTGTCACGAATGATGCGAACTTTCTCTTCGGCCTCATCAACAATGTCAGGGCCTAAGAGTGAACGTTCACCAGCTCCAGACCAATTGATTGGACTCCTGCATCTGCGGCCATAG
The DNA here is from genome assembly GCA_028641055.1 of Alopecurus myosuroides. Lineage (NCBI taxonomy): Eukaryota > Viridiplantae > Streptophyta > Magnoliopsida > Poales > Poaceae > Alopecurus > Alopecurus myosuroides. The sequence continues at coordinate 137,109,192 of CM054059.1, forward strand.
AGAGCCTCAAATGGTGCCATGCCTAGGCTTGCCTGGAAGCTGTTGTTGTAGGAGAATTCAGCATATGGAAGACATTCCTCCCATTTCATGCCAAAAGAGAGACCACATGCTCTGAGCATATCCTCGAGAATCTGATTGACTCTTTCGACTTGCCCTTGAGACTGAGGATGGTAGGCTGTGCTGAACAGAAGCTTGGTTCCCAAGGCTTCTTGAAAGCTTTTCCAGAAATGAGAAGTGAATATGCTGTTGGGAATATGCCCTAGAGGCAATCATGTATGATGTAATTCCCACTGTATTCATAAAGTTATTAAGTTGTCCTTGTTTTGAACATCTGATATATGTCATTGAATATGTGATTCGATTGTGGAACCATATATTCACGTTGTTCATACTAATTGTCCTTGGTCGTTAAGGTTGTGCTGGACACACATCCTAGACTAATGTGAGTGTTGGCTGATGACACGGTTCCACTTGTCATGGGCATGGTGATGCCATTCCAACGTTCACGGACTTGGCTAAAGAGTTTAGCAAGTCGGACTGACCCACATTGAGATGCAACGATCAAGTCGTCATTTGCATGTCTCAATCAATGTAATCCTTAGACCTGAGGTTGTCGCACAATCCGAGTTGTGGATCACCGACTTAGGTTCTGTCAAACGTTGTTCTGTGACAAGGCAACTATAAAGGCAGAGTTCGGGTCGAATGAGAAGCAAGCTGCGTGATGTGGATAATCAAGATGGGATTTTGCCCCTCCGATTGGAGAGATATTCTCTGGGCCCTCTCGAGTGATATGATTCAGGAAGCATGGCCATGCGCGACTCAGTTAAGTGTTAACTGTGTCTATTGACTAAAGAGTTAGTCAGATGAATCACATATCACGGATCGAGAAGAGAGTTGAACTATTAAAGGGATGACGATGAATCGCCTATAGTTCGACAAGGTATATCGTGAGGCAAAAAGGACTAAGATGAATATCACATTGAAAGGTATGTCGTCTTGACTCAATGGGACTTGGGAGTCGGCACGTTCTGCTAGGAGCCGCTACCGATTGATCGATTGGGAGTAGGACTCCAATCGTGTCCATGTCGCCATGAGCCTGCAGGGTCACACACTTAAGAGCGGGAGCAAGTATTGGTTGGGTTGGACCCGAACCGGAAATGGACTGAGTTAGTGAGTCGGACTCACAGAGGGAATGGGCCACAAGTGTTGTGCAGCCCATTACCGTACGCTATATAAAGAGGGGCGCAGGTTGCCCAGCGGGCAAGTTAGTCCACTCTCCCATGCGTTGGGAACCCTAGCCCCACTCAGTCCAGCCGCCGCACCGGACCTAGCAGTCCGCCGTCGGAGCTCCTCCTCGTACGTGTGGATACCGGCAGAGGTGCTGTACGTTCAGCACTTCGACGTTCGAGGGATTGGATCGGCCGGACCGGATCGTGGGACTGCACTGCCCCGACCCGACGCGCTACATCGATAATCCGCACCTGCGCGTCTAGTGGTAATACTCGTGGCCTTCTACCTCGGCTAGATCTTGGGAGTACCGCGTAGGAAAAGTTTTCGTTTATCTCTACGCGCCCCAACAGTGGTATCAGAGCGGTAGCTTCTGGTATTAGGCCCGAGATCCGTACATATGTGATATGTAGTTAGCGTTAGATGTGATCTAATTGCTGTTTTGGTGGTCGGTCTATGAGATAGATCGGTTTTGTACAAGGTTGATTGGATCAATCGTACTCGGGGTTAATGGATGATCTGGTTTCCGTGATCATACTGCTAAGGTCGTGGAACAACTTACCCCTACCGGTCGGTTTCCGCCATCGGGGTATACCGTGACACATAAATCCAGTTGCGGTGATCGAAGATCAAAGAGTTTGGTCGAATCGGAATACGGATCAGATTCGGGACCGCCGTCGTCCTGTCGTAGCGCCTTAGATGTCGTTGCGAGTTTCACAACGCCGGTAGATATCGTATCTATGCATAACTTGATTTTGCAGGAAGTTGTGAATGGTATGGCTTATGTGCATGTGATGTGTGTAATCCATACATGATCTGCGTATCATGTTTTTGTCAGCCGGCTGGAGCCTAGGTGCTGTCATTTTATTGTTTACCGGCCTGCGTGTCGGATTCTCTATGTAAATTTCATTTACTTAGCTAGTGTAGCTTGTTGGAGAACCCGGAAGGCATGCAAGTCGATGTACAAGTCGGCTACATGGAGTAAGATGGCACGTGACAAGAGTTGGCACGTGTCGACTTGCAAGCTTTGTGGAGATGGAGATCACCATGAAGAGAGCCATACCATTTCACATTATAATTGTTTTATTTGTGTTATTGTTATGTCTCTATTTACCTCTATTTAGATAGTTGGTAGATTCTTTAATCCCTCAAAGAAGGTCTAGTCGGTCGCCCCGCCAGTGCTGCACCATCACAAGTCGGACATTCTTGGTAGTGGGCTCATAAAATTGAGGTGCTACCAATTCTTTCCGGTTAGGTGGGTTTGAGTCGGACTCTTACAAGCAGAAGCACTTGGTAATCTAGACGAGTCCATCACAACGGTTGTGGGGCTCGGGGCGAGGTAGGTTGGGAGCCGGGGCATGTGATGTCACCCAACTAACAGGAGTCGTATAGAGATACGATTGGCAAGGTGTTGCCTACCTAGATCACTTGACGGCTAGCGGTGATGCTAAAGCTCACTAGTCGGCTTGCTTATTTAGGGTCCTGAATCACTTAGCAACCATCGGAGGGATGTTGGTTCTAGTGGGAGCATAAGTATTAAAGCGTTTAATATGCCTGCTCTTTTATGAATACATGTCTTAAGTGTTTTTGCGTATTTTCTGTTGTAGATCAATGGCACCTAGCAACCTTCCTCAGTTGTCCACTTTTGCGTTGAGGTCAATCCTAGAGAAAGATAAGCTTAATGGAATTAATTTCACCAACTGGTATCGTAATCTGAGGATAGTCCTCAAGCATGACAAGAAAGAACATGTTCTAGAAACTCCTCTTCCAGATGAGCCTGATGACGATGCGACTGTCGCTGTCACAAATGCCTACCGTAAGACTAGAGATGAGTCTACGGAGATTAGCTGTCTTATGCTTGCACACATGGAACCGGACTTGCAGCAGCAGTTCGAAAATGTTGAGGCCTACGATATGATCGAAAGCCTCAAAAGTATGTTCCAGGCTCAAGCAAGGACTGAGAGGTATCAAGTCTCTCAAGCTTTGCTTGGCTGTAAGCTGAAAGACGGCGATCCACTGAGTCCGCATGTAATCAAGATGATTGGTTACATACAGTCTTTGGATCGCTTGGGCTTCTCAATTAAAGAAGAGATCGCCACTGATATAATTCTGAACTCTCTTCCTAGTGCGTATGGTCCGTTCATCTCGAACTACCATATGCATGGTATGGATAAGAGTATCACTGAATTACATGGGATGCTCAAAACGGCAGAGGCTGATATCAAGAAAGGCACCAGTCAAGTGTTGATGGTGCAGAATAAGGCTAAGTTCAAGAAGAGTTCTTGGACTAAGAAGAAGAAGGATAAGTCAGGAGGCAACGCCCATGGCCCTGTCCAGAGCGCTTCCTCAAAGACTAAGCCTTCTCCTACAGCCGGAGCCAATTGCTTCTATTGCAAGCAGGATGGCCACTGGAAGAGGAATTGCACCAAGTATTTGGCTGACAAGGCCAAGAGTGGAGGTATGACTTCCGACTCAGGTACACTTGTGTGCAATGTTATAGACATTTATCTTGCTGATGCACCTAATAGTTCTTGGGTATATGATACCGGATCAGTCATTCACATTTGCAACTCGTTGCAGGGGCTGGTAAGAACTAGGAGCGTGGCAAGAGGAGAGGTTGATATTCGGGTCGGCAACAAGGCGAGAGTCGCTGCGTTGGAAGTCGGCACGATGCAACTTCATTTACCTTCAGGATTTATTTTGGAACTAAATAATTGTTATTATGTTCCAGCGCTTAGTCGAAACATTATTTCCGCCTCATGTTTGATGAGACAAGGTTATGAGTCGAATATTAAGAATAATGGTTGTTCTTTATATTTGAAAGATATGTTTCATGGCTTTGCACCCGTTCAGAACGGGCTATTTATTTTAAATCTTGATAGTGAATCGGTCTATAACATAAATGTTAAAAGGTTGAAACCAAATGATCTGAATATGACTTACTTTTGGCACTGTCGGCTTGGTCATATAAGTTGGAAGCGTATGAAGAAGCTCCATGATGATGGACTTCTAACTTCATTTGACTTAGAGTCATTCGAGACATGCGAATCATGCCTACTAGGCAAGATGACCAAGACACCTTTTGCAAGGAGTTGTGAAAGGGCGTCCGACTTGTTGGAACTAATACATAGTGATGTATGTGGTCCAATGAGCACGACAGCCAGAGGTGGTTATGAGTACTTCATTACCTTCACTGATGATTTGAGTAGGTATGGATATATCTATTTAATGAAACACAAGTCGGAAGCCTTTGAAAAGTTCAGGGAGTTCCAGAATGAGGTACAAAATCAGCTCGGCAAGAAAATAAAGTTTCTACGGTCGGACCGTGGAGGCGAGTACATGAGCCATGAGTTTGATGACCATCTAAAGAGTTGTGGAATAGTTCCTCAACTCACTCCTCCGGGTACACCGCAGAGAAACGGTGTATCGGAACGGAGAAATCGGACCTTGTTGGACATGGTACGATCAATGATGAGTCGGACAGATCTACCTTTATCATTTTGGGGTTATTGTCTAGAAACTGCAGCTTTCACACTAAACAGAGTACCATCAAAGTCAGTAGAGAAGACACCACATGAGATGTGGACTGGTAAAAAGCCAAGTTTGTCTTTTCTAAAGATTTGGGGTTGTGAAGCATTTGTCAAGCGACTTCAGTCGGACAAGCTCACGCCCAAGTCGGATAAGTGTATTTTCGTGGGGTATCCGAGGGAAACCTTGGGGTACTACTTCTACAACCGGGAAGAGGGCAAAGTGTTTGTCGCTCGGAATGGTGTCTTCCTTGAGAAAGAGTTTCTCAGTCGGGAAGTCAGTGGGAGCACAGTGCAACTCGAAGAAATTCGAGAGGAACCGGCTAGAGGCGAGTCGGCGAATGCCTTGGAGGCTGAGCCGGTCGTGGTACCTACACCGGTAACAGCACCTGAACCACGGAGATCTGCCAGATTACAGAGTGCTCGAGATGTTTTACTGTTAGACAATAATGAGCCGGCAACTTATTCGGAAGCGATGGTGGGATCTGATTCCGAGTCATGGCTTGGAGCCATGAGATCCGAGTTAAAGTCCATGGATGAAAACCAAGTTTGGAATTTGGTTGATCTGCCTGACGGTGCAAGACCCGTCGAGTGCAAATGGGTCTTTAAGAAGAAAATTGATATGGATGGAAATATTTCCGTCTATAAAGCACGACTTGTCGCGAAGGGGTTCCGACAGGTTCAAGGAGTTGACTATGACGAGACATTCTCGCCTGTAGCGATGCTTAAATCAATTCGGATCATGTTAGCCATAGCAGCCTATTTCGACTATGAGATATGGCAGATGGATGTCAAGACGGCTTTCCTTAATGGAAATTTAACTGAGGACGTGTATATGATACAGCCCGAAGGTTTTGTCGATCCGGCTAATGCTGACAAGGTATGCAAACTTCAGAAATCCATTTATGGGTTGAAGCAAGCATCTCGGAGTTGGAACATTCGCTTTGATGAGGTAGTCAAATCGTTTGGCTTCATCAAGAGCGATCACGATTCTTGTTTATACAAGAAGTTTAGTGGGAGCAAAGTAAACTTTCTAATCTTATATGTGGATGACATATTACTGATTGGAAATGATGTCATGATGTTGCAAGAAACCAAAGAGTCATTGGAAAGGAGTTTCTCAATGAAAGATTTGGGTGAGGCAACTTACATATTAGGAATCAGGATCTATAGAGATAGATCCAGGCGGCTCATTGGATTGAGTCAGAGTACTTATCTGGACAAGGTTTTGAAGAAATTCAAAATGCAAGAGTCCAAGAAGGGATTCTTGCCGATGTCCCATGGTATAAAACTTAGCAAGACTCAGTGTCCTTCGACGACTGATGAGCGAAGTCGGATGAGTGTGATCCCGTATGCTTCGGCAATCGGATCCATCATGTATGCCATGATTTGTACTAGGCCAGATGTTTCCTATGCTCTAAGTGTTACGAGCAGATACCAGGCTGACCCTGGCGAAGCCCACTGGGCAGCGGTTAAAAACATCCTTAAGTATTTGAGAAATACTAAGGAAATGTTCCTAGTTTATGGAGGTGATGAGGAATTCAGTGTAAAGGGTTACACGGATGCGAGTTATCTCACCGACTCGGATGATTCTCGTTCGCAATCGGGATACGTGTTCGTAATGAACGGAGGAGCTGTGAGCTGGAAGAGTTCCAAGCAAGATACGGTGTCTGCATCTACAACAGAGGCTGAGTATATTGCTGCCTCAGAGGCGGCAAAGGAAACTGTTTGGATCAGGAACCTCCTGATTGATCTTGGTGTGGTTCAGGGCGCGTCCAATCCTTTGGACGTATATTGTGACAACAATGGTGCTATCGCACAAGCCAAGGAACCTAGACAACACCAGAAGAACAAACATATACTCATGCGGTACCACCTCATTCGCCAGTTTGTCGAACAAGGTGATATCAAGTTATGCAAAGTACACACGGATGCAAACATTGCAGATCCGTTGACAAAGGCGCTACCACAGCCTAAGCATGAGGCGCACACGAGAGGTATGGGCATTAGATGCCTAGGCATATGATGCCAGGATGATTGACTCTAGTGCAAGTGGGAGACTGTTGGGAATATGCCCTAGAGGCAATCATGTATGATGTAATTCCCACTGTATTCATAAAGTTATTAAGTTGTCCTTGTTTTGAACATCTGATATATGTCATTGAATATGTGATTCGATTGTGGAACCATATATTCACGTTGTTCATACTAATTGTCCTTGGTCGTTAAGGTTGTGCTGGACACACATCCTAGACTAATGTGAGTGTTGGCTGATGACACGGTTCCACTTGTCATGGGCATGGTGATGCCATTCCAACGTTCACGGACTTGGCTAAAGAGTTTAGCAAGTCGGACTGACCCACATTGAGATGCAACGATCAAGTCGTCATTTGCATGTCTCAATCAATGTAATCCTTAGACCTGAGGTTGTCGCACAATCCGAGTTGTGGATCACCGACTTAGGTTCTGTCAAACGTTGTTCTGTGACAAGGCAACTATAAAGGCAGAGTTCGGGTCGAATGAGAAGCAAGCTGCGTGATGTGGATAATCAAGATGGGATTTTGCCCCTCCGATTGGAGAGATATTCTCTGGGCCCTCTCGAGTGATATGATTCAGGAAGCATGGCCATGCGCGACTCAGTTAAGTGTTAACTGTGTCTATTGACTAAAGAGTTAGTCAGATGAATCACATATCACGGATCGAGAAGAGAGTTGAACTATTAAAGGGATGACGATGAATCGCCTATAGTTCGACAAGGTATATCGTGAGGCAAAAAGGACTAAGATGAATATCACATTGAAAGGTATGTCGTCTTGACTCAATGGGACTTGGGAGTCGGCACGTTCTGCTAGGAGCCGCTACCGATTGATCGATTGGGAGTAGGACTCCAATCGTGTCCATGTCGCCATGAGCCTGCAGGGTCACACACTTAAGAGCGGGAGCAAGTATTGGTTGGGTTGGACCCGAACCGGAAATGGACTGAGTTAGTGAGTCGGACTCACAGAGGGAATGGGCCACAAGTGTTGTGCAGCCCATTACCGTACGCTATATAAAGAGGGGCGCAGGTTGCCCAGCGGGCAAGTTAGTCCACTCTCCCATGCGTTGGGAACCCTAGCCCCACTCAGTCCAGCCGCCGCACCGGACCTAGCAGTCCGCCGTCGGAGCTCCTCCTCGTACGTGTGGATACCGGCAGAGGTGCTGTACGTTCAGCACTTCGACGTTCGAGGGATTGGATCGGCCGGACCGGATCGTGGGACTGCACTGCCCCGACCCGACGCGCTACATCGATAATCCGCACCTGCGCGTCTAGTGGTAATACTCGTGGCCTTCTACCTCGGCTAGATCTTGGGAGTACCGCGTAGGAAAAGTTTTCGTTTATCTCTACGCGCCCCAACATATGCTTCCACGGTCTGAGCTTATTTCCAATGGAACCCCATGAAGAGGAACAATCTTTGCTGTGTAGAGCTCTGCTAACTGACTAGCTGAGATTGTCTCTTTGACAGGAAAGAAGTGAGCGACTTTAGTGAGTCGATCAATGACAACGAAGATTGCATCGTTGCCCCTCTTGGACTTTGGAAAACCAGTGACGAAGTCCATTTCAATCATGTCCCACTTCCATTCAGGGATTTTCAGCGGTTGGAGAAGACCGGCTGTTTTCTGATGAACTGCCTTGACACGTTGACAAACGTCGCATTTAGAAACGTATTGAGAAATTTCACGCTTCATGCTAGGCCACCAATACAGTGTCTTGAGATCCTGGTACATCTTTGTACTTCCAGGGTGTATGGAGAGAGGAGTTTCATGAGCCTCCTTGAGAATGACATCTTTGAGACTTTGAATTTGAGGAACTGCAATGCGTCCTTCGAAGAACACAGTTCCCTTGTCATCAATTGAGAAGCACTCAAATTTCTCATTGCCTGCTTTGATGTGTTCTACAATCTTCTTGATTTCAGCATCACGAAGTTGTTCAGAACGAATCTTGTCCTCGAGAGTTGGAGTGGCTGTCAAGTTTGCAAGATAGCCTTGAGGAACAAGACCAAGGTTGAGCTTCTGGAATTCTTCATGAAGAGGAGGTTGGCTTTCCATGATCATGAGATTATTGCAATACGACTTGCGACTGAGAGCATCGGCCATAACATTAGCCTTGCCTGGAGTGTAAGAAATGGTAAGATCAAAGTCTTTGATCTTTTCAATCCATCTCCTTTGTCTGAGGTTTAGATCTGGTTGAGTGAAGATGTACTTCAGACTCTTATGATCGGAAAAGATTTCAGTGCGATTACCCAACAAGTATTGTCTCCATTTCTTGAGGGCAAACACGACTGCTGCGAGTTCAAGGTCATGAGTGGGATAATTGAGCTCATGTGTGTTCAAATGACGTGAAGCATAAGCCACAACTTGACGTTCTTGCATAAGAACTGCACCTAGACCTTGGAGAGAAGCATCACAGAATACTTGGAAAGGTTTGGAAGGATCTGGGCCAACCAAAACTGGTGTAGAAGTGAGTTTAGTCTTCAGGAGATTGAAGCTTTCATCACATTGTGGAGACCAGACGAACTTCTTGTCCTTCTTTGTGAGGTCAGTGAGAGGTTTGGCAATCTTGGAGAAGTTTGGGACGAAGCGACGGCAATAGCTAGCCAAGCCAAGAAAACTTCTTACTTGCTTCACCGTCTTTGGAGGTTTCCAATCAACAATTGCTTTAACCTTTTCTGGATCAATGGCTATGCCCTTGGCTGAGATGACATGACCAAGATAAACGACTTCGGAAATCCAAAACTCACATTTGGAGAATTTGGCATATAGACGATTTTCGCGAAGCTTCATGAGAGTTAGACGAAGATGTTCTTCATGCTCTTCCTCGGATTTGGAGTAGACAAGAATGTCATCAAGATATACCACAACGAACTTGTCAAGGTATTCATGGAAGACAGAATTCATGAGTCGAGAGAAGGTCGTCGGTGCATTGGTGAGACCAAAGGACATGACGGTGAATTCATATAGACCGTAGCGAGTGGTGAAGGTTGTCTTTGGAATATCCTCTTTTCTGATCTTTATTTGATGGTAACCCATTCTCAAGTCCAACTTGGAGAATATAGAGGCTCCAGCAAGTTGATCAAAAAGATCACCGATGCGAGGGATTGGATAATTGTTCTTGATGGTCTTCTCGTTAAGAGGACGATAGTCAACAACGAGTCTGTTTGTTTTATCCTTCTTCGCAACGAACAGAGTTGGGCAACCCCAAGCCGAGGAACTAGGTTGAATGTAACCTTTTTCCATGTACATATCAATTTGTTCCTTCAACAACTTCAGCTCGGGAGTTCCTATCTTGTAGGGATGCTTAGAGATTGGAGCAGTACCTGGTTCAAGTTCGATCATGAACTCAACAGCTCTGTCCGGAGGCATTCCTGGCAACTCTTCTGGAAAGACGTCAGGGAAGTCGCAAACCACCGGAACATTTTCAAGTGAAGGTAGAGGTTTTGCATTGAGGGTGCACAGCTGAATGGAACTTGATTCTTGTGGAGAATAGATTATCTGGCCAGAAGGGTGGGACAGAGTTATTGACTTCTGAGCACAGTCAATTCTTGCTTTATTGGCCTTCAGCCAATCCATACCAAGAATGACATCAATGTCAGAATTGCCAAGCAGTATGAGAGAAGCAAGGAATATGTGGCCTCCAATTAGAATTTGATTTTTGTGACTGATCTTGGACGTTTGCATAGTTGCTCCAGGGGAGTTAACCACTAGTGGGGAACCCAAACCAACAAAAGGGAGTTTAATTGTTGTCGCAAAGATCTTTGAAACGAAAGAATGTGATGCTCCGGTATCAAACAACACTTTAGCTGGAATAGAGTTTACGGGAAATGTACCGAGAACGACGTCAGGAGCTTCCTCAGCTTTGTCGATCTTGACATGATTCACCCTTGCGGTCCTCCCGACAGGCCTGTTGTTGGAGTTGAAGGCCTTAGGCGGGGGAGCGCGCACCATTGCCTGGTTTGTGTTAGGACGAGGTGGTGGTGGAGGTAGCTGCCTCTGCGTGCACTTGTCGGCGTAGTGTCCCGTCTGCTTGCACTTGTAGCATGTGACGACACGAGGAGGCCCTGGCCTTGGCTGCCCCATCGAAGCCCTTTGATCATGCACCTGAGCAGGGTTGGGTGGACGGGGAGCGAAGCCTGGAGAAGTTTGGGCGTATGGAGCCCGAGTGACAGCACCATTTGGTACCCAGATGCGGCGCTTCTGCGGAGGGGTGGTCATGTTGGAGGAGGAACCACCCTCACGCGAGTGCTTGCGAGACTCCTCGAACGCCTTGCGCCCATTTTCTTCATTGAGCGCGGTGTTAACGAGATCCTCAAAGCTGTTGGCCTTGACATTGGTGAGGGCATACTTGAGTTCCGGGTTAAAGCCTCTGCGGAACTTTGCCATCTTTTTAGCTTCAGTGGACACCTCATCTCCGGCATATCGAGCGAGGCGATTGAACTCACTCTGATACCCGATGACGTCCAACTTGCCCTGCTTGAGAGAGCAAAACTCTTCATGCATTCTTTCCATGAGACCATCTGGAATGTGGTGCTTCAGGAAGGCTTCCTTGAAACGATCCCACGTGACTGGCATCCCAGTTCTCATGGCCTGGAAGTTCTCCACCAAGTAGCTGCCTGACCCTTCAGCAGATAGGAGGCATACTTGACCTTGTCTTCTTCAGCTACGTGTGCAATCTCCAGAGCCTTGGCTATCTCACGGATCCAGTCATCAGCGTCCAGAGGCTCGCGTGTGGCCACGAAAACTCTTGGGCCCAGACTGAGAAACTCCTTGATGCTGACTCGTGGAGCTGTCTGGTTGATGTGCTGATTAGCCTGAAACTGGGCCATCTGCGTCATGACTTGGGTCATCTGAGTCAACAGCTCCGTGATTGGCGGTGGCACAGGCGTGTTGTTCCTTGTTGGCGGCATCCTGAATGGAAATGCATTTTAGCACAACAATAGACAAGGATAGACTTGGCAACCGAAAGAGAGATTATTCTGACGCACGAATAGACAACCACAAGGTTCACCATCACATGTTCAATTACATCAGAATATCCAATACACCATAAATGGTTCGAATGCCAAAGGATAACTAAACATAGCTAAGAATGGATACATCGGTACTCCCATGCTCATCACGCAGGACGGCGGCGAGGAGTACGGCGAGAGGTACAGTGAGGAGCACGCCCACGAAAGTAGGTGGAACGACGATCCACGTAGATCTGACGTGGTCTGAGACCGACTCTAGGCGTGGTGAAGTACATAGCGTCGACTCCCTGTGCTCCAAAGCGTGGAATCCCAGTGTAACCAGCACCAAGGTTAAGGAGTGGACCTCTGATCGGCTCGTAACCTCCAGCATCTGGCAGACGACGCCCAACTGGCTGATCGAAACGTGCAAAGCGCTTGTCTCCAACAAAGTCTGTGGTGTAAGTCGCCAGACGAGTCAAAGCAAGGTAAAGCTGCTCTCTGACTGAAGCCAACTCCTGAGATAGTGTGCGGGCAACTGCGTCACTGTGTCTCACAAACTGAGCGGTGGTGTGCAGCCTGGAGTTATCATGCTCGTAAACATCCAAGTTGTCGTAGAGAGTGAAGTGAGCTCCCTCCGAAGTGATGTAACCACGGGGGATGTGGCGATAGATAGAATCGTCAAATCCCCAGTAGTCAGCACGAAGGACGGTGAGGCTCACATAAGCTGCCTGCTGCACAGCCATATCCACTGTGGAACCCACTGCCTCGTAGCGGTGGAATACGCTCATGCCATCATCTGACAGAATGTAGACGATAGCCTGGTAGTAGGTCTGCTCAAACTCTCGCTGCTGCTCGTAGACCTGGTACTCTGGTGCCCAACGGAATCCCAGAAAAGTGACCATGTCTCTCAGCATCTCCGGATAACCAGAAGTGCTCTCGCAACGAGTCATACGAACCACCTGCGGGTAGAACCTGAGATCCATCTGCAGATGATCGGGGAAGCTTTGATTAGACGCCGGTAGAAGAACTGAAGTGGCAAGCAACAACAAGGTTTCAACGGACGAAAAGGATGTTGAGAAGAACAGGATATCGAAGCAACATTCGGGAAACACGAGACCAAAACACTCCTGAGGTACTACGGAAAACCCATCCGGGCTTCTAAAGGATCAATATCTACTGCTTAAGGAGTAGAGGATCTGCTTCCGGGGCTTATGTGCCTCCGTTCTCAATCGTGAGTAGGCAACATGAAAATCATGTTACAACCGCCTCCATTCCTATGGTCTAGTAGATATAACCATCCTAAAGAAACCAGGATACGTGAAATCCTAACTTCAAAGTTTAGATGAGAAGAGAAAAACAACGTTGCACTTCCTTACCAGAAAAGGGAGGGTGGGTGGGGAAAGAAATAAAAGAACAGAATTTCTACTCTCACGTTTCATTTTTCCTATATAGCTACAAAATGGTTTCTAGACTCAACTGCGACCAGTAAAGTGGGTCCTACAGGCAGACAGCCTCTGATACCATTTGTCGCACCCGGACTTTTAGAGGATACTCACAGCCCGCTAAACAGTAGATAAATGGCTTACGGGGCCTACCTGCACCCGCATCTCAATATGAGTAGGCCAACACGTAAACGTGTGACAACCATCCTCTACTATTCATCGTCTGTGAAACCATCCAATAGAAATACGAATACTTCCATTGACGTACTTCATAACATACACATATGGTACGTCAACGACATTTGAACAAGTGATATCACAACAAATCTCTAAGACACAAAGAAATAGAAATAAGTGGCAAAAGCTCTCACTAGAGCAGAGATAGCAAATACAGTCATGCAGAGGACACATGTCCCAACAAGTCATCATTACATCACAGCGGAAGCATCCAAAGTGTCTGAGTACAGACAAGATCCAAATAGGCCTAAGAGGCCGGAAACGAAAGAACGGAGCCCATCCACGAAGTCTCGAATCCTGCCCGGGTCCGCTATCTACTCGTCAGCAGCCTCATCATACTCCACGTAGTAGCCACCATGGGGATCCTCGGAAACATAGTCTGCAGAACACGCAGCCCCAAAGGGGTCAGTACAGACGAGTACTGGCAAGCAAGACGCACAAGATACCAAAGGGTACCCTACAACACCCAGTACAGATGCTTTGGGTTCAACGGAAGGTAGGTGATACAAAGGTGCGGCAGCGGGCTGCCCTAACCAACTACAGAGACACGCTACAACATCCGGCTAAAAGAAAGGGATAAGATAGCGCATCGGAACAAACTACCACTAACCTCAAACAAACCCATCCTGGATCTCGCCCCTTATCCAAAGAAGCAATCCGAGGATAACTCACACAGTTGGATTAATGAAGGTTCAGGTTATTGTGTCAATAAGCCTATTACTAGTTAAATTATTATTAATTAGGTGTAAGTTGTCTAATCCTTGTTAGCCAGCCCTATCACCAAGTCATCCATAACCGCGGACAACACGGCTTCTCGAGAAGATTTAACCCTGCAGGGGTGCACCAATTTGGCCGTACACGTAAGAATATCCCGCCAGACGGGGATCAAACCCACCAAGCGAGGCACTCAACACAACCCAACTCTTCTTCGCATCAAGCCCAAAGAACCACGTGCTGTGCGTGCGCGGCTAATCGAGCCCCCACGAAGAAAAGGGGGACCCTCATAGCACTGGAAGACCACGCCGCCCTAAATGCCGACTACAAAAGTTCCACCCTGGCGCCAAGGGTTCGTACCTGCATATGCGTGCATCAAATGGAAAGCCCGAACTAAGTGTGGCGATTTGGACGAGATGCGAATCGAATCAGAGTTGCGGGGGGCGCCCATACACGCTTCCCACATGCGGTTAGCGCGCTCAACATGGATCCAGAGGACAAGAACTTTTCCTGAGTTCGACACTAGCAGGCCTCAAAACCATACCCGGCCTCCTGCCGGTGCCTTATCATCAAATTAGCATTACCTCAAACATTAACAGGTTGTTGTTTAAACATCGAGCCCCAGCACATAAATAATAAGGTAAAAGAAATAACGGACATCGTACTCGAGCATAAACAACCCTAAGCATGCTAGTAAGACACAGGCAACATGCAACAGGGTTATAGGTGTGGAGGATAGGCTATATCAGGGTTACAGGATAACATGTGATAGGATCGGAACACAAGCAACGAATCATAAGGCTAGCAGATTAGACAACGGAAAGTATCGGTATCAAGTGTGGAAGGGACACAATGGTTCAGGTGAGTGAATACTTTCCTGCAAACTCAGTAGCCTGGTACTGGGCTAACTCCTCTGAAGTAGTGTCGTAAACCTCGTCTGTCTCAACGTCGTCGTCTATTCGGGAAGAAGCAAACAAACAACCAAGAGAGACGAACAATCAATAACATGGCATAATGCACAAACATGGGATGATGCATGACAATTTTAAGGATGCATCATAGATAAACTAGTTGACATGGTGAACATAGTTAAATGGGCCCATATGCAATTGAATTGCATATGGTAAAGCCCATGTGCATTAATTGAGAATTTAATGAACTACAACTAAACATTGGTTAAAGTGGATTAAATGCATGAGAGATGATAGAAACAGCTAGGAATTGAAATTAGCTTCAACTAGATATTTTATTTGCCAAATTTGGAGTTGTAAATATTTAATTGTGGCTTTTGGCATTTTAATTGAATAAAAATCAGAATTGAAATTAGGGCAACATTTAGTTTCTCAAAATGTTGTTATTATAGCATATTTGGATAGAGCATTTAATTCTGATTGGAAAACATGTATTACTTTCTGAATTTGGAATTAAAATGAATTAATTATGAATTAAACAAGTTTAAACAAGATTTAAATGGATTTAATTCAAGTATAAAATTATTTGAATTTTATTTGTTCAAAACATTAAATAAAATTCATATTTGAAAATATTACATTTTTCTGGTTTGAAAACATATTTTACAAATTAAATTTGAGTTTAATTTGAATTAGTTATGTTTTGAACAATTTTAAATGAATTAAATAAGGTACAGAAAATAATATAATTTTTAATTATTCAAAACAGTAAACATATTGCATATTTGAAAAGTTTAGGAAATTTTGAATGGAATACATATTTTATTTATTAGATTTGGATTTAATATGCAAAAGTTATTTGAATTTGAATAATAGGGGCTATTTTGTGATTTTAAAAGTCTTAATTTTATTCCAGGGGCTTAGGTGCAAAAATAAGTTTTCAGAAAGGGCCCTGGAACATTTGCTACGCAGGGCAGAGCAGCCCTGGGTCACTGGCTAGTGGGCCAGTGCCCAGCTGGCACCTGCGTGGCCTGGTGTGTGCGCACGCGTGGCCACCACGTCGCTGACGTGTGGGGCCCGTGTGGCTGCGTGGCAAGCGGGGCAAAAAGGGTGGCTTTATTCGCGCGGCGGGGGTTCGAACTCGCGACCGCGGGCGTGCGCGCGTGTGCCTCTGGCCAATGGGTTGTTGCTCGGATCGTGACAGGGAAGAGGGCGAGGGAGTTTTGAGGTGCTGCTTCGTTAGTTAACTGAAACAAAAGTTCAGTTAACTGAACTTTGGCTGACAGAGGCGGACGGTGGACGCCGGCGGCGAGCGCTGCTGTGCTGCTGCGTGCGCAAGGCGTGTGCGCGTGCTGGCCGCGCGTGTACGTGCAACCAGAAGGGAAAGAGAGGAGGAAGGGGTGTGCTCACCGGGGGGAGTAGAGGAAGAGGAGGACGGCTCGGTGAGGTGGCGGTGACCGGCGGTGTCGACGACGTGGTGGTGGCGATCGAGCGCCTCCCAGGCCTGGTCGAGGAAGCGAGGAGGGAGAGGATATGACCACGGTTCCGTTCCCGTGCCCTGGAGGTCGAGGGGACGACCACCGCAGCCGCTGCGTCACCTCCAACTCTCGGCCATGGCGGTGCTCGGGAAAGTTCAGAAAATTCAGAACAAGAAACGGAAGAAAAGGAGGGGAATCGAGAGGGAGAAATGGAGGTGGCGGCGTAGGGAGGAAGAGAGGAGGGATGGCTAGGGTTTGGGTGCTCTCGGGGGTAGAAAAGGAGGAGGGAAGGGAGCAGGTGGAGAGGGGGGAGGTGCGGTGGTGCGTTGCTGGCGTCATGGGTGTCGACACCCCGTATGGAGGAGGGAGAAAGGTAGGTGGGCCGTGCGCTGGCTGGGGTCGTAGGTGGTTGGGCCGGCTGTTGGGCTGGCCTGGCTGCCTCCCCCAGCCCTTTTTCAATTTTTTTTTTCTTTTTCCTGTTTTTTTTTGCAGAAAAGAAAAGAGAAGAAAAAAAAGGGGTTTTGGGGTTTCAAAAAATTTTGTGATAATTTTTTATAGGTTCTTTATTGCAAAAGCCCAGTTGTACAAACTTTTGTTTTCCAAAATTTTAAATTCTTGTTGCTGTTTGAAATTTAAATGAATTTGAGTGAATTTTGCAATATATGAAATATTGAAATATTTAACCAAGTTAAATATTTGGAAATTCAAGTTTACTGGAAACAATTGAATTGTTGCTGTTTGGAAACTATTTTGAAAACATTGGAACATACCAAGTATGAACCAAATTTTGAAAATTGGTTTGAATTTCAAATGGAACACAAGTGAAAACAAGTGAGAACAAATTCAATGCTCATGATGGAATGATGCAAACTGAAATTAAACAAGGAGCAAGCATTCTAAGGTTGTTTTTCATACTTGGGATGTTACAAAACGCCCCCCCCCCCTTGAAGGAATCGCGCCCCGAGATTCCTACTGAGAAGAGAAAAGGTCCGGATACTTCTTGAGAAGAGCCTCTTCGGTCTCCCACGTTGCCTATTTATCGGAATGATGAGACCACTGCACTTTTAAGAACTTGGTGCTCTTGTTGCGAGTTTTGCGCTCGGTCTCATCGAGAATGCGAACAGGATGTTCTTCATAAGATTGGTCTTCTTGCAGATCAATTGAATCATGATCAACTGCACGACCTGGATCTTTGAAGCATCTCTTGAGCTGTGACACGTGAAAGACATCGTGCACCTTGGATAGCTTTTCTGGAGTTCAAGACGATAGGCATTTTCTGCACGCCTTGAGAGAATGTTGAAGGGACCAATATATCTTGGTGCAAGCTTTCCTTTGACACCAAAACGATGAGTGCCTCTGAGGGGAGTTACACGGAGATATGCTTTGTCTCCAGCTGCATAGACCATGTCCCTGTGTTTGCTGTCATAGTAGCTTTTCTGACGAGATTGAGCAATCCTCAGATTGTCACGAATGATGCGAACTTTCTCTTCGGCCTCGTTAACAATGTCAGGGCCTAAGAGTGAACGTTCACCAGCTCCAGACCAATTGATTGGACTCCTGCATCTGCGGCCATAGAGAGCCTCAAATGGTGCCATGCCTAGGCTTGCCTGGAAGCTGTTGTTGTAGGAGAATTCAGCATATGGAAGACATTCCTCCCATTTCATGCCAAAAGAGAGACCACATGCTCTGAGCATATCCTCGAGAATCTGATTGACTCTTTCGACTTGCCCTTGAGACTGAGGATGGTAGGCTGTGCTGAACAGAAGCTTGGTGCCCAAGGCTTCTTGAAAGCTTTTCCAGAAATGAGAAGTGAATATGCTTCCACGGTCTGAGCTTATTTCCAATGGAACCCCATGAAGAGGAACAATCTTTGCTGTGTAGAGCTCTGCTAACTGACTAGCTGAGATTGTCTCTTTGACAGGAAAGAAGTGAGCGACTTTAGTGAGTCGATCAATGACAACGAAGATTGCATCGTTGCCCCTCTTGGACTTTGGAAAACCAGTGATGAAGTCCATTTCAATCATGTCCCACTTCCATTCAGGGATTTTCAGCGGTTGGAGAAGACCGGCTGTTTTCTGATGAACTGCCTTGACACGTTGACAAACGTCGCATTCAGAAACGTATTGAGCAATTTCACGTTTCATGCTAGGCCACTGTAACGTCCGGGGATTTTCCCCAATTGCTATGCGAGTTGTTTTTCTTTTTGTGCATCATGGCATCACACATTTTCATGCACTTTTAAAACTTGCACACTAAATGAAATTAGTTAAATTTTGTTTGCAAAAAATTACAGAAATTAATTTGATGTGTAAAGCTATTTTTTTCTTGGCCTAAACACTTGCTGGAAAAAAATATAAAACAAAAAAAAAATTGTTTGGGGGCAGCCCAGCCGGCCAGGCCCAAAAAGGCCCAACCAGCACCCCCCACCGAATCCCTCCCCACAAACCCTAAATAAAATTTTCCCCTCGCAGAAAACCCCCCGCCGTCTTTCCTTTTCGCGCAGAGGACCCTCCACCAACGAAAAAAAAGGGGAACCGCACGGGAGGGAGAGCGCATCGCTCGATCCCTCCCCGCTCGCTCTTCTCTCTGTCTCCCGAGCGAGGCGCTCGTCCCCTACCTCCAGCGCCCCTCTCCCTCGCTCGATCCCTCCCTCGTGACCCTCCCAGACGCCGGCCGCTCCTCTCCCTCTCTCCGGCCGCCCTCCTCCCGCGGCCCCTCCTCTCCGACCTCCTCCTCGCAAGGCCACGCCGTCGCCTCCCTCCGAGCTCTGCTCACCGCCGCTCGCCCCGCCGCCAAGCTCCTCCTCCACCTCGCCCATTCCCGTCGCCGCCAAGCTCCTCCCAGCCGCCCGCCGTCCTCCTCCCTCAAGCTCCGCCACCTCCCCTCTCGAGCTCCGGCCACGGGCGCCCTTGCCGCGTAGCTGCCCCGTCCCCGCACCTCCTCTCCTCATCTCTTATGTCTACCTCCCGGGAGAGCGCCCGGAATCCCGGCTCCTCGTCGTCGCATCCTGGTCCGTCCGCGCCGGCAGCCAGGGCGCTGGCCTTACCTTTTCCCCGCTGCTAGCCGCCGGCCTCTCATCGTGGCGCCGTTCTGCAGGGCCACCTCTAGGGGCGTACGACCCCGGGGTCCCTCACCGCGCATCCCCTACCTCCCGTCGACGAGGAACACCGATGCGCTGTGACCGTCCCCATCCTCTCCCTGGGCCGGAGTTGCTCGAGCTCGTCGCACCGACCCCCCGCGACCCCGACGCCAACCTCGTCGTCCTCTACCCTGCTCGGTGCTGCTGTTGTGCCGTCTCTGGTGCCGTCGGAACGACTTCCTCGACGCAACCACGGCGTCCTCGACCTGCTTCCTCACGACGGTGGTGTACGGATGGTGTGGTGGTGTTGGCTGCTGTGGTGGTGTTGCCGTCACCGTAACCACGGCGGCGCACTGCTACTCGACTGCTTCCTCGATGCCGTCATGTGTTCGACGCAAGTCCTGCAAGAGGCATGGCGTTTCCCTCCGTCGTCTGTTCCATGCTCGTTGTTGGTTCCGTTGTGCGTGACCGCCTTCGTGCGTGTCCACCCGACCTCGACAAGATTCCCGGCGACAAGTTCGACACCGACCGGTACCGCATCGACAAGATCATCGCCAACAAGTACCGCCACCCCGAGGACCTCAGACCAAACCTCGACCACGACTACTCCCCCCCGACGAACTGTGAACGACTACATCGTCTTCGCCATGTCCGTTTTGCGTTGGCCGCCTTCGTGCGCGCCCGAAGACCGGGACCGTCACAATCACCTCCGACCCCGAAGACGATGCGGTCGCGGCTTGCCCACGACTACCTCGACTCCGAACGTTGAACGACTACTTCGACGACGATGACCGCGTGATTCGAGAACGACTACTTCCTCTACGGCGTGAACGACTACCTCCATGACGATGACCCTGGAACGACTACTTCCCCTACGTCGATTACTTCCACTACCACGTCTACTTCCTCCACGTTCCGAAGTTCCCGGCGTTGACCCCGGCGATCCTCTTTCCAACGTGCGAACCCAAACCCTAAAACCCCTATACCTACGCCCTATTTTCTATAACATATCAACTATAATTAAAATGTCATCTCATTCATGTGTTGCATTGCATTTTTGTGGGTAAATAAATAACGTGAACCTCCTAAATTAAATGTTGGGCTTCCGGCTCAATTTAAATTGTTTAATTGCATAAATCATAACTAATTCATTTTAACTCCAACTTTGAAAAGTAAAGTATGTTTTCATACCAGAAAAATGCACTTAATCTGTTCATGCCATCCATGCTCATGTTTGCATTTTGTATGTTGCATTTGTAGTAGTGTTATGTATGTTCACTTAATGAATAATTATGGAATGTGTTGGGGTATTAATTCAACTGTTGCCCCATTCCATTTAAATTGCCTAACTCATCTACTTTATTGTTTGCCATGCTAAATAACAATTAAATTGTTGGTTGGCTAAACAACTTGAACCAATTCCTATTTCTCCGGACTCCGGTTCCGATTAAATTGCTTAAGTTGTTTCTCCTGTTGCATCTTGCCATGTCATGCATATAAAATAGGATCATGCTGGATTTTTGCCATAGAAGTAATTGTTGCATCCGGTGTTTGTTCGAGGTTCGTTGCTTCTTCCCGGATAGGACGTTGAGATGATGTGAGCAACGACAAGTTCTGCTACCTTGCGGGATCTCAGGCAAGTATACTCACTTGATGCCAAATGGCTGCCTTTCATCACTTGTTACCGATTCTTTCCGTTGTTCTTTTCTGCTAGCCTTAGTAGTAGTTGTTTCTGTTACGAACCTATCACATGAATCCTTTAACCCTGATATTGCCTCACCTCCATACCTATAACCATTGCTTGTTGCCCGTGTCTTACTAGCATGCTTAGGGTTGTTTCGCTCGAGTCTGTTACCCGTTACTTTCGGTTACTACCCTATTATGTTCTGGGGCTCGAGGTTAATCAATCAATCAATCCTGTTAATGCTAATGGTAATAATAATTTGATGATAAGGCACCGGCAGGAGGCCCTTTGTGGTTTTGAGGCCTGCTAGTGTCGACCCTAATAGGAAAAGGGTCTTGTCTACTGATCCATGATGAGCGCACTACCCGCATGTGGGAAGCGAGTATGGGCGCCCCCCTCAATTTAGTTCGGGTTTTCCATTTGCATCTCGTCCAAATCACCTCATTTAGTTCGGGTTTTCCATTTGCTGCATTTGCGAGCCCTTGGTACCCGGGTGGAACTTTCATAGTCGGCATATAGGGGGACACGTTCTTAGAGTGCTATGAGGGTCCATTTTCTTCTGGGCTCGATTAGCCGTGCGCCCAAGGTGCTTTGGGCTTGATGCGAAGAAGGGTTGGATTGTGTAGAGTACCTCGCTTGGTGGGGTGATCTCCCATCTGGCGGGTTATTCTTGCGTGTACGGCCAAATTGGTGCAACCCTGCAGGGATAATCTTCTCGAGAAGCCGTGTTTTCCGCGGTTATGGATTACTTGGTGAAAGTACTGGCTAACAAGTACTCAGGACAACTTAAACCTAATGATCAACCATGTTACACCCAATGATTAACAACTTGACTAGTAATAGGTTTATTCACACAATAACTTGATTCATCTTTAATACAACTGTGTGAGTTATCCTCGGATTGCTTCTTCGGATAAGGGGCGAGATCCAGGATGGGTTTGCTAGAAGTTATCTTTCAGTTGGTTACAATACTCGATCTTATCTTCTTTCTGTTAGACGGAAGTTGTAGTATCTCTCTGTAGTTGGTTAGTGCAGCCCGCTGCCGCTTCTTTGCAATAATCCCTTCCTTTCCGTTGTACCCAAAGTATTTGTATCTTGTGATGACTGGTTACGCCGGTATCTTGTGAGTATGGGTTTTTATCCCCTTGCCAGTACTTAACCGTACTGACCCACGAATTCATTTTCGTGGCTGCATATTCAACACTGCAGTCAACAGGTTTGAAGTCTGACGACGTTAGCTTGGGAATCCCTCCGGCTTGGCCTGGGCAGGGATTGGACGCTCTCGGTTATCTTCAGGACTCTTAGTCCAGGTTGGATCTTGTCCGTAGACGGACGATATGTTATTTCTTCCACTGTTATTTGGATCTTTGTAATGTATCAGTTGTATCCTTGACCCGTTTGAGTCATCTTGTATCTATCTGTTTCTGTTGTAATTGTGGAATATTCGTGAACTGTTGTAATGTTATCATAAGTGGCAACCTGGAATCGGTTATTATGCGGATTTGGCGGGAATGCTGAAATCTGCATAGTGCCCGATCTCGGGGCGTCACAAATGGTATCAGAGCCTTGGTTCCGATTCCCGAGATTGTTTCGATACGAATGGTTATCGAAGCAACGGGTCCGCAAAGCCTGTAGGTTAACCTCGCTAACGGTCGTTGTTTCTAGAGTGTCAAAAACTATTTCTGCTAAACTATTTTGGATAACATCTCAATAGGATTCTTATTTTCTCCTTATCCCCATTCTATTTACCCTCCCATCTTGTTTGTTTTGGAGTCTTCCCCCTTGTCTATCTTTCAAAGTGTTAGGATCCTACGTGGGTGGACGTTTTCTGAGCCGTTAACCTAATAGGTTCGATCATCGGAAGATTCCTGGTGGAAGAACATCGTCATCACTCCGAGCAAGAATCCTTTGTTAGTGGTGTCGAGGAGATCAGCTGGAAGCATGAAGAATCGATAGTCAAACTTCTCCCTGATACCATTTGTCGCACCCTGATTTCTAGGGGATACTCACCGTACGAACTGGATAGCAGATGCTTGGATTATGGGGCATAACTGCTCCCACGTCCCAGCTTCCTGGTAGGCCTGCGCTTATGCGCGACAACACAAGCCCTGCTATTCCATCGTCGATGTAAACTATCCACTAGAGATCAAAGGCACTTCCGTCGACGTACTTCAAACCATACACACATGGTACGTCAACGGCGTTGAACAACTGATATCACAACAGATCTCTACGACACAAAAGATGGAAATAAGTTCAAATAGCTCTCCTTAGAGCAGAGATAGCAAATACAATCATTCAGAGGGCACATGCCCCAACAATACATCATTACAATACAGCGGAAGCAATCAACATGTCTGAGTACAGACAAGAACCAAATAGGCCTAAGAGGCCGGGAACAAATAGACGGAGCCCATCCACGAAGTCTCGGATCCTGCCCGGGTCCGCTATCTACTCGTCAGCAGTATCGTCATACTCCATGTAGTTGCCACCATGTAGATCCTCGAAACGTAGGTCTGCGGAAACCACAGCCCCAAAGGGGTCAGTACATAAACGTACTGGCAAGCAAGACTCACAGTTCACCAAAGTGTAACCCGTCAACACCAAGCACAAATGCTTTGGGTACAACGGAAGAAAAGGGGTATGAAAGATGCTGCAACTGGCTACGCTAACCAACTACAGAAACATACTACAACTGCCGGCTAACAGAAAGGAGATAAGATAGAGGATTGTAACCAACTGAAAGATAACTTCAAACAAACCCATCCTGGATCTCGCCCCTTATCCAAAGAAGCAATCCGAGGATAACTCACACAGTTGTATTAAAGGTGAATCAAGTTATTGTGTCATCATCCTATTACTAGTCAAGTTATTAATCATTGGGTGTAACAGGTTTGATCATTATGTTTAAGTTGTCCTGAGTACTTGTTAGCCAGTACTTTCACCAAGTAATCCATAACCGCGGAAAACACGGCTTCTCGAGAAGATTATCCCTGCAGGGTTGCACCAATTTGGCCGTACACGCAAGAATATCCCGCCAGACGGGAATCAAACCCACCAAGCGAGGTACTCTACACAACTCGACTCTTCTTTGCATCAAGCGCAAAGAACCTTGGGCGCACGGCTAATCGAGCCCAGAAGAAAATGGACCCTCATAGCACTCTAAGAACGTGTCCCCCTATATGCCGACTACAAAAGTTCCACCCTGGCCTGGGCTCGCAAAAACATGCATGCGGCAAATGGAAAACACGAACTAAATGAGGCGATTTGGACGAGATGCGAATCGAATCAAATTGAGGGGGCGCCCATACTCGCTTCCCACATGCGGTTAGTGCGCTCATCATGGATCAGTAGACAAGACCCTTTTCCTATTAGGGTCGACACTAGCAGGCCTCAAAACCACACAGGGCCTCCTGCCGGTGCCTTATCATCAAATTTATTATTAATAGTAACATTAGGATGATTGATTGATTAAACATCGAGCCCCCACAACGTAATAGAGTAGTAACAGAAAGTAACGGATAACAGACTCGACCAAAAGCAACCTAAGCATGCTAGTGAGACACTGGCTCAAACAATGGGTTGTAGGAAGGGAGATGAGGCAATATCAGGTTTTAAGGGATTCATGTGATAGGTTCGTAACAGAAACAACTACTACTAAGGCTAGCAGAAAGAAACAACGGAAAGTATCGGTAACCAATGTTGAAAGGAACACAGTGGTTCATGTGAGTGATAACTTGCCTGCAAAACCCAGTAGCCTGGTACCGAGCTAGATCCTTAGAAGGGGTGTCGTAAGTATCGTCGGTCTCAACGTCGTCGTGTATCCGAGAAGAAGCAAACAAACAATGCAGAGAGATAAACAATCAATATCAGGGCATAGGTGCACAAACATGGGATGATGCATGTCATGTTAATAGATGCATCAAAATAAACTATTTGACAAGATAACACAATTTAATTGGACCCATATGCAATTGGATTGCATATGGAAAAGATCCATTGAAATAAGTGGAAACAAATGGTTTACAATTAATTATTATGTGAGAGTTGTTAGCATGATGCATGCATGATGATAACAACAAAATAACAACAAATAACAATGATAGATGCAAGTGATAAAAGGATTTAATAAGTTTTGGAAATCATTTAGTAAGTTTAGAAATTTTGGGTTACTTAGACATGTCACACTAACAGTTGTTGTGTTCAACAAGTTAAAGTGTTCAAGACAAATAACAAAGTTTATATTTGAAAAGGTTATGCTTTTATGGTTTGAAAACATATTTTATATGTCCCAAAAGAATATGATTTGATCAAGTTATGAATTTAGCAATATTAAATGAATTAAACAAGGTTTAAATCATTTAACCAATTTTAATTATTCAAAACATGAAACAAATTTTATATTTGGAAAGAGGGTTTAATTTTGCATGGAAACATAGTTCATTGGTGGAAAGTGGATTTAAAATGAGCAAGTTGTTATTTTGACAATTTTAAATGCAATAATTAAGAAACAATTGTTTTCAGCAATTTAAATTATTCAAAACATCAAACAAATTTTATATTTGGAAAGTACATCAAATTTTAGTTGGATTACATGTTTTAAATTTTGAAATAGGAGTTAGGATGAATTTATTATGACTTAGACAATATTAAACAAGGTTTAATTGAATTTAAAACAAGTTTGAATATTATTTGAATTTTATTTAGTCAAAACATAAATTCAAATTCACATTTGCAAAGTTCACACTTTGGTGGTTTGAAAACATATTTTGCATGTTCAAAAATATTTTATTTTGAGCAAGTTAAGATTTTATCAATTTTAATTGAATTAAACAAAATTTAAATTGTTTAGGCAGTTTAAATTATTCAAACAATGAAACAAATTTATGTTTGAATAGGTCATTCAAAATGGTATGAAAAACATATTTTATTTGCATTATTTGGAATTAGTATGAATTATTTATGAATTATTGCAATTTACATTTGAATTATTCAAATTTGAATTTTAAATGCATTTGGAGTTTTCAAAACAGTGAACAAATGGCATAGTTGGATAGATCTATTAATTTGGAACAGAAAACATATATAAATTTTACTTTTTAGAGTTTTATATTAAAAGTTATTAAAGTTTTTATTTTAGGGATTAGTTCTGCCATTTAAAATGATTTAGCAATTTAAACAGAATTGTGCAAAACAGTTTTACACCGCACTGGACCATACCCTAGGCACTGCCAGGGGGGCCCAGGACAGCGGTGTGCTTGCGTGGCGCGGGTGGGGGCTGCGCTGGCTTCCGCGGTCGATGACAGGTGGGGTCACGCGCGCGGAAGAAAAACCCAAAAATGGGGTGCGCCCGCGGGGTATCGAACCCGGGTCGCTCGCAGCGCACAGAGGAACCAAGCCAGTGCGCTATCGTTTGTTTCGTGACAGGGTAAGCGACGTGGTGAAGGTATTCTTCAGAACCAGGCTTTGGGTTAACTGAATTTTCTGAAGCGCGCACACTCTGAATGTTTGACAGACACGGAGCGAGGCCGCCGACGATCACCGTCGCGTTGAGGTGCATCGAGGCGGTGTGCTGGTGGTGATGCGCGAGTGCTTGCGGGTGGGGTGGAGCAGACAGGGAGAAGGAGGAGGTGGACAGTGAGCTCACCCCCGACTGTCGCCGTTGCAGAGTTTCGTGGCAGCGCGTCGGCCGGCGACGACGGTGATGGCGGCGAAGTTCCACGCGGTCGCCGTGCTCCTGGAGGGGTCCGAAAGGAAGGAGTAGTCGTGGCGGAACGTGTCCCGTGGCTAGATGGGGTGCTGTCTCCCCATGGCGACGGCGGCGTGCAAAAGTTCAGAGGGGCGCCATCGGTGGCCGGAGGAGAGGTAGCAGACGGCGGCGGCGTGTCCGTGGTTCACAGAGGGCGTGCGGGTGTCGAAAAGAGAGAGGAGTCGGTGGCGATTCCGTTTCTGGGCTTAGCTAGGGGATACCATTTGTCGCACCCGGACTTCTAGGGGATACTCACAGTCCGTCAAACAGTAGATAAATGGCTTACGGGGCATCCCGGCACCCGCATCTCAATATGAGCAGGCCAACACGTAAACGTGTGACAACCATTATCTTACTATTCATCGTCTGCGCAAACCATCCCGTAGAAATCCAGATACTTCCGTTGACGTACTTCAAAACATACACACATGGTACGTCAACGGCATTGGAACAAGTGATATCACAACAGATCTCTATGACACAAAAGATTGAAATAAGTTGCAAATGGCTCTCATTAGAGCAGAGATAGCAAATACAATCATTCAGAGGGCACATGCCCCAACAATTCATCATTACACCACAGCGGAAGCATTCAACATGTCTGAGTACAGACAAGAACCAAATAGGCCTAAGAGGCCGGAAACGAACAGTCGGAGCCCATCCACGAAGTCTCGGATCCTGCCCGGGTCCGCTATCTACTCGTCAGCAGTCTCGTCATCATACTCCACGTAGTAGCCACCATGGAGATCCTCGGAAGCGTAGGTCTGCGGAAACCACAGCCCCAAAGGGGTCAGTACATAAACGTACTGGCAAGCAAGACTCACAGTTCACCAAAGTGTAACCCGTCAACACCAAGCACAGATGCCTTGGGTTCAACGGAAGAGAGGGGATATAAAAGATGCTGCAACTGGCTGCGCTAACCAACTACAGAGATTCTACCACTTCCGGCTAACAGAAAGGAGATAAGATCGAGGATTGTAACCAACTGAAAGATAACTTCAAACAAACCCATCCTGGATCTCGCCCCTTATCCAAAGAAGCAATCCGAGGACAACTCACACAGTTGTATTAAAGGTGAAACAAGTTATTGTGTCATCAACCTATTACTAGTCAAGTTATTAATCATGGGGTGTAACATGTTTGATCATTATGTTTAAGTTGTCCTGAGTACTTGTTAGCCAGTACTTTCACCAAGTAATCCATAACCGCGGAAAACACGGCTTCTCGAGAAGATTATCCCTGCAGGGTTGCACCAATTTGGCCGTACACGTATGAATAACCCGCCAGATGGGAGATCACCCCACCAAGCGGGGCACTCAACACAACCAACCATTCTTCGCATCAAGCCCAAAGCACCTTGGGCGCACGGCTAATCGAGCCCAGAAGAAAATGGACCCTCATAGCACTCTAAGAACGTGTCCCCCTATATGCCGACTACGAAAGTTCCACCCTGGCCTGGGCTCGCAAAAACATGCATGCGGCAAATGGAAAACACGAACTAAATGAGGCGATTTGGACGAGATGCGAATCAGGTCAAGTTAAGGGGGGCGCCCATACTCGCTTCCCACATGCGGTTAGTGCGCTCATCATGGATCAGTAGACAAGACCCTTTTCCTATTAGGGTCGACACTAGCAGGCCTCAAAACCACACAGGGCCTCCTGCCGGTGCCTTATCATCAAATTTATTATTAATAGTAACATTAGCATGATTGATTGATTAACATCGAGCCCCCAGAACATAATAGAGTAGTAACGGAAAGTAACGGGTAACAGACTCGAGCAAACAACCCTAAGCATGCTAGTAAGACACGGGCAACAAGCAATGGTTATAGGTATGGAGGTGAGGCAATATCAGGGTTAAGGGATTCATGTGATGGGTTCGTAACAGAAACAACTACTACTAAGGCTAGCAGAAAAGAACAACGGAAAGTATCGGTAATCAATGTTGAAAGGAACACAGTGGTTCATGTGAGTGATAACTTGCCTGCAAACCCAGTAGCCTGGTACTGAGCTAACTCCTTAGAAGGGGTGTCGTAGGTATCGTCGGTCTCAACGTCGTCGTGTATCCGAGAATAAGCAAACAAGCAATGCAGAAAGATAAACAATCAATATCATGGCATAGTGCACAAACATGGGATGATGCATGACCATTTAATTGATGCAACAAAATAAACTAGTTGACAAGATAAAGACAGGATTAAATGGACCCACATGCAATTTGAGTTGCACCTGAAAAGCCCATGAATTATGGTTGAATTAATTGTTTTACAACTAAGCAACATGTGAAAGTGGATTAGCATGATGCATGGATGATGAAAATAACAAAATAACAACAATAGAATCAATTGGAAATAAGGTTTACCAAGTTTAGAAATTCATTTGTTAAGTGTTGGAATTTTGGTTACTTAAAGGTGTTACACAAGCATTTGTTGTTTTCATCAAGTTTAAATTGTTCAAAATAGATAACAAAGTTCATATTTGATAAGAACACACAATTTTAGGTGGATTGCATGTTTCACTTGTTGAAAAAGGATTTCAAATGATTTATTTATGAATTAAACAAGTTTAAGCAAGAATTAAATGAATTTAATTCAAACATGAACTTATTTGAATTTTTATTTGTGCAAAACATTAAGTGAGATTCATATTTGAAAATGTTATGCTTTTATGGTTTGAAAACATATTTTATATGTCCCAAAAGAATTTGTTTTGATCAAGTTATAAATTTAACAATATTAAATGATTTAAACAAGGTTTAAATTATTTAACCAATTTTAATTATTCAAAACATGAAACAAATTTTATATTTGAAAAGGTGATTTAATTTTGCATGGAAAACATATTTCATTTGTTGAAATTGGATTTAAAATGAGCAAGTTATTATTTTGGCAATTTTAAATGCAATAAACAAGAAACAGTTGTTTTCAGCAATTTAAATTATTCAAAACAGCAAACAAAATTTATATTTGGAAAGTACATGAAAAGTTGATTGGAAAACATATTTAGTTTGTTGAATTTGGAATTTTTATGCTCAGGTTATGAATTTTGCAAGTTTAAGTGAATTTGACAAGTTTTCAAATATTGCACCAATTTAAAATATCCAAAACAGTAAACAAATTTTATATTTGGATAGAGTATTTAATTTGGTACAGAAAACATATTAAAAATGTTGAATTTGGAGTTAGGATGATTTATTTATGCAATTTCCAAATTTAAGGTGTAATCTGCCAATTGTTATTAACTAGGGACTTAGAATTAATTTTACAGGGACCTAGAAGAACTGGCAGGGACTGGGTTGCAATTAGCTGTTTACTGGAGTTGTGAAAAAAAAAAAACTGGGTTTAATCCGCGGGGGGTGGGACTCGAACCCACCCCCTCTACTGCGCTCGCAAGGCACAGGACCAGTGGGGTGGACTTCGGGTTGTGATGGAAAGGGCAGTGGGGGGGGGTATGAGGTGTGATTTGCGGGTGGGTTCCTGAACTAACTGAACCTGAGCGGAAGGGTTACAGGTCGATGGTCGATCCCTGCAGCGGCTGATCGCCGTGGTGGTCTGCGGCTGCGGCGGTTGGTGCTGGGAGGGTGCGGTGGCCTAGAGGAAAGGAGGGAGGGAGGCAGGGGACCGGAGGGGCCTCACCTCGAGGAGAAACGGAGGCGAGGTGGCGCAGGCGACGTGGACGCAGATGATCCCGACAGGGGAACAAGCAGGGGGCAGCGGCGACCAATTCCGACGGCGCGGACGGCGTAGTGGCTCCCGGCGGCAGCTGAGGGGTCGAGGCGGTAGCCGGCTGCGAGGGGAACCGATTCCCGGTGTTAACACGGCCGGTGGCGCGGGGAATCGGCGGCGAGCCGGAGAGGAAGGAGGCGGTGGAGGAAGCTTTCGGTGAGGTTCAGAGTACAGGAGGGAGGGAGCAGCGAGAGAGGAGGAGAGGGGCGGCGTCGAGGGAGAAAAGGTGGAGGAGGCTAGGGTACAGAGGAGGGCTCAGTGGCTAGGTCTTATGGGGGGAGGAGGTGGTACGGCATGGCATCCAGGATGGTTGCGAAGGATCGTGTGGTGGCGACTGCGGCCGTACTGAAGGTAGAAGACGACAACGATAAGGGGTAGCGGGCCAGAAGAATGAAGTTGGGCTGGGCTTAGCTTTCTCCCCCCTCTAACAGTTTTCTTTTTATTATTTCTGTTTCATTTTTTTTTTGCTGAAACCAAAATGGAAGAAAAAGAAGGCTTTTAGGTTAAGGAAAAATCCAGAAAAATTAGGTTAGACTTTTTAGATCAATAGCAACCCTATGCCAAGGTTTGTTTTCAAAAGTGGTGATTTAAAATTGTTGTTTGTATTTGAAACCATAATTAAAGGAATTTTGATATTGTTTAAACATTATGAAAAACAAGGTATTCGAATAGGGGGGCCCCTATGGATTAAGAGATTAAAAATAGTTGATTGAATTGATAATGTTTATAAATTGGTTATAACTCAACTTGGGTGCTGTTTGAATGAATTTGATTTGAAATTGGAATATTTTGTTAATTTAATATAGAAAACAACCACTTAATAGGGTGAACCCTATTATTAGTTGGATTAGAAACATTGGAATGGTTTGATATTTGATAATTTCCAAATGAGGTGTTGATTTGGAGATTTTATTTGAGTTTGAAAAGATTTGGAATTAATTGATTGAATTAATTGTTTGATTAGAACCAACAATTTAATAATTGAGCATTATGGAATAAAATGAAAGCAATTTGGTTGTTTTTATTTGAACTCTCACTTTGGAAATTGTAACATCACAAGGATGAAACAAAAGGGTTGAATTTTGGTTTGAAATTCAAATAGAAAACAAAGGAAAACAAAGGAAAACAGTTGGAAAACAAATGAAAACAGAGGAAAACAAAAGGAAAACAAGCAAAACAATTGCAATCAACATGATGCCATGATGCAACACATAAAATAACAGAGAGCAAACATTCTAAAGGCTGTTTTTCATCCTTGGGATGTTACAAAACGCCCCCCCTTGAAGGAATCGCGCCCCGAGATTCCTACTGAGAAAAGAAAAGGTCCGGATACTTCTTGAGAAGATCCTCTTGAGCTGTGACACGTGAAACACATCGTGCACCTTGGATAGTTCTTCTGGAAGTTCAAAACGATAGGAATTCCTGGCAACTCTCTGGAAAGATGTCAGGGAATTTGGAAACCACAGGAACATTTTTGAGTAGAGGTGGAGGTTTTGTATCGAGGGTGTATAGCTGGATAGAACTTGATTCATTTGGAGAATAGACTATCTGGAATGTGGTGATTCAGGAATGCTTCCTCGAAACAACCCCAGGTGATAGGAATGCCAGCTCTCATAGCCTAGAATCAACAACAACAACAACAACAATATTTCTGACCAGATAGACTTGATATTTGGGAAGTTTTGATTAGACGCCGATAGAAGAATTGGAATGGAAAGAAACAACAAGATTTCAACGGACGAAAAGGATGTTGAGAAGAACAGGATATCAACATCGGGGAAAACGAGAACAAAACTCCTGAGGTACTACGGAAAACCCATCCGGGCTTCTAAAGGATCAATATCTACTGCTTAAGGAATAGAGGATCTGCTTCCGGGGCTTACGCGCCTCCGTTCTCAATCGTGAACCACCTATTAAACAAATGCGATCTCTACCCCCTCTCTACGATGCTTGCCGTACCAGTACCCTCCTCCCTCTTTTAATCCCCACCGAGACCACCTCGTGAACCCTAGCTCCCTCCTCCTTTCGCCATCGCCGCCGTTTTCCCTCTCCCTCACCACGATCTGTCCTCTGTTCTGAACCCTTCCTCCCCCTACTGAACCTCGCCACCGTCGACGCCCTCTGAAACCGCCGTGATCGCCACCACCTCAGTCCCCTTCCACCCCAGCTACCCACGGGAATGGGAAGGCCTCGATGCCACCTACGACATCGACACCACAGTGGAGCCCGAGGAGGGCCAGATCGCCGCCGCCGTCCGTTTTCCGCCGCCGGCAACCACCTCCGTCAGCCACCATCCTCGCCTCCTGCTACCGCATCGACCAAACGAGGTGAGCGCCCACGTATCCCTCCTTCCCCTCTCCTGTCCATCATCCGCTCCGCACACGGCCCGCGCAACAGCCACGGCGAGCAACAGCGAGCCTCCGGCGGGTTTCCCTTCCGTCCTGTGAATTTCAGCGAGTCTGAAACTCGCAGGTTCAGTTAACGCCACGGGGCTGCTCAAAAACACGAGTGTCCTTGTTCTGTCACGAACGAAGCGGAGACGCAGTGGCCAGCGCGCGCGTGCACAACCGCGGGGTTGCGGGTTCGATCCCCCCCCCCCCCTCGCGCGTCCTTTTTCTGCGATTTTTTGCCTCGGTGGCCAGGCCCACGGGTCAGTGACCCGCTGCGCCACCTCACCATCCAGCGCGCCACGCTGGCCCCCGCGGCCCACGCCCAGTGGCCGCGGCTAGGTTGCCGTGCGGTACAAATTGTTTAACCCTTTTCTGTTATTACATAAATCAATTAAAAGGCAGAATTAAACACAAAACTAAATCTTTAATAACTTTTAATCTATAACTCTAAAAAATAAAAGTTATACATGTTTTCTGTTCCAAATTAATAGATCTATCCAACTATTCCATTTGTTCACTGTTTTGAAAACTCCAAATGCATTTAAAATTCAAATTTGAATAATTCAAATATAAATTGCAATAATTCATAAATAATTCCTACTAATTCCAAATAATGCAAATAAAATATGTTTTTCATACCATTTTGAATAACCTTTTCAGATATAATTTTTGTTTCCTGTTTGGAATAATTAAAATTGCCTAAACAATTTAAAATCTTGTTTAATTCAATTAAAACTTGTTTAATATTGTTTAATTCATAATAAATTCATCCTAATCCAAATTTCAATATTTGAAACATGTAATCCAACTAAAATTTGATGTTCTTTTCAAATAAAAACTTTGTTATTTGTTTTGAACCCTTTAACTTGATGAAAACAACCAATTATTTGTATAACATCATTAAGTAACCAATTTCCAACCTTAATAATAAATTCCCTAACTTGTTAACTCTCATTCCAATTGCATCTAACCTTGTTTACTTCTTGTTATCATCATGCATGCATCATGTTTAACCACTTACACTTGTTAATCAAATGTAGATCATTGCTTCCACCTTAACCATTTGCATCCATATGCAATTCACATTGCATATGGGTCCAATTAAATTGTGTTATCTTGTCAAGTAGTTTATTTTGATGCATCTATTAACATGACATGCATCATCCCATGTTTGTGCACCTATGCCATTATATTGATTGTTTATCTTTCTGCATTGCTTGTTTGCTTCTTCTCGGATACACGACGACGTTGATACCGACGATACTTACGACACCCCTTCTAAGGAGTTAGCTCAGTACCAGGCTACTGGGTTTTTGCAGGCAAGTTATCACTCACATGAACCACTGTGTTCCTTTCAACATTGGTTACCGATACTTTCCGTTGTTCTTTTCTGCTAGCCATTAGTAGTAGTTGTTTCTGTTACGAACCTATCACATGAATCCCTTAAAACCTGATATTGCCTCATCTCCTTTCCCACAACCCATTGTTTGAGCCAGTGTCTTACTAGCATGCTTAGGTTGCTTTTGCTCGAGTCTGTTACCCGTTACTTTCTGTTACTACCTTTATTATGTTCTGGGGGCTCGATGTTTAATCAATCAATCATGCTAATGTTATTATTAATAATAATTTGATGATAAGGCACCGGCAGGAGGCCCTGTGTGGTTTTGAGGCCTGCTAGTGTCGACCCTAATAGGAAAAGGGTCTTGTCTACTGATCCATGATGAGCGCACTAACCGCATGTGGGAAGCGAGTATGGGCGCCCCCCTCAATTTGATTCGATTCGCATCTCGTCCAAATCGCCTCATTTAGTTCGTGTTTTCCATTTGCCGCATGCATGTTTTTGCGAGCCCAGGCCAGGGTGGAACTTTTGTAGTCGGCATATAGGGGGACACGTTCTTAGAGTGCTATGAGGGTCCATTTTCTTCTGGGCTCGATTAGCCGTGCGCCCAAGGTTCTTTGGGCTTGATGCGGAGAAGAGTTGAGTTGTGTTGAGTGCCCCGCTTGGTGGAAGGGCCTTTCCATCTGGCGGGTTATTCATGCGTGTACGGCCAAATTGGTGCAACCCTGCAGGGATAATCTTCTCGAGAAGC
Source organism: Alopecurus myosuroides (assembly GCA_028641055.1). Classification (NCBI taxonomy): domain Eukaryota; kingdom Viridiplantae; phylum Streptophyta; class Magnoliopsida; order Poales; family Poaceae; genus Alopecurus; species Alopecurus myosuroides. The sequence continues at coordinate 137,144,428 of CM054059.1, forward strand.
CGTGTTTTCCGCGGTTATGGATTACTTGGTGAAAGTACTGGCTAACAAGTACTCAGGACAACTTAAACATAATGATCAAACATGTTACACCCAATGATTAATAACTTTACTAGTAATAGGTTGATGACACAATAATTTGATTCACCTTTAATACAACTGTGTGAGTTATCCTCGGATTGCTTCTTTGGATAAGGGGCGAGATCCAGGATGGGTTTGTTTGAAGTTATCTTTCAGTTGGTTACAATACTCGATCTTATCTCCTTTCTGTTAGCCGGAAGTGGTAGAATCTCTGTAGTTGGTTAGCGCAGCCAGTTGCAGCATCTTTTATATCCCCTTTCCTCCGTTGAACCCAAGGCATCTGTGCTTGGTGTTGACGGGTTACACTTTGGTGAACTGTGAGTCTTGCTTGCCAGTACGTTTATGTACTGACCCCTTTGGGGCTGTGGTTTCCGCAGACGACGTTTCCGAGGATCTACATGGTGGCTACTACCTGGAGTATGACGAGACTGCTGATGAGTAGATAGCGGACCCGGGCAGGATCCGAGACTTCGTGGATGGGCTCCGTCTGTTTGTTTCCGGCCTCTTAGGCCTATTTGGTTCTTGTCTGTACTCAGACATGTTGAATGCTTCCGCTGTATTGTAATGATGTATTGTTGGGGCAGGTGCCCTCTGAATGATTGTATTTGCTATCTCTGCTCTAATGAGAGCCATTTGCAAGTTATTTCAATCTTTTGTGTCGTAGAGATCTGTTGTGATATCCTTCGTTCAAAGCTGTTGACGTACCATGTGTGATTGGTATGAAGTACGTCGACAGTAGTGCCTTTGATCTCTAGTGGATAGTTTACATCGACGATGGAATAGCAGGGCTTGTGTTGTCGCGCATAAGCGCAGGCCTACCAGGAAGCTGGGACGTGGGAGCAGTTATGCCCCATAATCCAAGCATCTGCTATCCAGTTCGTACGGTGAGTATCCCCTAGAAATCAGGGTGCGACAAATGGTATCAGAGCCAGGTTTCGATCCTGGGACCTGTGGGTTATGGGCCCACCACGCTTCCGGTGCCTTATCATCAAATTTATTATTAATAGTAACATTAGCATGATTGATTGATTAAACATCGAGCCCCCACAACGTAATAGAGTAGTAACAGAAAGTAACGGATAACAGACTCGAGCAAAAGCAACCTAAGCATGCTAGTGAGACACTGGCTCAAACAATGGACCCCAGTAGCCTGGTACTGAGCTAATTCCTTAGAAGGGATGTCATAAGTATCGTCGGTCTCAACGTCGTCGTTTATCCGGGAAGAAGCAAACAAACATTGCAGAAAGATAAACAATCAATATCATGGCATAGTGCACAAACATGGGATGATGCATGACCAGTTAATTGATGCAACCCTTAAAAGTGGTGAAAACAACAAATGCTTGTGTGACACCTCTAAGAAACCAAAATTTCTTAACTAAATAAACAAATTTCCAAACTTGTTAAACCTTATTTCCAATTGCTTCTATTGTTGTTATTTTGATGTTTTCCTCATCCATGCATCATGCTAATCCACTTTCATATGATGATTAGTTGTAAAACAATTAATTCAACCATAATTCATGGGCTTTTCATATGCAATCCAATTGCATGTGGGTCCATTTAATCATGTTGTTATCTTGTCAACTAGTTTATTTCTATGCATCAATTAAATGGTCATGCATCATCCCATGTTTGTGCACTATGCCCTGATATTGATTGTTTATCTCTCTGCATTGTTTGTTTGCTTCTTCTCGGATACACGACGACGTTGAGACCGACGATACTTATGACACCCCTTCTAAGGATCTAGCTCAGTACCAGGCTACTGGGTTTTGCAGGCAAGTTATCACTCACATGAACCACTGTGTTCCTTTCAACATTGGTTACCGATACTTTCCGTTGTTCTTTTCTGCTAGCCTTAGTAGTAGTTGTTCTGTTACGAACCTATCACATGAATCCCTTAAAACCTGATATTGCCTCATCTCCCTTCCTACAACCCATTGTTTGAGCCAGTGTCTCACTAGCATGCTTAGGTTGCTTTTGCTCGAGTCTGTTATCCGTTACTTTCTGTTACTACTCTATTACGTTGTGGGGGCTCGATGTTTAATCAATCAATCATGCTACTGTTACTATTAATAATAAATTTGATGATAAGGCACCGGCAGGAGGCCCTGTGTGGTTTTGAGGCCTGCTAGTGTCGACCCTAATAGGAAAAGGGTCTTGTCTACTGATCCATGATGAGCGCACTAACCGCATGTGGGAAGCGAGTATGGGCGCCCCCCTCAATTTGATTCGATTCGCATCTCGTCCAAATCGCCTCATTTAGTTCGTGTTTTCCATTTGCCGCATGCATGTTTTTGCGAGCCCAGGCCAGGGTGGAACTTTTGTAGTCGGCATATAGGGGGACACGTTCTTAGAGTGCTATGAGGGTCCATTTTCTTCTGGGCTCGATTAGCCGTGCGCCCAAGGTTCTTTGGGCTTGATGCGAAGAAGAGTCGAGTTGTGTAGAGTACCTCGCTTGGTGGGTTTGATTCCCGTCTGGCGGGATATTCTTGCGTGTATGGACAAATTGGTGCAACCCTGCAGGGATAATCTTCTCGAGAAGCCGTGTTTTCCGCGGTTATGGATTACTTGGTGAAAGTACTGGCTAACAAGTACTCAGGACAACTTAAACATAATGATCAAACCTGTTACACCCAATGATTAATAACTTGACTAGTAATAGGATGATGACAGAATAACTTGATTCACCTTTAATACAACTGTGTGAGTTATCCTCGGATTGCCTCTTTGGATAAGGGGCGAGATCCAGGATGGGTTTGTTTGAAGTTATCTTTCAGTTGGTTACAATCCTCGATCTTATCTCCTTTCTGTTAGCCGGCAGTTGTAGTATGTTTCTGTAGTTGGTTAGCGCAGCCAGTTGCAGCATCTTTCATACCCCTTTTCTTCCGTTGTACCCAAAGCATCTGTGCTTGGTGTTGACGGGTTACACTTTGGTGAACTGTGAGTCTTGCTTGCCAGTACGTTTATGTACTGACCCCTTTGGGGCTGTGGTTTCCGCAGACCTACGTTTCGAGGATCTACATGGTGGCAACTACGTGGAGTATGACGATACTGCTGACGAGTAGATAGCGGACCCGGGCAGGATCCGAGACTTCGTGGATGGGCTCCGTCTGTTTGTTCCCGGCCTCTTAGGCCTATTTGGTTCTTGTCTGTACTCAGACATGTTGATTGCTTCCGCTGTATTGTAATGATGTATTGTTGGGGCATGTGCCCTCTGAATGATTGTATTTGCTATCTCTGCTCTAAGGAGAGCTATTTGAACTTATTTCCATCTTTTGTGTCGTAGAGATCTGTTGTGATATCAGTTGTTCAACGCCGTTGACGTACCATGTGTGTATGGTTTGAAGTACGTCGACGGAAGTGCCTTTGATCTCTAGTGGATAGTTTACATCGACGATGGAATAGCAGGGCTTCTGTTGTCGCGCATAAGCGCAGGCCTACCAGGAAGCTGGGACGTGGGAGCAGTTATGCCCCATAATCCAAGCATCTGCTATCCAGTTCGTACGGTGAGTATCCCCTAGAAGTCAGGGTGAACTGGATAGCAGATGCTTGGATTATGGAGCATAACTGCTCCCACGTCCCAGCTTCCTGGTAGGCCTGCGCTTATGCGCGACAACACAAGCCCTGCTATTCCATCGTCGATGTAAACTATCCACTAGAGATCAAAGGCACTACTGTCGACGTACTTCATACCAATCACACATGGTACGTCAACAGCTTTGAACGAAGGATATCACAACAGATCTCTACGACACAAAAGATTGAAATAACTTGCAAATGGCTCTCATTAGAGCAGAGATAGCAAATACAATCATTCAGAGGGCACCTGCCCCAACAATACATCATTACAATACAGCGGAAGCATTCAACATGTCTGAGTACAGACAAGAACCAAATAGGCCTAAGAGGCCGGAAACAAACAGACGGAGCCCATCCACGAAGTCTCGGATCCTGCCCGGGTCCGCTATCTACTCGTCAGCAGTCTCGTCATACTCCAGGTAGTAGCCACCATGTAGATCCTCGGAAACGTCGTCTGTGGAAACCACAGCCCCAAAGGGGTCAGTACATAAACGTACTGGCAAGCAAGACTCACAGTTCACCAAAGTGTAACCCGTCAACACCAAGCACAGATGCCTTGGGTTCAACGGAGGAAAGGGGATATAAAAGATGCTGCAACTGGCTGCGCTAACCAACTACAGAGATTCTACCACTTCCGGCTAACAGAAAGGAGATAAGATCGAGTATTGTAACCAACTGAAAGATAACTTCAAACAAACCCATCCTGGATCTCGCCCCTTATCCAAAGAAGCAATCCGAGGATAACTCACACAGTTGTATTAAAGGTGAATCAAATTATTGTGTCATCAACCTATTACTAGTCAAGTTATTAATCATTGGGTGTAACATGTTTGATCATTATGTTTAAGTTGTCCTGAGTACTTGTTAGCTAGTACTTTCACCAAGTAATCCATAACCGCGGAAAACACGGCTTCTCGAGAAGATTATCCCTGCAGGGTTGCACCAATTTGGCCGTACACGCATGAATAACCCGCCAGATGGAAAGGCCCTTCCACCAAGCGGGGCACTCAACACAACTCAACTCTTCTCCGCATCAAGCCCAAAGAACCTTGGGCGCACGGCTAATCGAGCCCAGAAGAAAATGGACCCTCATAGCACTCTAAGAACGTGTCCCCCTATATGCCGACTACAAAAGTTCCACCCTGGCCTGGGCTCGCAAAAACATGCATGCGGCAAATGGAAAACACGAACTAAATGAGGCGATTTGGACGAGATGCGAATCGAATCAAATTGAGGGGGGCGCCCATACTCGCTTCCCACATGCGGTTAGTGCGCTCATCATGGATCAGTAGACAAGACCCTTTTCCTATTAGGGTCGACACTAGCAGGCCTCAAAACCACACAGGGCCTCCTGCCGGTGCCTTATCATCAAATTATTATTAATAATAACATTAGCATGATTGATTGATTAAACATCGAGCCCCCAGAACATAATAAAGGTAGTAACAGAAAGTAACGGGTAACAGACTCGAGCAAAAGCAACCTAAGCATGCTAGTAAGACACTGGCTCAAACAATGGGTTGTGGGAAAGGAGATGAGGCAATATCAGGTTTTAAGGGATTCATGTGATAGGTTCGTAACAGAAACAACTACTACTAATGGCTAGCAGAAAAGAACAACGGAAAGTATCGGTAACCAATGTTGAAAGGAACACAGTGGTTCATGTGAGTGATAACTTGCCTGCAAAAACCCAGTAGCCTGGTACTGAGCTAACTCCTTAGAAGGGGTGTCATAAGTATCGTCGGTATCAACGTCGTCGTGTATCCGAGAAGAAGCAAACAAGCAATGCAGAAAGATAAACAATCAATATAATGGCATAGGTGCACAAACATGGGATGATGCATGTCATGTTAAGAGATGCATCAAAATAAACTACTTGACAAGATAACACAATTTAATTGGACCCATATGCAATGTGAATTGCATATGGATGCAAATGGTTAAGGTGGAAGCAATGATCTACATTTGATTAACAAGTGTAAGTGGTTAAACATGATGCATGCATGATGATAACAAGAAGTAAACAAGGTTAGATGCAATTGGAATGAGAGTTAACAAGTTAGGGAATTTATTATTAAGGTTGGAAATTGGTTACTTAATGATGTTATACAAATAATTGGTTGTTTTCATCAAGTTAAAGGGTTTAAAACAAATAACAAAGTTTTTATTTGAAAAGAACATCAAATTTTAGTTGGATTACATGTTTCAAATATTGAAATTTGGATTAGGATGAATTTATTATGAATTAAACAATATTAAACAAGTTTTAATTGAATTAAACAAGATTTTAAATTGTTTAGGCAATTTTAATTATTCCAAACAGGAAACAAAAATTATATCTGAAAAGGTTATTCAAAATGGTATGAAAAACATATTTTATTTGCATTATTTGGAATTAGTAGGAATTATTTATGAATTATTGCAATTTACATTTGAATTATTCAAATTTGAATTTTAAATGCATTTGGAGTTTTCAAAACAGTGAACAAATGGCATAGTTGGATAGATCTATTAATTTGGAACAGAAAACATGTATAACTTTTATTTTTTAGAGTTATAGATTAAAAGTTATTAAAGATTTAGTTTTGTGTTTAATTCTGCCTTTTAATTGATTTATGTAATAACAGAAAAGGGTTAAACAATTTGTACCGCACGGCAACCTAGCCGCGGCCACTGGGCGTGGGCCACGGGGGCCAGCGTGGCGCGCTGGATGGTGAGGTGGCGCAGCGGGTCACTGACCCGTGGGCCTGGCCACCGAGGCAAAAATCGCAGAAAAAGGACGCGCGAGGGGGGGATCGAACCCGCAACCCGGATCCTGCCCGGGTCCGCTATCTACTCGTCAGCAGTCTCGTCATACTCCACGTAGTAGCCACCATGTAGATCCTCGGAAACGTCGTCTGCGGAAACCACAGCCCCAAAGGGGTCAGTACATAAACGTACTGGCAAGCAAGACTCACAGTTCACCAAAGTGTAACCCGTCAACACCAAGCACAGATGCTTTGGGTTCAACGGAAGGAAGGGGAAATATAAAAGATGCTGCAACTGGCTGCACTAACCAACTACAGAGAATTCTACCACTTCCGGCTAACAGAAAGGGGATAAGATCGAGGATTGTAACCATCTGAAAGATAACTTCAAACAAACCCATCCTGGATCTCGCCCCTTATCCAAAGAAGCAATCTGAGGATAACTCACACAGTTGAAATAATGATGGTTCAGATTATTGTGTCAATAAGCTTATTACTAGTCAAGTTATTAATCATTGGGTGTAAGGTTGTTAATCATTAGGTTTAAGTTGTCCTGAGTACTTGTTAGCCAGTACTTTCACCAAGTAATCCATAACCGCGGAAAACACGGCTTCTCGAGAAGATTATCCCTGCAGGGTTGCACCAATTTGGCCGTACACGCATGAATAACCCGCCAGATGGGAAGCTAACCCACCAAGCGAGGCACTCAACACAACTCAACTCTTCTTCGCATCAAGCCCAAAGAACCTTGGGCGCACGGCTAATCGAGCCCAGAAGAAAATGGACCCTCATAGCACTCTAAGAACGTGTCCCCCTATATGCCGACTACAAAAGTTCCACCCTGGCCTGGGCTCGCAAAAACATGCATGCGGCAAATGGAAAACACGAACTAAATGAGGCGATTTGGACGAGATGCGAATCGAATCAAATTGAGGGGGGCGCCCATACTCGCTTCCCACATGCTGTTAGTGCGCTCATCATGGATCAGTAGACAAGACCCTTTTCCTATTAGGGTCGACACTAGCAGGCCTCAAAACCACACAGGGCCTCCTGCCGGTGCCTTATCATCAAATTTATTATTAATAGTAACATTAGCATGATTGATTGATTAAACATCGAGCCCCCGCAACGTAATAAATATAGTAACAGAAAGTAACGGGTAACAGACTCGAGCAGAAGCAACCTAAGCATGCTAGTAAGACACTGGCTCAACCAAAGGGGTGATAGGAGTGGAGGTGAGGCAATATCAAGGTTAAGGGATTCATGTGATGGGTTCATAACAGAAACAACTACTACTAAGGCTAGCAGAAAAGAACAACGGAAAGTATCGGTAATCAATGTTGAAAGGAACACAGTGGTTCATGTGAGTGATAACTTGCCTGCAAACCCAGTAGCCTGGTACTGAGCTAACTCCTTAGAAGGGGTGTCGTAAGTATCGTCGGTCTCAACGTCGTCGTATATCCGGGAAGAAGCAAACAAACATTGCAGAAATATAAACAATCAATATCATGGCAGAGGTGCACAAACATGGGATGATGCATGTCATGTTAATAGATGCATCAGAATAAACTACTTGACAAGATAGCACAATTTAATTGGACCCATATGCAATTGGATTGCATATGGAAAAGATCCATTGAAATAAGTGGAAACAAATGATTTACAATTAACTATTATGTGAGAGTTGTTAGCATGATGCATGCATGATGATAACAACAAAATAACAACAAATAACAATAATAGATGCAAAGGAAAAGGAATAAAACAAGTTTGGAAATTATTTATTAAGTTTGGAAAATTTGGGTACTTAAACATGTCACACAAACAATTATTGTTTTCACCACTTTTAATTGTTCAAAATGGATAACAAAGTTTATATTTGATAAGAACACACAATTTTAGGTGGATTGCATGTTTCACTTGTTGAAAAAGGATTTCAAATAAATTATTTATGAATTAAACAAGTTTAAGCAAGAATTAAATGAATTTAATTCAAACATGAACTTATTTGAATTTTTATTTGTTCAAAACATTAAGTGAGATTCATATTTGAAAAGTTTATGCTTTTATGGTTTGAAAACATATTTTATATGTCCCAAAAGAATTTTAGTTGAACAAGTTATGAATTTAACAATATTAAATGATTTAAACAAGGTTTAAATCATTCAACCAATTTTACTTATTCAAAAAATGAAACAAATTTTATATTGGGAAAGGTGGTTTAATTTTGCATGGAAAACATATTTCATTTGTGGAAATTGGATTTAAAATGAGCAAGTTATTATTTTGGCAATTTTAAATGCAATAAACAAGAAACAGTTGTTTTCAGCAATTTAAATTATTCAAAACATCAAACAAAATTTATATTTGAAAAGTACATCAAATTTTAGTTGGATTACATGTTTCAAATATTGAAATTGGAATTAGGATGAATTTATTATGAATTAAACAATATTAAACAAGTTTTAAATGATTTTAAAACAAGTTTGAATTTAATTGAATTTTTATTTGTTCAAAACATAAATTCAAACTCACATTTGAAAAGTTCACACTTTGATGGTTTGAAAACATATTTTGCATGTTCAAAAATATTTTCTTTTGGGCAAGTTATGATTTTAGCAATTTTAATTGAATTAAACAAGATTTAAATTATTTAGGCAATTTTAATTATTCAAATTTGAATAATTCAAATGCAAATTGCTAAATTCAATAACTAATTCATTATTAATCCAATAAATGCAAATAAAATATGTTTTTCATACCATTTCAACTCATCTTTCCAAATATAATTTTTGTGACGCCCCGAGATCGGGCACTATGCAGATTTCAGCATTCCCGCCAAATCCGCATAATAACCGATTCCAGGTTGCCACTTATGATAACATTACAACAGTTCACGAATATTCCACAATTACAACAGAAACAGATAGATACAAGATGACTCAAACGGGTCAAGGATACAATTGATACATTACAAAGATCCAAATAACAGCGGAAGAAACAACATATCGTCCGTCTACGGACAAGATCCAAACTGGATTAAGAGTCCTGAAGATAACCGAGAGCGTCCAATCCCTGCCCAGGCCAAGCCGGAGGGATTCCCAAGCTAACGTCGTCAGACTTCAAACCTGTTGACTGCAGTGTTGAATATGCAGCCACGAAAATGAATTCGTGGGTCAGTACGGTTAAGTACTGGCAAGGGGATAAAAACCCATACTCACAAGATACCGGCGTAACCAGTCATCACAAGATACAAATACTTTGGGTACAACGGAAAGGAAGGGATTATTGCAAAGAAGCGGCAGCGGGCTGCACTAACCAACTACAGAGAGATACTACAACTTCCGGCTAACAGAAAGAAGATAAGATCGAGTATTGTAACCAACTGAAAGATAACTTCTAGCAAACCCATCCTGGATCTCGCCCCTTATCCGAAGAAGCAATCCGAGGATAACTCACACAGTTGTATTAAAGATGAATCAAGTTATTGTGTGAATAAACCTATTACTAGTCAAGTTGTTAATCATTGGGTGTAACATGGTTGATCATTAGGTTTAAGTTGTCCTGAGTACTTGTTAGCCAGTACTTTCACCAAGTAATCCATAACCGCGGAAAACACGGCTTCTCGAGAAGATTATCCCTGCAGGGTTGCACCAATTTGGCCGTACACGCAAGAATAACCCGCCAGATGGGAGATCACCCCACCAAGCGAGGTACTCTACACAATCCAACCCTTCTTCGCATCAAGCCCAAAGCACCTTGGGCGCACGGCTAATCGAGCCCAGAAGAAAATGGACCCTCATAGCACTCTAAGAACGTGTCCCCCTATATGCCGACTACGAAAGTTCCACCCGGGTACCAAGGGCTCGCAAGATCATGCATGCAGCAAATGGAAAACCCGAACTAAATGAGGTGATTTGGACGAGATGCGAATCGGGTCAAATTGAGGGGGGCGCCCATACTCGCTTCCCACATGCGGGTAGTGCGCTCATCATGGATCAGTAGACAAGACCCTTTTCCTATTAGGGTCGACACTAGCAGGCCTCAAAACCACAAAGGGCCTCCTGCCGGTGCCTTATCATCAAATTATTATTACCATTAGCATTAACAGGATTGATTGATTGATTAACCTCGAGCCCCAGAACATAATAGGGTAGTAACCGAAAGTAACGGGTAACAGACTCGAGCGAAACAACCCTAAGCATGCTAGTAAGACACGGGCAACAAGCAATGGTTATAGGTATGGAGGTGAGGCAATATCAGGGTTAAAGGATTCATGTGATAGGTTCGTAACAGAAACAACTACTACTAAGGCTAGCAGAAAAGAACAACGGAAAGAATCGGTAACAAGTGATGAAAGGCAGCCATTTGGCAGCAAGTGAGTATACTTGCCTGAGATCCCGCAAGGTAGCAGAACTTGTCGTTGCTCACATCATCTCAACGTCCTATCCGGGAAGAAGCAACGAACCTCGAACAAACACCGGATGCAACAATTACTTCTACGGCAAAAATCCAGCATGATCCTATTTTATATGCATGACATGGCAAGATGCAACAGGAGAAACAACTTAAGCCATTTAATCGGAACCGGAGTCCGGAGAAATAGGAATTGGTTCAAGTTGTTTAGCTAACCAACAATTTAATTGTTATTTAGCATGGCAAACAATAAAGTAGATGAGTTAGGCAATTTAAATGGAATGGGGCAACAGTTGAATTAATACCCCAACACATTCCATAATTATTCATTAAGTGAACATACATAACACTACTACAAATGCAACATACAAAATGCAAACATGAGCATGGATGGCATGAACAGATTAAGTGCATTTTCTGGTATGAAAACATACTTTACTTTTCAAAGTTGGAGTTAAAATGAATTAGTTATGATTTATGCAATTAAACAATTTAAATTGAGCCGGAAGCCCAACATTTAATTTAGGAGGTTCACGTTATTTATTTACCCACAAAAATGCAATGCAACACATGAATGAGATGACATTTTAATTATAGTTGATATGTTATAGAAAATAGGGCGTAGGTATAGGGGTTTTAGGGTTTGGGTTCGCACGTTGGAAAGAGGATCGCCGGGGTCAACGCCGGGAACTTCGGAACGTGGAGGAAGTAGACGTGGTAGTGGAAGTAATCGACGTAGGGGAAGTAGTCGTTCCAGGGTCATCGTCATGGAGGTAGTCGTTCACGCCGTAGAGGAAGTAGTCGTTCTCGAATCACGCGGTCATCGTCGTCGAAGTAGTCGTTCAACGTTCGGAGTCGAGGTAGTCGTGGGCGAGCCGCGACCGCATCGTCTTCGAGGTCGGAGGTGATTGTGACGGTCCCGGTCTTCGGGCGCGCACGAAGGCGGCCAACGCAAAACGGACATGGCGAAGACGATGTAGTCGTTCACAGTTCGTCGGGGGGGGGAGTAGTCGTGGTCGAGGTTTGGTCCGAGGTCCTCGGGGTGGCGGTACTTGTTGGCGATGATCTTGTCGATGCGGTACCGGTCGGTGTCGAACTTGTCGCCGGGAATCTTGTCGAGGTCGGGTGGACACGCACGAAGGCGGTCACGCACAACAGAACCAACAACGAGCATGGAACAGACGACGGAGGGAAACGCCATGCCTCTTGCAGGACTTGCGTCGAACACATGACGGCATCGAGGAAGCAGTCGAGTAGCAGTGCGCCGCCGTGGTTACGGTGACGGCAACACCACCACAGCAGCCAACACCACCACACCATCCGTACACCACCGTCGTGAGGCAGCAGGTCGAGGACGCCGTGGTTGCGTCGAGGAAGCCGTTCCGACGGCACCAGAGACGGCACAACAGCAGCACCGAGCAGGGTAGAGGACGACGAGGTTGGCGTCGGGGTCGCGGGGGTCGGTGCGACGAGCTCGAGCAGCTCCGGCCCAGGGAGAGGATGGGGACGGTCACAGCGCATCGGTGTTCCTCGTCGACGGGAGGTAGGGGATGCGCGGTGAGGGACCCCGGGGTCGTACGCCCCTAGAGGTGGCCCTGCAGAACGGCGCCACGATGAGAGGCCGGCGGCTAGCAGCGGGGAAAAGGTAAGGCCAGCGCCCTGGCTGCCGGCGCGGACGGACCAGGATGCGACGACGAGGAGCCGGGATTCCGGGCGCTCTCCCGGGAGGTAGACATCAGAGATGAGGAGAGGAGGTGCGGGGACGGGGCAGCTACGCGGCAAGGGCGCCCGTGGCCGGAGCTCGAGAGGGGAGGTGGCGGAGCTTGAGGGAGGAGGACGGCGGGCGGCTGGGAGGAGCTTGGCGGCGACGGGAATGGGCGAGGTGGAGGAGGAGCTCGGAGAGGAGGGGCCGCGGGAGGAGGGCGGCCGGAGAGAGGGAGAGGAGCGGCCGGCGTCTGGGAGGGTCACGAGGGAGGGATCGAGCGAGGGAGAGGGGCGCTGGAGGTAGGGGACGAGCGCCTCGCTCGGGAGACAGAGGGAAGAGCGAGCGGGGAGGGATCGAGCGATGCGCTCTCCCTCCCGTGCGGTTCCCCCTTTTTTTCGTTGGTGGAGGGACCTCTGCGCGAAAAGGAAAGACGGCGGGGGGTTTTCTGTGAGGGGAAAAATTTATTTAGGGTTTGTGGGGAGGGATTCGGTGGGGGGTGCTGGTTGGGCCTTTTTGGGCCTGGCCGGCTGGGCTGCCCCCAAACAATTTTTTTTTTGTTTTATATTTTTTTCCAGCAAGTGTTTAGGCCAAGAAAAAAATAGCTTTACACATCAAATTAATTTCTGTAATTTTTTGCAAACAAAATTTAACTAATTTCATTTAGTGTGCAAGTTTTAAAAGTGCATGAAAATGTGTGATGCCATGATGCACAAAAAGAAAAACAACTCGCATAGCAATTGGGGAAAATCCCCGGACGTTACGGCAGGGATTGGACGCTCTCGGTTATCTTCAGGACTCTTAGTCCAGTTTGGATCTTGTCCGTAGACGGACGATATGTTGTTTCTTCCGCTGTTATTTGGATCTTTGTAATGTATCAGTTGTATCCTTGACCCGTTTGAGTCATCTTGTATCTATGTTTCTGTTGTAATTGTGGAATATTCGTGAACTGTTGTAATGTTATCATAAGTGGCAACCTGGAATCGGTTATTATGCGGATTTGGCGGGAATGCTGAAATCTGCATAGTGCCCGATCTCGGGGCGTCACAAATGGTATCAGAGCCTTGGTTCCGATTCCCGAGATTGTTTCGATACGAATGGTTATCGAAGCAACGGGTCCGCAAAGCCTGTAGGTTAACCTCGCTAACGGTCGTTGTTTCTAGAGTGTCAAAAACTATTTCTGCTAAACTATTTTGGATAACATCTCAATAGGATTCTTATTTTCTCCTTATCCCCATTCTATTTCCCCTCCCATCTTGTTTGTTTTGGAGTCTTCCCCCCTTGTCTATCTTTCAAAGTGTTAGGATCCTACGTGGGTGGACGTTTTCTGAGCCGTTAACCTAATAGGTTCGATCATCGGAAGATTCCTGGTGGAAGAACATCGTCATCACTCCGAGCAAGAATCCTTTGTTAGTGGTGTCGAGGAGATCAGCTGGAAGCATGAAGAATCGATAGTCGAACTTCTTTCCCCTCCCGGGTTAGCAGGTGGATTGCGAGGGCGCAATCCCTTGTTAGTGGTGTCGTCTGTAACGTCCGGGGATTTTCCCCAATTGCTATGCGAGTTGTTTTTCTTTTTGTGCATCATGGCATCACACATTTTCATGCACTTTTAAAACTTGCACACTAAATGAAATTAGTTAAATTTTGTTTGCAAAAAATTACAGAAATTAATTTGATGTGTAAAGCTATTTTTTTCTTGGCCTAAACACTTGCTGGAAAAAATATAAAACAAAAAAAAAATTGTTTGGGGGCAGCCCAGCCGGCCAGGCCCAAAAAGGCCCAACCAGCACCCCCACCGAATCCCTCCCCACAAACCCTAAATAAATTTTTCCCCTCGCAGAAAACCCCCCGCCGTCTTTCCTTTTCGCGCAGAGGTCCCTCCACCAACGGAAAAAAGGGGAACCGCACGGGAGGGAGAGCGCATCGCTCGATCCCTCCCCGCTCGCTCTTCCCTCTGTCTCCCGAGCGAGGCGCTCGTCCCCTACCTCCAGCGCCCCTCTCCCTCGCTCGATCCCTCCCTCGTGACCCTCCCAGACGCCGGCCGCTCCTCTCCCTCTCTCCGGCCGCCCTCCTCCCGCGGCCCCTCCTCTCCGACCTCCTCCTCCCAAGGCCACGCCGTCGCCTCCCTCCGAGCTCTGCTCACCGCCGCTCGCCCCGCCGCCAAGCTCCTCCTCCACCTCGCCCATTCCCGTCGCCGCCAAGCTCCTCCCAGCCGCCCGCCGTCCTCCTCCCTCAAGCTCCGCCACCTCCCCTCTCGAGCTCCGGCCACGGGCGCCCTTGCCGCGTAGCTGCCCCGTCCCCGCACCTCCTCTCCTCATCTCTGATGTCTACCTCCCGGGAGAGCGCCCGGAATCCCGGCTCCTCGTCGTCGCATCCTGGTCCGTCCGCGCCGGCAGCCAGGGCGCTGGCCTTACCTTTTCCCCGCTGCTAGCCGCCGGCCTCTCATCGTGGCGCCGTTCTGCAGGGCCACCTCTAGGGGCGTACGACCCCGGGGTCCCTCACCGCGCATCCCCTACCTCCCGTCGACGAGGAACACCGATGCGCTGTGACCGTCCCCATCCTCTCCCTGGGCCGGAGCTGCTCGAGCTCGTCGCACCGACCCCCGCGACCCCGACGCCAACCTCGTCGTCCTCTACCCTGCTCGGTGCTGCTGTTGTGCCGTCTCTGGTGCCGTCGGAACGGCTTCCTCGACGCAACCACGGCGTCCCCGACCTGCTGCCTCACGACGGTGGTGTACGGATGGTGTGGTGGTGTTGGCTGCTGTGGTGGTGTTGCCGTCACCGTAACCACGGCGGCGCACTGCTACTCGACTGCTTCCTCGATGCCGTCATGTGTTCGACGCAAGTCCTGCAAGAGGCATGGCGTTTCCCTCCGTCGTCTGTTCCATGCTCGTTGTTGGTTCCGTTGTGCGTGACCGCCTTCGTGCGTGTCCACCCGACCTCGACAAGATTCCCGGCGACAAGTTCGACACCGACCGGTACCGCATCGACAAGATCATCGCCAACAAGTACCGCCACCCCGAGGACCTCGGACCAAATCTCGACCACGACTACTCCCCCCCGACGAACTGTGAACGACTACATCGTCTTCGCCATGTCCGTTTTGCGTTGGCCGCCTTCGTGCGCGCCCGAAGACCGGGACCGTCACAATCACCTCCGACCCCGAAGACGATGCGGTCGCGGCTCGCCCACGACTACCTCGACTCCAAACGTTGAACGACTACTTCGACGATGATGACCGCGTGATTCGAGAACGACTACTTCCTCTACGGCGTGAACGACTACCTCCATGACGATGACCCTGGAACGACTACTTCCCCTACGTCGATTACTTCCACTACCACGTCTACTTCCTCCACGTTCCGAAGTTCCCGGCGTTGACCCCGGCGATCCTCTTTCCAACGTGCGAACCCAAACCCTAAAACCCCTATACCTACGCCCTATTATCTATAACATATCAACTATAATTAAAATGTCATCTCATTCATGTGTTGCATTGCATTTTTGTGGGTAAATAAATAACGTGAACCTCCTAAATTAAATGTTGGGCTTCCGGCTCAATTTAAATTGTTTAATTGCATAAATCATAACTAATTCATTTTAACTCCAACTTTGAAAAGTAAAGTATGTTTTCATACCAGAAAAATGCACTTAATCTGTTCATGCCATCCATGCTCATGTTTGCATTTTGTATGTTGCATTTGTAGTAGTGTTATGTATGTTCACTTAATGAATAATTATGGAATGTGTTGGGGTATTAATTCAACTGTTGCCCCATTCCATTTAAATTTCCTAACTCATCTACTTTATTGTTTGCCATGCTAAATAACAATTAAATTGTTGGTTAGCTAAACAACTTGAACCAATTCCTATTTCTCCGGACTCCGGTTCCGATTAAATTGCTTAAGTTGTTTCTCCTGTTGCATCTTGCCATGTCATGCATATAAAATAGGATCATGCTGGATTTTTGCCGTAGAAGTAATTGTTGCATCCGGTGTTTGTTCGAGGTTCGTTGCTTCTTCCCGGATAGGACGTTGAGATGATGTGAGCAACGACAAGTTCTGCTACCTTGCGGGATCTCAGGCAAGTATACTCACTTGCTGCCAAATGGCTGCCTTTCATCACTTGTTACCGATTCTTTCCGTTGTTCTTTTCTGCTAGCCTTAGTAGTAGTTGTTTCTGTTACGAACCTATCACATGAATCCTTTAACCCTGATATTGCCTCACCTCCATACCTATAACCATTGCTTGTTGCCCGTGTCTTACTAGCATGCTTAGGGTTGTTTCGCTCGAGTCTGTTACCCGTTACTTTCGGTTACTACCCTATTATGTTCTGGGGCTCGAGGTTAATCAATCAATCAATCCTGTTAATGCTAATGGTAATAATAATTTGATGATAAGGCACCGGCAGGTGGCCCTTTGTGGTTTTGAGGCCTGCTAGTGTCGACCCTAATAGGAAAAGGGTCTTGTCTACTGATCCATGATGAGCGCACTACCCGCATGTGGGAAGCGAGTATGGGCGCCCCCCTCAATTTGACCCGATTCGCATCTCGTCCAAATCACCTCATTTAGTTCGGGTTTTCCATTTGCTGCATGCATGATCTTGCGAGCCCTTGGTACCCGGGTGGAACTTTCGTAGTCGGCATATAGGGGGACACGTTCTTAGAGTGCTATGAGGGTCCATTTTCTTCTGGGCTCGATTAGCCGTGCGCCCAAGGTGCTTTGGGCTTGATGCGAAGAAGGGTTGGATTGTGTAGAGTACCTCGCTTGGTGGGGTGATCTCCCATCTGGCGGGTTATTCTTGCGTGTACGGCCAAATTGGTGCAACCCTGCAGGGATAATCTTCTCGAGAAGCCGTGTTTTCCGCGGTTATGGATTACTTGGTGAAAGTACTGGCTAACAAGTACTCAGGACAACTTAAACCTAATGATCAACCATGTTACACCCAATGATTAACAACTTGACTAGTAATAGGTTTATTCACACAATAACTTGATTCATCTTTAATACAACTGTGTGAGTTATCCTCGGATTGCTTCTTCGGATAAGGGGCGAGATCCAGGATGGGTTTGCTAGAAGTTATCTTTCAGTTGGTTACAATACTCGATCTTATCTTCTTTCTGTTAGCCGGAAGTTGTAGTATCTCTCTGTAGTTGGTTAGTGCAGCCCGCTGCCGCTTCTTTGCAATAATCCCTTCCTTTCCGTTGTACCCAAAGTATTTGTATCTTGTGATGACTGGTTACGCCGGTATCTTGTGAGTATGGGTTTTTATCCCCTTGCCAGTACTTAACCGTACTGACCCACGAATTCATTTTCGTGGCTGCATATTCAACACTGCAGTCAACAGGTTTGAAGTCTGACGACGTTAGCTTGGGAATCCCTCCGGCTTGGCCTGGGCAGGGATTGGACGCTCTCGGTTATCTTCAGGACTCTTAGTCCAGTTTGGATCTTGTCCGTAGACGGACGATATGTTGTTTCTTCCGCTGTTATTTGGATCTTTGTAATGTATCAGTTGTATCCTTGACCCGTTTGAGTCATCTTGTATCTATCTGTTTCTGTTGTAATTGTGGAATATTCGTGAACTGTTGTAATGTTATCATAAGTGGCAACCTGGAATCGGTTATTATGCGGATTTGGCGGGAATGCTGAAATCTGCATAGTGCCCGATCTCGGGGCGTCACAGCCACCAATACAGTGTCTTGAGATCCTGGTACATCTTTGTACTTCCAGGGTGTATGGAGAGAGGAGTTTCATGAGCCTATTTGAGAATGACATCTTTGAGACTTTGAATTTGAGGAACTGCAATGCGTCCTTCGAAGAACACAGTTCCCTTGTCATCAATTGAGAAGCACTCAAATTTCTCATTGCCTGCTTTGATGTGTTCTACAATCTTCTTGATTTCAGCATCACGAAGTTGTTCAGAACGAATCTTGTCCTCGAGAGTTGGAGTGGCTGTCAAGTTTGCAAGATAGCCTTGAGGAACAAGACCAAGGTTGAGCTTCTGGAATTCTTCATGAAGAGGAGGTTGGCTTTCCATGATCATGAGATTATTGCAATACGACTTGCGACTGAGAGCATCGGCCATAACATTAGCCTTGCCTGGAGTGTAAGAAATGGTAAGATCAAAGTCTTTGATCTTTTCAATCCATCTCCTTTGTCTGAGTTTTAGATCTGGTTGAGTGAAGATGTACTTCAGACTCTTATGATCGGAAAAGATTTCAGTGCGATTACCCAACAAGTATTGTCTCCATTTCTTGAGGGCAAACACAACTGCTGCGAGTTCAAGGTCATGAGTGGGATAATTGAGCTCATGTGTGTTCAACTAACGTGAAGCATAAGCCACAACTTGACGTTCTTGCATAAGAACTGCACCTAGATCTTGGAGAGAAGCATCACAGAATATTTGGAAAGGTTTGGAAGGATCTGGGCCAACCAAAACTGGTGTAGAAGTGAGTTTAGTCTTCAGGAGATTGAAGCTTTCATCACATTGTGGAGACCAGACGAACTTCTTGTCCTTCTTTGTGAGGTCAGTGAGAGGTTTGGCAATCTTGGAGAAGTTTGGGACGAAGCGACGGCAATAGCTAGCCAAGCCAAGAAAACTTCTTACTTGCTTCACCGTCTTTGGAGGTTTCCAATCAACAATTGCTTTAACCTTTTCTGGATCAATGGCTATGCCCTTGGCAGAGATGACATGACCAAGATAAACGACTTCGGAAATCCAAAACTCACATTTGGAGAATTTGGCATATAGACGATTTTCGCGAAGCTTCATGAGAGTTAGACGAAGATGTTCTTCATGCTCTTCCTCGGATTTGGAGTAGACAAGAATGTCATCAAGATATACCACAACGAACTTGTCAAGGTATTCATGGAAGACAGAATTCATGAGTCGAGAGAAGGTCGCCGGTGCATTGGTGAGACCAAAGGACATGACGGTGAATTCATATAGACCGTAGCGAGTGGTGAAGGTTGTCTTTGGAATATCCTCTTTTCTGATCTTTATTTGATGGTAACCCATTCTCAAGTCCAACTTGGAGAATATAGAGGCTCCAGCAAGTTGATCAAAAAGATCATCGATGCGAGGGATTGGATACTTGTTCTTGATGGTCTTCTCGTTAAGAGGACGATAGTCAACAACGAGTCTGTTTGTTTTATCCTTCTTCGCAACGAACACAGTTGGGCAACCCCAAGCCGAGGAACTAGGTTGAATGTAACCTTTTTCCATGTACATATCAATTTGTTCCTTCAACAACTTCAGCTCGGGAGTTCCTATCTTGTAGGGATGCTTAGAGATTGGAGCAGTACCTGGTTCAAGTTCGATCACGAACTCAACAGCTCTGTCCGGAGGCATTCCTGGCAACTCTTCTGGAAAGACGTCAGGGAAGTCGCAAACCACCGGAACATTTTCAAGTGAAGGTAGAGGTTTTGCATTGAGGGTGCACAGCTGAATGGAACTTGATTCTTGTGGAGAATAGATTATCTGGCCAGAAGGGTGGGATAGAGTTATTGACTTCTGAGCATAGTCAATTCTTGCTTTATTGGCCTTCAGCCAATCCATACCAAGAATGACATCAATGTCAGAATTGCCAAGCAGTATGAGAGAAGCAAGGAATATGTGGCCTCCAATTAGAATTTTATTTTTGTGACTGATCTTGGACGTTTGCATAGTTGCTCCAGGGGAGTTAACCACTAGCGGGGAACCCAAACCAACAAAAGGGAGTTTAATTGCTGTCGCAAAGATCTTTGAAACGAAAGAATGTGATACTCCGGTATCAAACAACACTTTAGCTGGAATAGAGTTTACGGGAAATGTACCGAGAACGACGTCAGGAGCTTCCTCAGCTTTGTCGATCTTGACATGATTCACCCTTGCGGTCCTCCCGACAGGCCTGTTGTTGGAGTTGAAGGCCTTAGGCGGGGGAGCGCGCACCATTGCCTGGTTTGTGTTAGGACGAGGTGGTGGTGGAGGTAGCTGCCTCTGCGTGCACTTGTCGGCGTAGTGTCCCGTCTGCTTGCACTTGTAGCATGTGACGACACGAGGAGGCCCTGGCCTTGGCTGCCCCATCGAATCCCTTTGATCATGCACCTGAGCAGGGTTGGGTGGGCAGGGAGCGAAGCCTGGAGAAGTTTGGGCGTATGGAGCCCGAGTGACAGCACCATTTGGTACCCAGGTGCGGCGCTTCTGCGGAGGGGTGGTCATGTTGGAGGAGGAACCACCCTCACGCGAGTGCTTGCGAGACTCCTCGAACGCCTTGCGCCCATTTTCTTCATTGAGCGCGGTGTTAACGAGATCCTCGAAGCTGTTGGCCTTGACATTGGTGAGGGCATACTTGAGTTCCGGGTTAAAGCCTCTGCGGAACCTTGCCATCTTTTTAGCTTCAGTGGCACCTCATCTCCGGCGTATCGAACGAGGCGATTGAACTCACTCTGATACCCGATGACGTCCAACTTGCCCTGCTTGAGAGAGCAAAACTCTTCACGCATTCTTTCCATGAGACCATCTGGAATGTGGTGCTTCAGGAAGGCTTCCTTGAAACGATCCCACGTGACTGGCATCCCAGTTCTCATGGCCTGGAAGTTCTCCCACCAAGTAGCTGCCTGACCCTTCAGCAGATAGGAGGCATACTTGACCTTGTCTTCTTCAGCTACGTGTGCAATCTCCAGAGCCTTGGCTATCTCACGGATCCAGTCATCAGCGTCCAGAGGCTCGCGTGTGGCCACGAAAGCTCTTGGGCCCAGACTGAGAAACTCCTTGATGCTGACTCGTGGAGCTGACTGGTTGATGTGCTGATTAGCCTGAAACTGGGCCATCTGCGTCATGACTTGGGTCATCTGAGTCAACAACTCCGTGATTGGCGGTGGCTCAGGCGTGTTGTTCCTTGTTGGCGGCATCCTGAATGGAAATGCATTTTAGCACAACAATAGACAAGGATATACTTGGCAACCGAAAGAGAGATTATTCTGACACACGAATAGACAACCACAAGGTTCACCATCACATGTTCAATTACATCAGAATATCCAATACACCATAAATGGTTCGAATGCCAAAGGATAACTAAACATAGCTAAGAATGGATACATCGGTACTCCCATGCTCATCACGCAGGACGGCGGCGAGGAGTACGGCGAGAGGTACAGTGAGGAGCACGCCCACGAAAGTAGGTGGAACGACGATCCACGTAGATTTGACGTGGTCTGAGACCGACTCTAGGCGTGGTGAAGTACATAGCGTCGACTCCCTGTGCTCCAAAGCGTGGAATCCCAGTGTAACCAGCACCAAGGTTAAGGAGTGGACCTCTGATCGGCTCGTAACCTCCAGCATCTGGCAGACGACGCCCAACTGGCTGATCGAAACGTGCAAAGCGCTCGTCTCCAACAAAGTCTGTGGTGTAAGTCGCCAGACGAGTCAAAGCAAGGTAAAGCTGCTCTCTGACTGAAGCCAAATCCTGAGATAGTGTGCGGGCAACTGCGTCACTATGTCTCACAAACTGAGCGGTGGTATGCAGCCTGGAGTTATCATGCTCGTAAACATCCAAGTTGTCGTAGAGAGTGAAGTGAGCTCCCTCCGAAGTGATGTAACCACGGGGGATGTGGCGATAGATAGAATCGTCAAATCCCCAGTAGTCAGCACGAAGGACGGTGAGGCTCACATAAGGTGCCTGCTGCACAGCCATATCCACTGTGGAACCCACTGCCTCGTAGCGGTGGACTACGCTCATGCCATCATCTGACAGAATGTAGACGATAGCCTGGTAGTAGGTCTGCTCAAACTCTCGCTGCTGCTCGTAGACCTGGTACTATGGTGCCCAACGGAACCCCAGAAAAGTGACCATGTCTCTTAGCATCTCCGGATAACCGGAAGTGCTCTCGCAACGAGTCATACGAACCACCTGCGGGTAGAACCTGAGATCCATCTACAGATGATCGGGGAAGCTTTGATTAGACGCCGGTAGAAGAACTGAAGTGGCAAGCAACAATAAGGTTTCAACAGACGAAAAGGATGTTGAGAAGAACAGGATATCGAAGCAACATTCGGGAAACACGAGACCAAAACACTCCTGAGGTACTACGGAAAACCCATCCGGGCTTCTAAAGGATCAATATCTACTGCTTAAGGAATAGAGGATCTGCTTTCGGGGCTTATGTGCCTCCGTTCTCAATCGTGAGTAGGCAACATGAAAATCATGTTACAACCACCTCCATTCCTATGGTCTAGTAGATATAACCATCCTAAAGAAACCAGGATACGTGAAATCCTAACTTGAAAGTTTAGATGAGAAGAGAAAAACAACGTTGCACTTCCTTACCAGAAAAGGGAGGGTGGGTGGGGAAAGAAATAAAAGAACAGAATTCCTACTCTCACGTTTCATTTTTCCTATATAGCTACAAAATAGTTTCTAGACTCAACTGCGACCAGTAAAGGGGGTCCTACAGGCAGACAGGCTCTGATACCATTTGTCGCACCCGGACTTTTAGAGGATACTCACAGCCCGCTAAACAGTAGATAAATGGCTTACGGGGCCTACCTGCACCCGCATCTCAATATGAGTAGGCCAACACGTAAACGTGTGACAACCATCTTCTACTATTCATCGTCTGTGAAACCATCCAATAGAAATCCGAATACTTCCATTGACGTACTTCATAACATACACACATGGTACGTCAACGGCATTTGAACAAGTGATATCACAACAAATCTCTAAGACACAAAGAAATAGAAATAAGTGGCAAAAGCTCTCACTAGAGAAGAGATAGCAAATACAGTCATGCAGAGGACACATGTCCCAACAAGTCATCATTACATCACAGCGGAAGCATCCAAAGTGTCTGAGTACAGACAAGATCCAAATAGGCCTAAGAGGCCGGAAACGAAAGAACGGAGCCCATCCACGAAGTCTCGAATCCTGCCCGGGTCCGCTATCTACTCGTCAGCAGCCTCGTCATACTCCACGTAGTAGCCACCATGGGGATCCTCGGAAACGTAGTCTGCAGAACACGCAGCCCCAAAGGGGTCAGTACAGACGAGTACTGGCAAGCAAGACGCACAAGATACCAAAGGGTACCCTACAACACCCAGTACAGATGCTTTGGGTTCAACGGAAGGTAGGTGATACAAAGGTGCGGCAGCAGGCTGCCCTAACCAACTACAGAGACACGCTACAACATCCGGCTAAAAGAAAGGGATAAGATAGCGCATCGGAACCAACTACCACTAACCTCAAACAAACCCATCCTGGATCTCGCCCCTTATCCAAAGAAGCAATCCGAGGATAACTCACACAGTTGGATTAATGAAGGTTCAGGTTATTGTGTCAATAAGCCTATTACTGGTCAAATTATTATTAATTAGGTGTAAGTTGTCTAATCCTTGTTAGCCAGCCCTATCACCAAGTCATCCATAACCGCGGACAACACGGCTTCTCGAGAAGATTTAACCCTACAGGGGTGCACCAATTTGGCCGTACACGTAAGAATATCCCGCCAGACGGGGATCAAACCCACCAAGCGAGGCACTCAACACAACCCAACTCTTCTTCGCATCAAGCCCAAAGAACCACGTGCTGTGCGTGCGCGGCTAATCGAGCCCCCACGAAGAAAAGGGGGACCCTCATAGCACTGGAAGACCACGCCGCCCTAAATGCCGACTACAAAAGTTCCACCCTGGCGCCAAGGGTTCGTACCTGCATATGCGTGCATCAAATGGAAAGCCCGAACTAAGTGTGGCGATTTGGACGAGATGCGAATCGAATCAGAGTTGCGGGGGGCGCCCATACACGCTTCCCACATGCGGTTAGCGCGCTCAACATGGATCCAGAGGACAAGAACTTTTCCTGAGTTCGACACTAGCAGGCCTCAAAACCATACCCGGCCTCCTCCCGGTGCCTTATCATCAAATTAGCATTACCTCAAACATTAACAGGTTCTTGTTTAAACATCGAGCCCCCAGCACATAAATAATAAGGTAAAAGAAATAACGGACATCGGACTCGAGCATAAACAACCCTAAGCATGCTAGTAAGACACAGGCAACAGGCAACAGGGTTATAGGTGTGGAGGATAGGCTATATCAGGGTTACAGGATAACATGTGATAGGATCGGAACACAAGCAACGAATCATAAGGCTAGCAGATTAGACAACGGAAAGTATCGGTATCAAGTGTGGAAGGGACACAATGGTTCAGGTCAGTGAATACTTGCCTGCAAACTCAGTAGCCTGGTACTGGGCTAACTCCTCTGAAGTAGTGTCGTAAACCTCGTCTGTCTCAACGTCATCGTCTATTCGGGAAGAAGCAAACAAACAACGAAGAGAGACGAACAATCAATAACATGGCATAATGCACAAACATGGGATGATGCATGACAATTTTAAGGATGCATCATAGACAAACTAGTTGACATGGTGAACATAGTTAAATGGGCCCATATGCAATTGAATTGCATATGGTAAAGCCCATGTGCATTAATTGAGAATTTAATGAACTACAACTAAACATTGGTTAAAGTGGATTAAATGCATGAGAGATGATAGAAACAGCTAGGAAATGAAATTAGCTTCAACTAGATATTTTATTTGCCAAATTTGGAGTTGTAAATATTTAATTGTGGCTTTTGGCATTTTAATTGAATAAAAATCAGAATTGAAATTAGGGCAACATTTAATTTCTCAAAATGTTGTTATTATAGCATATTTGGATAGAGCATTTAATTCTGATTGGAAAACATGTATTACTTTCTGAATTTGGAATTAAAATGAATTAATTATGAATTAAACAAGTTTAAACAAGATTTAAATGGATTTAATTCAAGTATAAAATTATTTGAATTTTATTTGTTCAAAACATTAAATAAAATTCATATTTGAAAAGATTACATTTTTCTGGTTTGAAAACATATTTTACAAATTAAATTTGAGTTTAATTTGAATTAGTTATGTTTTGAACAATTTTAAATGAATTAAATAAGGTGCAGAAAATAATATAATTTTTAATTATTCAAAACAGTAAACATATTGCATATTTGAAAAGTTTAGGAAATTTTGAATGGAATACATATTTTATTTATTAGATTTGGATTTAATATGCAAAAGTTATTTGAATTTGAATAATAGGGGCTATTTTGTGATTTTAAAAGTCTTAATTTTATTCCAGGGGCTTAGGTGCAAAAAATAAGTTTTCAGAAAGGGCCCTGGAACATTTGCTACGCAGGGCAGAGCAGCCCTGGGTCACTGGCCAGTGGGCTGTGGGCCAGTGCCCAGCTGGCACCTGCGTGGCCCGGTGTGTGCGCGCGCGTGGCCACCACGTCGCTGACGTGTGGGGCCCGTGTGGCTGCGTGGCAAGCGGGGCAAAAAGGGTGGCTTTATTCGCGCGGCGGGGGTTCGAACTCGCGACCGCGGGCGTGCGCGCGTGTGCCTCTGGCCACTGGGTTGTTGCTCGGATCGTGACAGGGAAGAGGGCGAGGGGGTTTTGAGGTGCTGCTTCGTCAGTTAACTGAAACAAAAGTTCAGTTAACTGAACTTTGGCTGACAGAGGCGGACGATGGACGCCGGCGGCGAGCGCTGCTGTGCTGCTGCGTGCGCAAGGCGTGTGCGCGTGCTGGCCGCGCGTGTACGTGCAACCAGGAGGGAAAGAGAGGAGGAAGGGGTGTGCTCACCGGGGGGAGTAGACGAAGAGGAGGACGGCTCGGTGAGGTGGCGGTGACCGGCGGTGTCGACGACGTGGTGGTGGCGATTGAGCGCCTCCCAGGCCTGGTCGAGGAAGCGAGGAGGGAGAGGATACGACCACGGTTCCGTTCCCGTGCCCTGGAGGTCGAGGGGACGACAACCGCAGCCGCTGCGTCACCTCCAACTCTCGGCCATGGCGGTGCTCGGGAAAGTTCAGAACAAGAAACGGAAGAAAAGGAGGGGAATCGAGAGGGAGAGATGGAGGTGGCGGCGCAGGGAGGAAGAGAGGAGGGATGGCTAGGGTTTGGGTCCTCTCGGGGGTAGAAAAGGAGGAGGGAAGGGAGCAGGTGGAGAGGGGGGAGGTGCGGTGGTGCGCTGCTGGCGTCATGGGTGTCGACACCCCGTACGGAGGAGGGAGAAAGGTAGGTGGGCCGTGCGCTGGCTGGGGTCGTAGGTGGTTGGGCCGGCTGTTGGGCTGGCATGGCTGCCTCCCCCAGCCCTTTTTCAAATTTTTATTTCTTTTTCCTGTTTTTTTTTTGCAGAAAAGAAAAGAGAAGAAAAAAAGGGTTTTGGGGTTTCAAAAATTTTTGTGATAATTTTTTATAGGTTCTTTATTGAAAAAACCCAGTTGTACAAACTTTTGTTTTCCAAATTTTTAAATTCTTGTTGCTGTTTGAAATTTAAATGAATTTGAGTGAATTTTGCAATATATAAAATATTGAAATATTTAACCAAGTTAAATATTTGGAAATTCAAATTTATTGGAAACAATTGAATTGTTGCTGTTTGGAAACTATTTTGAAAACATTGGAACATACCAAGTATGAACCAAATTTTGAAAATTGGTTTGAATTTCAAATGGAACACAAGTGAGAACAAATTCAATGCTTATGATGGAATGATGCAAACTGAAATTAAACAAGGAGCAAGCATTCTAAGGTTGTTTTTCATACTTGGGATGTTACAACGAGGCCTTCCAGGTGATGGCATCCTCCTCTCCTGGCACCGTAGTCTGCTCCTGAATGAGGGGCCAGAGCTCCAAGAAGTCCACAATGGCTGGCAGCGCCAGCCTCTGCTTGAGGGCGCGGACCCAGGCCCCATCCTGGAGAGCTTCTTCCACCGTTTGTCCGCTCGCACTTGTTCGAAGGCACTTGATCAGGTTAGGTGCAACGTCCTGGACGCACTCACCATTAAGCCACGGATCCTTCCAAAATTTCATTGTTTTCCCGTTGCCAAGCGTGCAACACACCGCCGTGCGGAAAACTTCTACCGCCTCCTCAGGTATCTGGAACTGCAGCCCTGACCATGGCTTGCTTTGGTCCGTGAGTTCGAACCATCTCCACCTCATCCTCAAGGCGAGATTGAGGAGCTTGAGGTTCTTTAATCCGAGTCCACCCAGCCGCTTGGGTGAGCACACCATGTCCCAAGCGACCACGCAGTGACCACGACGCGCTTCAGTAGATGCCGACCAAAAGAAGCCCCTGAGCAATTTATTGATACAGCTAAAGAACCACTGCGGCAGGTCCAACACGAGCATGTGGTAGACCGGAGTTGCCGCAAGCGTTGAGTCCACCAATATTAGTCTTCCGCTCTTCTCAAGCAAAGCGGCCTTCCAAGTAGGCACATGGCCTGCCACTTTGTCCACCAGCCGCTGTAGGTCCGCCCTCGAGAGCCTGATAGGGGACAGAGGTAGCCCCAAATACTGAACGGGAAACGATCGCATTGGACATTCCAGGGTTGCTAACAGCGGGTGCAGATCAAGACCCTCTTACCTGATCGGTAATTCGGAAGATTATCACAAAATCATAAGTTAAACAAATTATTTTGACCCAGCTTATGTATACCCCTGAAATAATAAAATCTATGTACATCAAATGTTGAATTGTAATTGCAAAAACTGATGATGTTGATTTTCTACTTGATGAGGCTGATATAGATAGTGCTAGGAAAGAGAAATTAGCATAGAACTACCACTTTAGAACTCAAATGTACCAAATGGTACCGATTTAGTGATATAGCACATAAATCTACCACATTTGAAATTCGATTTCGCGGAAAAGACTAATCCAGGATTGATGACGAATTGACACCGAATCTGACAGGTGGGACCTACTTGTCAGGGCTGATGTGGCAGAAACGTTGTCTGGGCGAATTAAAAAAAATCTCCAAAAATAAAAAAAGAAGCGCGTCTTCTTCCCCGAACCGCGAAGCCCCTCTTCCTCGCCGGCACATCACGCAGCCGTCGAGGCCCCTGCTCCCCCGCCACGGAAGCTCCCCTGCCCCCGTCGTCGCTCCTCCCGCCGCCGCAAACGTGGCCTCCACCGCCGCCGTCGAGGCCCCTGCTCCCCGGCCGCGCCAGCGAGCGCGTCCGCCCCTGCCCCGTAGATGGACGGACGGGCTCCCCCGCTACCACCAAGGCACACAACGGCGCCTGAGACGCGGGCGCGGCTAGGACGGAGGCGAAGGGCGACGCTGGCGGCCGCGTCGTCGACGTCCACGGAGGGCGCGGCAGCCGGCGAGCTCGCACGGGCGCTGCACGAGCAGGGGGCGGTCCCCGAGCTCACACGGGGGCGCGGCTGCCAGCGAGCGCGCGGGGCGCGGCCGCCGCCGAGCTCGCACGGAGGGCACGGCTGCCGGCGAGCACGGGCCACGGGGTGCATCGCGGGGCGCAGAGCGGTGGGCGGTCGCCGAGCTCACACGGGGGCGCGGCTGCGGACGAGCGCGCGGGGCGCGGCCGCCGCCGAGCGAGCACGGCCGTCGGCGAGCACGGGCCACGAGGTGCATCGCGGGGCGCGGCCGCCGGCGATCTCGCACGGGGCGCAGCACGAGCGGGGGGGGGGGGGGGGGGTTGCCGGCGAGCACTGGTCCTCGTCCGCGCCCTCGTCCTGCCGAGATCGCCGGCTCGTCTCTGAACTGCTGAACGGGGGGGGGGGGGGGGGGCTGCTGAACTGCTCGCGTGAGGAAGACACCCACCTGGCGGGTTCCCATTTTTTTTTCATTTTTTAGTTGGCTGACAGGTGGGGCCACATCATCTTGGTGGGACCCATGTCCACGTCTACAGAAAATATTTGTCTCTTTTGGCCACGTCAGCGTGACCGCTGGGCCCCCTTGTCAGATTCGGCGTCAATTCGCGATCAAAGAATGATCAGTCTTTTCTACGAATTTGGACACAAAATGTGGTAGATTTATGTGCTATATCACTAAATCGGTACCATTTGGTACATTTGAGTTCTAAAGCGGTATTTTTTCTCGCTAGGAAACGACATGCTTCTTAAGCAGTCCCACCGGCCGTCTCCATGGCGCGGGCCTCATCACGACCTCCTCCTCCCTGTCCCATCCTACCTCCAAGCGCGCCACCACCACCCCACTCCCGAGAGTTGACTCCGCCGTGAGAATCTCCACAGCTTCACTGAGTGCGCCCCTCTCCCTTCCGGGCGCCCTCCTTCCGCTCGTTGGAGGCCTGGAGGCGCGCTGCTCTACTGGTACCTGGGCCGGAGACGCTAGGTTCCTCGCTGCTGCAGCTGCGTGGGCTCGCCGGCAACAAATGAAAGGCGAGGTCTGTCTGATAGGTGTTCGATCAAATGATTCAACGGCTATTTCCTCCCTTTCCTCTATTCTCTGCTTCTAAAACACTTACGAAAAAAAAGATACAGCCTGCCACTGCCATTGAGGCCTCTGCGAACTTGAGTTTTGTTACTCATTCTGTACGTCTAGGCGCATTTAAGCTAGCCTGGTTGCTCAATGCAACACTGTCTTTGTGTATCCGACATCTATATTCCTGCATGTCTACTAACTGCACACCTGGATTTTAGTGTCAATAATGTCAGTACTTTATACCATGTTCATGAATACTTAGTCCCCGATTCCCCATGGCATGTTGGTTTGTACCAGCTAGAGACTCATTCAACTTCTCACAGTCGGAGGTCAGCATTTTTTTTAAACCGTCAAAAATAAACTGCACCGGTTTCAGGTTGGCGGGACAAAAGCGTGCAAAGTGGTCAATTTAGGTCTGCACCTAATGCTGACCGCCCCATTGTTGTGAAAGAAAGATTTAAATCCCTTTATGTTCTAGTCTATATCTGACCACTTACGTGACGAATAGTTTTAAGACTAATATAGCACTAAGTTTCAGTATGGTACGGCCTTACTGTTGCGTATTAGTGTTTTGAATATATTTAACTTTCCTTGAGCTCTGCATGGTTGTTGATTTGTAGTGTCAATCATCAGGTCCTAAAATGGGAATTATAGTAGATAAATATTCAAGAAAATGATATCACTAAAACATGACAAAATAATACTTTTGCATGGTGCAATTAGTCAACTTTTGCTGCAAAAGCTAGTTACAGTTTATTCTGGTATAGCGATTCCATCGCCAGGATGCTAGCTCCTTTGTAGTTTCTTCCTTATGTGGATAAAGTTCAGGTGCTAAAGTGACCGAGAATTCGTCCAAGGCTGCAGCCCTGGAGAGCAGAAACCTTGCAAGCATCTTTTCGAGAGGCCGTCCTTGGTAGTTGGCAATGTTGATGGTTTTCAGATTGTATTCCAAGCATCTAACATATGTCCGCCATAGACTCTTGGGCATCCTGCTGCTATACTTGACACCATCAGCAACGGTGCTGTCTTCCGGCTCGGTACTGAATCTGATTTAGCATCATCTCGATTCCGCATCCATGTCGGCTTCTTTTCCTTTGGAGGCTCCGGACCGAGAGGAAACAGCGACATCACTTGAAGGTACTTGGCGTTGACAAGCAAGGCGGAGACCGACCGGACGGCTTGTTCGGTGGGCAAGCAGCCCTCGAGGCTCAGGTGCGTCAAGCTATCAAGTCCACGCAGGACACTTGAGAACATGCTGCTGTAGTAGGCCATTGATGGACGCAAGGAAAGGTGAAGGTACACCAGTTTGGTGCACTGGCTGATCAGCCTTGTGATAGGAGCCATATCTTCTCGTACCTTCCTGGAGAGCTTTTCGCAGATTTCAATCCTCACCGCCTTGACTCCTGCTTGGTTGGCGACCTTGAAGAATGATGAATGGCGAGGAGGAAGGACGCCTTTGTAGTGCAGCGACTGCAGGCAGGTGGAGTGCAGCTCGACGCTGGTGGCTTTGTGGCAGCAGATCATGGTGAAGCTCCGCAGGCGGGGGCTCGGCACGGCTATGTCCACGATGCTTGGGCACTCTTCCAGCGTGAGGTGGGTGAGGGATGGACAGCCCGAGATGAGCTGCTGCAACTCGCCTTGTGGGTCCATGATCCTGGTGAGGCAGAGCGTCTCCAGTAAGGCCATGCCGATGCTTGACGGCAGGTCGAGTGTCCAGTTGGTCAAGCACAGGCGACGAAGGGTGGGGCAGCTGAAGATCTGGCGGTGTGTGTCTGTGTACAGGTTCATGTCGCTCGGGTCGAAGTCTGCCGAGGCGGTATATGACAGGCCAAAGGGACAGAGCCTGTGTTTGGAGGATTGATCGTATCTGAGCTTGATGTCCAGCTCCTCGACGCCGGAGGTTGCGACGGTGGCGATCCACTGGTCGAGCAGGTCGTATGGTGGGTGGAAAGCGTCGAGGCGGAAGGTGCGGATGGGCGTCTCGGCGCCCTTGCTGACGATCGCACTGGTCACCGAGTGGTCGAAGCAGACCCTGAGGTCATCGAGGGAGCCCCGGCCGCCTGTCTTGGCGTCCACAAGGTCGACAACGGGGTCGCCTTCGTGGACGCGGCGCCACCGGCGGGAGAGCACGCTGCTGCGCACGGCCTCGCCTGCGGCGAGGTGGGAGAGGACGCGCTCCAGCGCATTGTCGGGGAGAGCGCTCAGCCGGTCTCTTCCCGCTCCCCTCCTCCTGTTCGACGGCGCTATCTTCGTCGAGAGTTCAGATGCGATCGCCCTGGTGCCCTGCCTATTTATGGATTTTCTCTGAAATTTTAGTCGGTTGAGATGAGATGTGGCCAACTTAACCGGCAAGTTACGTATACGTGATCTTATAGTTGGTTGAGAAACCTTCCGTTAGATATAGTCGCCACATGATCGGATCCAGAGTTCCAGGCTACCCAACATGGCTACGTCAGCTCCGCCGGGGAACAGAGATCGGCTGAGCCAGCTCCAGGACGGCCTGCTCGGCGACATCCTCTCCTACCTCCCCAACAAGGAGGCTGGCCGCGCGGCTGCGCTGTCCCGCCGGTGGCGCCATGTCTTCTGCAACGTTAAAACCGTCTCGTTCGGGGAGCGAGAGGGCGCAAGAGCCAACGACTGGACCACCTTCTACTACGATGCCAAAGAGAAGAAGAGCTGCAGCGGCCTGCTCCTCGACGACGTTTGGTCTGCGTTGCTGTGCCGCCGGCGCTGTGCCGGCGCCCACGTGCCGCTGCGCCGTCTCCGCGTTGTCTTTGACAGGTGCCATTGGTGGGACTGGTGCCACGTCGACCAGTGGCTCTCCTACGTGCTGCGCCACACCAGCCAGGAGCTCCACCTCGACATGGCCTTCCGCCAAGGCCGGATCTGCGAGCACAACAATGGTGGACACGTGCGTGAGTGGCGAAGGCGGCACGATGGGTGGTATGACCTCCCAACGAAGATCTTCTCGTGCACGACCATATGCTCGCTGTGCCTCAGCTACTGCAGGCTGAATCTGCCGGCGGCCATCGTCCTGCCGTTCCTCAAGACGCTGCGCCTGACGGGTGTCGAAGAAGGAGGCTCCGAGAGCACCATCGAGCGGCTGATCGCGAGCTGCCCCTGCCTCGTCGACCTGACGCTTGAGGCCAACGATCTCGTGACAGTCTCCGTCCTCGATAGACGCCTCCGCAGGTTCGCCCTCCGGTGCTGCCACGATGTCGAGACGGTCGACATTGACGCGTCCGAGCTGAGGTCGCTGGACTACAGTGGCACGGCGCCCACGGAGTCGCTCCTGTCTCTTCACGGCTTACCGGGAGTCATCCCGTCGTGCACCGTCGATTTCTGCCAAGTCCTCGAAGGCCCCACGGAGCACAGCATGATCAGAGCGTTTCTCGAGAAAATGTCGGGTGCTAAGCAGCTGCATCTGCACCACCGGTGCCTCTCAGCCAGATCCTTCGAGGGGTTCCCCACGTTTCACAACCTTACGCGGCTGGTGCTGCAAGGCCCCCTCCAGAACCCCGACGTGGTGTATGTGATCCTGGAGCAGACACCAAACCTTGAGATCCTCTCGTTTTTTATGGAGTCCTCCGTCGTTCCGGAGGATCTCACGGTTCCTGACGAGTCAAGCTTCTCGACTCCGTGCTTGCGGAACCGGGTGAGGGAGATCAATATGGTGCATTACGCCGGTGATGAGCTGCAGAGGGCGATGGCCCGGCTCCTGTTCCGGAACGCGCTAGTTATCGAGAGGATGTGCGTTATGCTCGTCAAGGGGCCGTTCAAACGGCAGTATGCACTGCAGAGCGAGATCAGAAGCTGGGTGGTGGCTGCGGATGTAGAAAAGATTATCCTGTGATTGATTGAGTCATGTTATTATCTTGCGTGTAGCAGCATACCTCATAATATTGTTCTTGGATAGTTTTGTACTCCCTCCGTATTGAAATATAAGATGTTTTAGCATTTCATAGACAACACGTACCTAGACATATTTTAGTGTAAGATGCATATAAATCTAAACACTAAAACATGTCTAAATACGTTTTCTATACAAAATGCTAAAACATATTATATTTTGATATGGAGGGAGTATTATATTTATATATGAGATTACAATCTTGGAATAGTATGTTTCCTGAAGGAACATGTGAATAATTTTGCATGCAAGCACGCTGATTGCATTTTCATGTCTGGTGTTCCCGAGAAAATCTCGTCTTGGCTTTGGTGGCTACACACCGAACAACACCATGCATGGTGGTAGCTCTTTGGTGGTTGTATATGGATTACTAGGAATGAATTCTTACAAGTTTTGAAATTATTTTCAGAAAATAAATACTTTGTTACACAGTAGGAGATAAACCTGCAGGGAGATAAGCTCGCAGGAGATAATAATGTGAAGTTGATACGCCAATGAGGCATCTGCTGAATTCGAGTGTTGTTGATCATTTTTGTAAGTCTGCACACATTGGGCTAGCTTGACTGCTCAATGTTTTTTGTTTACTACTTTCTCAACTATATACCTGCAGGTTTGTCATCCACACTTCTGAATTCAAGAATTTTAATACTCAAGTGTCAATAATGTTGGTATGCATAGCATTTTTATGAATACTTAGTCCACCACGGTACATTTTGGTTTACTTTGTGTTCTCAGTGTGAATGCTACAGACTGCAAGAGCCATTTGGATGGTCTGCTGCTTCGTTAATTCATATTCACACGGTGCATTTCTTTCAAAAACCATAAAAAATAGATTGAACTGCTTTTAGATCCACTGCTGGTACTAACTGTCTAAGAAAGATTTAATCGACCTTATGCTGTATTGCATCATAATGATTTGAATCTTTTTCATTTCTGTTGAGCGATGTGTGAGTGTTGATTACCGGTGTATATCTTGTGCTGTCATACAATTACGCTATCCCTTCTAACACTGGTTCCTTATGGCTTATAGGATCGTGGTCCATCTTTACTTCAGACACAACTTTGGTTATCTACTGATTTTTCTGAGCTATTTTGGTACGTTCTATTATGTCCCTCAAATCACTTTCGTTCTTACTGTAGATTGACATCCACACCTTCCTATATGTTGTCTAATAACATGTCACTGATATTAAAGCTACGGTTTTGCTAAATCTCAGTCGACTGAGATTTTCTTAAGTCTCAGTCACTTTTAAAAAAAGTGTAACCGTCTGGACAAAAAAGTGCAAACGGTTCAGTTGCACTTTTCTGCTCAGAAAAGTGCAATTGCACTTTTCTTTGAACTACAGTTGCACTTTTCTAAATTGACTGAGACTTAAGAAAAAATCAGTTGACTGAGACATAGGCAATCCCTTAAAGCTATGATGATTTGCTAAAAAAAACAGTCTTAAGGTTAATATTCATTATGCTATAGTCATTTCTGTTCACACGAATTATGATTGAGTAGCTTGATTAGTTTCTCTGCTAGTATCCTATCGCAATAAACTACTATCAGTTTTCCAAGCCCTTAATCTTAGGGTTGTTCTGTTTTTTTTTTTTTTTTTTTTTTTTTTTTTTTTTTTTTTTGCAGATGTATACTCCTGATGGCCCTTCTGAACTTCTGGTGCTGCTACCAACTTATCTCAGCAGTACGTGAATGTGCTTGCTAAAGTAGTACCAGGCTTTGTTAGAGGCAGAACTGATCTTGCAACATCAATTTGACATTGCAAATTGCGTACTCTAGAATTACTCAAACAGCTTACTGTTTGTGTACTTATGCATTTTCTGCATAATAAGTGGTATGTTTGTTCCAACTCAGATTACTAGTGCATAGATAGGTTTATCAGGGAGATTTAATGCAAATAGCTTAGTCAGATACATTTGTTACTCCATCAAATGAATTGTGTCATATTTGCTTTCTTTCATCCTAGAGGTGTTGCCTTTTAGTTGCTGCATTGTGGAGAGCGGACGATCTGAACACGGGGGGCATCTGCCCCCGTTTTTGAAAAAATATTTTAAACGTGATTTAAAATGTCTAACGTGTACATCTCGACAAAATATGTAAAGTTTTGTGAAAAAATAACTGCCGTAATTTTCCCTGCATTGTGTCATTTGCTGTCTTTTATTTTAGAATTATCTGCCTTCTGCAGAAGAATATACTAACATGGTGTGTCCAGTATTAATCGAACATTAAGTCCTACTAGTTGAGATAGTAACTTAACAGAGGATTTGTTATGGTCGGATTACAGTATACACGCAAGAAATCGACTAGTGGCTAGTTGTGGGCTTAGCCCAAGGAAATTAGGGGCTTAGCCCAAGTAAATTAGGGTTTAGAGGAGGCCGTCCTCCTATATAAACAAATGTATCCCTTCGTGATTGAATAGACAATAATCAGTATCATACTGTCTCGTCTCCTGAAGGAGACGGGAGACCCCCAGCCCCCAGCCGCACCAAACCCTAGCCGCCGCTCTCCTTCCTCCGCGACGGCGCCTCGCCGCCGGCGCCAAGCCTCTCAACCTCTCCGCCCCCACTTCCACCCCTATAACCTCCGCCCTAAACCCGGTAGAACCCTAGCTTCTACCACTTTGGTATCAGATTGCCTAGGTCTCATGGGTTCCACAGGCCTTCCCATCCCCACCATCGCCGTCACCTCCGCCGCCATGACAGGCGCCCACGCGCCACCGGGGGCCCTCACCACCGCCGACCAGGGGGCTAGCGCGGCTGCCGCCCAGACCGCCGCCGCGCCCCCACCAGCCACGGGCCTCGACCTCCTGCCCGCGGCACTGGCGGACCTCGCCGACGGTCTCCGCGCCATCCGACTCGAGCTCGCCGAGCTCAAGGCGGGCCAGCACCCGCCGCCCCCGGCAGCCGCTGCTCCGACCGTGTCCGCCACCCCGCCACCGCCGGGCCCCATCGCCAGCAAGGGCCTCCCCGCGTTCCAGTGGCCGGCGTCGCCCTCGCCGATCCCCTCATGGGCCGACACTCCTCCCGTCTACACGCAGGCTGCGGTACGGACGACGGTTCAGCAGCCTGCCCACACCTTTGGCGGTCCGGGCGGGTTTGCTGCTCCCTTCGCCGACAGCACGTCCTTCGCCCCAGGCCGCCCGGAGGGCGCCTACGGGGTCCCGCCGCCAGCACAGCAGCCGCCCCGCTTCACCAAGCTGGAGTTCGCCACCTACGACGGCACAACCGACCCCCTGAACTGGCTGAACCAGTGTGAGCAGTTCTTTCGGGGGCAGCGGACGCTCAGCTCCGACCGCACGTGGATCGCCTCCTATCACCTACGGGGCGCCGCGCAGACTTGGTACTACGCCCTCGAGCAGGACGAAGGCGGGATGCCGCCATGGGAGCGTTTCCGCGACCTGTGCCTCCAGCGGTTTGGACCGCCTCTCCGCGGCAGCCGTCTCGCCGAGTTGGGACGCCTCACCTTCACCACCACGGTCCAGGACTTCGCCGACCGCTTTCAGGCGCTCGCGTGCCATGCGCCGGGCGTCTCAGCACGGCAGCGCGCCGATCTCTTCGTCGGCGGCCTCCCCGACCACATCCGCGTCGACGTCGAGATGCGCCAGCCTGAGGACCTGCAGACGGCCATGTACTACGCACGGGCCTACGAGCAGCGCGCCATCGCCATGCAGCAGGTGTACGCGCAACGGAGCAGCACTCGCCCCGCGCCCCGGCCGGCCTTGGCGCCCGCCGCTCCGCCGCGGCCCGCGCCGGAGGCCGCGCCCACGGGTCCCCCTGCGCCGAACCGCCCCTTCAAGCGGCTGACGGCTGCGGAGCAGCTCAATAGGCGCCGCAAGGGATTGTGCTTCAACTGCGACGAGCAGTATGCGCCGGGCCACACGTGCGCCCGCCTCTTTTACCTGGAGACTGTCGACGACGACGACGTGGCAGCCCTCTCCGCCGAGCTCGAGGCCGCCACCGTCACTACGGCCGGCGTAACGACCTACGGGCCGGTCGATGCATCCTCGTGCGTCATCTCTCTTCATGCTATGGCGGGCATCACGACGGCAAAGACGATGCTACTCCCGGTGACGATCAATGGGGAGCGCCTTACTGCTCTGGTGGACACGGGCTCGACGCACAACTTCTTGTCCAACACCGTCATGCGCCGCCTCGCCTTACAGCCGGCGGGAACCGAGACGTACAGCGTCACCGTTGCCAACGGGGACCGTCTTACGTGCAAGGGCATGGCACGACAGGTTCCCATGCTCGTAGGCGACGAGCCTTTCTCCATCGACTGCATAGGCATCGACTTGGGCTGCTACGACTTCATCCTCGGCGTCGATTTCCTGCGCACGTTAGGCCCTATCCTCTGGGATTTCGACGTGTTGTCCCTTATCTTCTGGCGCGAGGGCGGCCGCCGTGTTCACTGGACGGGCTTGAGTAGCACCGGCGCATCACCGCGGCTCCATCTGCTGGCCGACGCGCTGGACGAGGCGCATCCCCTCTTGGCCGACTTACTGCAGCAGCACGACGACATCTTCGACGAGCCGCAGGGCCCTCCCCCATCGCGGCCTTGTGACCACCGCATCCACCTACTGCCAAATACGGCGCCCGTCGCCGTGCGGCCATACCGGTACCCACAGCTGCAGAAGGACGAGCTCGAGCGCCAGGTGGCGGTCATGCTGGCACAGGGCATCATTCGGATTTCGACGTCTCCGTTTTCCGCGCCCGTGCTCCTTGTGCGCAAGGCCGACGGCACGTGGCGTTTCTGCATCGACTTCCGCGCCCTCAACGCCGTGACGTCCAAAGACAAGTTCCCCATCCCCGTCGTGGATGAGCTCCTGGACGAGTTGCACGGCGCGCGCTTCTTCACCAAGCTGGATCTGCGCTCGGGCTATCATCAGGTGCGCATGCACCCGGACGACATCGCGAAGACGGCGTTCCGCACTCACCATGGCCACTACGAGTTTGTGGTGATGCCGTTCGGCCTCTCCAACGCGCCGGCGACTTTCCAGGCCTTGATGAACGACGTGCTCAGCCCCTACTTACGCCGCTTTGTGCTTGTTTTCTTTGATGATATTTTGATCTACAGCGCATCCTGGGCGGAGCACCTGCAGCACGTGGCCATCATCTTCAACGAGCTTCGAGCGCATCGCCTTCATCTCAAGCGCTCGAAGTGCTCGTTTGGCACGACGTCCGTCGCCTACTTGGGCCACGTCATCTCCGCGGAAGGTGTCGCGATGGACGCGGACAAGGTCGCTACCGTCGCCGCCTGGCCGACGCCCAAGTCCCCGCGTGCTCTTCGCGGATTTTTGGGCCTCGCGGGGTACTACCGGCGGTACATCCAGTATTTCGGCCTCATCGCCGCGCCCCTCACGCGTCTGCTCCGCCGCGACGCTTTCTCCTGGGACGAGGAGGCGGCCACGGCTTTCGCCGCCCTGCAGCAGGCCCTCACGACGGGCCCCGTTCTTCAGATGCCGGACTTCGACGAGCCATTCGTGGTGGACTGCGACGCCTCCGGCATCGGCTTCGGCGCCGTCCTTCATCAGGGAGAAGGGCCACTCGCGTTCTTCAGCCGTCCCTTCGCCGCGCGCCACCACAAGCTCGCCGCGTATGAGCGCGAGTTGATCGGGCTGGTCCAGGCGGTGCGCCACTGGCGGGCGTATTTGTGGGGCCGGACGTTCCGTGTACGCACGGACCACTACAGCCTGAAGTTCTTGCTTGATCAGCGCCTCTCCACCGTGCCGCAGCATCAGTGGATCAGCAAGCTCTTCGGCTTCGACTTCACCGTCGAGTACCGTCCCGGCCGCCTCAACACGGTCGCCGACGCCCTGTCCCGCCGCGACATCGACGACGCCACCGACGCCCCCATAGTGGGTGCGGCCCTGTGCATCCACTCCGGGCCATCGTTCGACTACATCGACGAGATTCGACACGCTACTGCCGAGGCCGTGGATGCGCAGCAGCTGCGTCAGCGCCTGACTGACGGTGAGCTGACCGCGCCATGGCGTCTGGATGAGGGACTACTACTCCATGGGCGCCGCATCTTCGTACCGGATCATGGCGACTTGCGCCACCAGGCCTTGTCCTTGGCGCATTCTGCAGGGCACGAGGGCGTCCAGAAGACCCTCCACCGTCTCCGCACTGATTTTTACATTCCAGGGGATGGCGCTCTGGTGCGCGACTGGGTGCGGGCGTGTGTCACGTGTCAGCGGAACAAGACGGAGACGCTCCGCCCAGCGGGCCTACTGCAGCCGCTGGACGTACCATCCCAAGTGTGGGCAGACATCTCCATGGACTTCATCGAGGGGCTACCGAAGGTGGGCGGCAAGTCCGTCATCCTCACAGTGGTCGACCGATTCTCCAAGTACGCGCACTTCATCGCCCTGGGCCATCCCTACACGGCGGCATCCGTGGCACGCGCCTTCTTCGACGGCATCGTTCGTCTCCACGGGTTTCCGTCCTCCATCGTCAGTGATCGTGATCCTGTGTTCACGGGTCGCGTCTGGAAGGACCTCTTTGGGTTGGCGGGCGTGAAGCTCCGCATGAGTACAGCTTTTCATCCTCAGACGGACGGCCAGTCCGAGGTCGTCAACAAGATCATCGCCATGTATCTCCGCTGCATCACTGGGGATCGTCCACGAGCTTGGGTGGACTGGCTGGCGTGGGCCGAGTACTGCTACAACACGTCCTACCACTCCGCGCTGCACGCCACTCCCTTTGAGGTGGTCTACGGGCGGCCCCCGCCGGCGATGCTACCCTATGCGCCGGGCACGGCACACACTGAGACGGCGGATGACCTGCTGCGTACCCGCGATGATATACTGGCTGAGGCACGCCAGCGACTTCTTCAGGCTCAGCAGCTGGCCAAGAGGTACTATGATGCACACCATCGTGAGGCGGAGTTTGCGGTGGGCGACTGGGTCTGGCTACGCCTTCTTCACCGGACGACCCAGTCCTTGGACCCGCGCTCCCGGCGCAAGTTGGGGCCTCGTTACGCGGGTCCCTTCCGTGTGCTAGAGCGCATCGGCTCGCTCGCGTACCGTCTTCAGCTGCCCGAGGGATCGCGTCTCCACGACGTCTTCAACGTCGGTCTCCTGAAGGCCTACCGTGGCGACCCTCCGTCTGCACCACCAGTTCTTCCATCGATTTCGGATGGTCGTCTCGAGTCTGCCCCGGCAAGTGTCGGTCGCGTACTGAAGGCCCAGCAGCGCCGTGGAGTCTGGCACGTCTTGGTGCATTGGACAGGCATGCCAGAGGAGGAGGCGACCTGGGAGAAGCTTGAAGATCTCCGCCATCAGTTTCCAGAAGTTCAGCTCGAGGACGAGCTGTTTGAGAAGGCGGGGAGAGATGTTATGGTCGGATTACAGTATACACGCAAGAAATCGACTAGTGGCTAGTTGTGGGCTTAGCCCAAGGAAATTAGGGGCTTAGCCCAAGGAAATTAGGGTTTAGAGGAGGCCGTCCTCCTATATAAACAAATGTATCCCTTCGTGATTGAATAGACAATAATCAGTATCATACTGTCTCGTCTCCTGAAGGAGACGGGAGACCCCCAGCCCCCAGCCGCACCAAACCCTAGCCGCCGCTCTCCTTCCTCCGCGACGGCGCCTCGCCGCCGGCGCCAAGCCTCTCAACCTCTCTGCCCCCACTTCCACCCCTATAACCTCCGCCCTAAACCCGGTAGAACCCTAGCTTCTACCAGGATTACTGAAGGGAATTGCATCCATTACGTCTGATGTTACTAAACAGATGGTAAAATCAAATTATTCTTATTAGATAGATAGATTTCACAAGTGCAAACATCTTTATCTGCACCCTAATTACACACTACTCTGGCATGGCGATTCCGCCGCCGATTCTGTGGCCAGGATGTTAGCTCCCTTGCAATCTCATCCTTTTGTGGTTGAAGTCCATCTGCTAGGTAAACTGAGAATTCCTCCAAGGCGGCAGCCCTCGAAAGCAGAAACCTGGCGAGCATCTTTTCAAGCGGCAGTCCTTGGTAGTTTCCAATGCTGATTCTTCTCACCGTCTTATACAGGCATCTGACATATGTCCTCCACAAAGTCTCAGGCACTCGGCCGCTACAGTCGACGTCGTGGCTGAGTGTACGGTTCCCTGCAGGCTGCAGCGCTGTCCTCCTCTGTCTCGGTATCTGATTCACTATCGGATATATATGAGGGAGTCTTTGGAGCAGGAGGTGACAGAGACAACACTTCCAGGTCCTTGGTGTTGTGAAGCAAGGTGACA
Organism: Alopecurus myosuroides; assembly: GCA_028641055.1. Lineage (NCBI taxonomy): Eukaryota > Viridiplantae > Streptophyta > Magnoliopsida > Poales > Poaceae > Alopecurus > Alopecurus myosuroides. The sequence goes on from CM054059.1 coordinate 137,186,358, forward strand.
AGAGACTGGAGTAGGGTATGATCGGTGAGCAAGCTGCCATGGAGGCCCAGCTGCGTGAGGCAGGGTAGGTCGCGCAGGACGCATGCGAGCGAGCTGCTGTAGTAGGCCATTGATTGGCGCAAGGAGAGGTCAAGATACCTCAGGCCTTTGCACTGGCTGATGAGCGTCATGACCGGTGCGGCTTCTCTTGGACCTTTGCTGCAGAGGTCTTGGCAGATTTCGATCCTCAAGGCGGTGACGGCTTCGTAGTTTGCGACCACAGTGAAGGACGATTTTCCGCGAGGAGGAAGGCCGCCTTTGTAGTGCAGCGACCGCAGGCAGGTGGTTTGCAGCTCGACACTGTTGGCATTGTGGCAGCAGATCATGGCGAAGCTCCGCAGGCAACTGCTGGTCACGGTGATCTCTTTGATGCCCGGACACTCCTCCAGCGTCAGGTTGGCGAGGCCTGGGCAGCTCGAGAGCAGCAGCTGCAGCATCCCACCTTGGTCCATGATCCTCGTGAGGGAGAGGGTCTCCAGCGACGCCATGTCCACGCTTTGCGGCAGATCGAGCGTCCAGCTGGTAAGGCGCAGGCGGCGGAGCGTTTGGCATCTGAAGATCTGGTGCTGCGTCCTGGCGTGGATGTACCTTGCGTTTTGCTCGAAGTCATTCGGTGACCCGGTGAAGGAGCAGACGCTGCGCATGGAGGATCGCCGGTGCCTGAGCGTGACGTCGAGGTCCTCGAGGCCGGAGCTCGCGGCGGTGGCGATCCAGTGGTCCAGCTTGTCGTACGGTGGGTGCAGGAGGACCAGACGGAAGGCGCGGATCGGCGTGTCCACTCCCTTGCCGAGGATGGCGCATGCCACCTGCTGGTCGAAGCAGACCTTGAGTTTGTCCGCACACCGCTTGCCCGTCTTGGTGTCGGCAAGGTCGACGACGGGGACGGACTCGTGGACGTCGCGCCACCGGCGAGAGAGCACGCTGGTGCGCACGGCCTCGTTGGAGGAGAGGTGTGAGAGGACGTGCGCCAGCGCCCTGTCGGGCAGAGCGCTCACCCGATCTCCTTCTCCCGCCATCTTCGTCGAGATCAAGATGCGATCGCCCTGTGGAGTACCGAATTGTAGTACTCCAGCTGATTCTTAGTCGGTTCCGGGTCCCAACTAATCCAGGAAATTATGTCGTTTTTTTTTGGAAAATAACGTCGTTGATTGGTATACGACACGAGGTTGGAGAAAATTACAAAAATCTACCACAATTGAGGCAGTGGTTGCGAGTCGGTACCAATTGTGGAATTTTTTGCTAAAACCTACCGCATCTCGGACTAACGATCACAAATTGCACTGGTTTTTGCCTAAGACGAGTTTGACAGCATTTCTGAACGGTAGGGCTAAATTGTCATGCTGACATGGCTGTATACGTGGAAGGGGGCGCTGAGGTGGCCTCTGTCCCACCTGTCAGCCTTGTTTCTCTCACCGCTCACCCGCAACTTTGTCGCCGCACGCGGGCGAACGTCCGCCGACAAGCACGGGCCAGGCGGTGGGAGCTTTGCAGAGCGCGTGGGCCGCTTGGATACGGAACGGGGCGATAAGGTGAGGCTAAGGGCGGCGCTCAGAGCGGGCGAGGCGCCGGCGACCTTCCAAGCGACGGCGGCCAGAGCTCGGGAAGAGGAAGTCGGAAGCTTCGTCGTCGACCTCCCCATCCACGGCCGCAGCGGAGGACCACCACCGCCCATCTGCATCAGGATTTCCCCAAGACGCCAGGACAAGGATGACGCGGAGGAGGGCCCCCTCGTGCAGCAGCAGAGCCGTCGCCCGCCGGGCTCTGTCCGGCCGACGCGCACGGCCTCGCCAGCCGCGGCGGCGCACCACCATCTGGCGTCCGCCACATACCGGACTCGCTTGCCCTCCGATGACCTCGACCGCGGCCTCGCCGAGCTCGAGGCGAAGCTGGCGCAGCTCGCCGCTGCTGGGAACCCCGGCGTCGTGCCTGTGCACGCAGTCTACGAGGACGAGTCCACACGGCCCGACCTCCTCGACTTGGTCCGCCTCCGCCACGGCGAGCCCGTGCCGGAGCCCGAAGCCGCCGCCGTCGCCGCGCAGCTCGCCGAGGCCCTCGCGATCTGCCACCGCTGCGGCTGGAGGAGAGCCACCGGTGGCGCGGCCGGATGCAAGGGGAGGGCGGCGACGGGGCGACGCGGAAGCAGGCCGTGGAGGACGGCCGTCGGGCCATGGGCGCGGTGCGGCGCGTGCCGTCTTCGCACGACCCAGGTTCCCCGGCGACGAAGACCTCCATGGTGACAACGGAAATCGGGATCGGGTCGGGCTCCATGGCCAAGGAGCTCCTGCTCCTAAAGCTTTTAGTCCACTCTGAAAAAAAAAGTAGTCAGAGGCCGACGGAAATATGTGGCTGACAGGTAGTCCCGCTAGCCACCTCAGCTCCACCTCCACTTGTGCTGCCTAGTCAGCCCTTACAGATGGTCCAACACGTCAGCGTAGCTGTCAATTTTTGGTTAGATAAAAATCAGTGCAATTTGTGATCGTTAGTCCGAGATGCGGTAGTTTTTAGCAAAAAATTCCACAATTGGTACTGACTCGCAACCACTGCCCCAATTGTGGTAGATTTTTGTAATTTTCTCACGAGATTGTGTGCCATATATTTCCCGTTGCCTTTCCATCCCACACATCGACGGCCGAGCGATCGCCATCGCTTCCTCGCGGCGCAGATATCGCCTGAGCGACCTCCCGCGGACTTCCTTCTGGTCCACGTTCAGGTTCTCTCCTTCCTCACAACAAGGAGGCCCGCCGCGTGGCGGCGCTGGCAGGCCGGTGGCGCTACGTCTTCCGCAACGTCCCCACCGTTTCCTTCGAGGAGCATGCGGGTGAGACAGAAAAACTAGTGCAACCCCTGTCGTTGCAGTGGCAACTCTCTTCTCGCTCTCAGGTGATCTTGACGATCGAATCGAAGCAAGAGTAGAGAATAAGAACACACAAGGATTTTGTGCTGCGCTCAACCACTGCAGCTTTTCTGTTTTCTGCTTCTGTGATTTAACGAGTATAGAGAGAACGAGGGCTAACTGCCCGATAATCTAGCTACGACTCATTCCTACTACACGTGCCATCCCACGTCGATGTGACGAGCTAGAGATCCTAACAAACAGGAAGGAAACAGTCTATGCCTATCTACTCGTCCGAGATCACAGGCGACCGTCGAACGGTTTTATTCTGAACCTGAAACTAACTCTAGTCTGACGAGCTACAGTCTGACAACGAGCTTATCTGAAAACTACATTTCACCCCCTAAGCTTGTTGTCCTTCTGAATTTCCATGACACCGAGCTTCTGACGCATCTCAATGAACTTCACTCTCCCCAGTGCCTTGGTCAATATATTAGCCAGTTGTCCATTTGTTCCGATGTGATCGACTTCCATCTTCCCTCCATCGATGCACTGACGGATGTAATGGTACCTGGTGTCGATGTGCTTGCTACGGTCGTGATGGACCGGATTCTTGCAAAGGGCAATAGTTGTTTTGTTATCCACCAGAAGGTTGAACTTAACCGGCGATTTTCCCATCAGTTCACCCACAAGACGACTCAGCCACATGCCCTGGCATGCCGCCGATCCTGCATCGATGTATTCAGCTTCATACGAAGACAATGCAACGATCCTTTGCTTCTGTGAGCTCCAGGTGATGATGCTGTCCACTAGGAAGTAAGCCACGCCTGAGGTGCTCCTCCTATCATCAACTTCTCCGGCAAGATCACTGTCACTAAACCCCGTCAGTTTCATATCTCTGGTGGATGTCCTGTAGCAGCAACCATGACCGAGTGTACCTTGCAGGTATCGAAGAATTTGCTTCACTGCGGCCCAGTGCTGCACACTTGGCTCCTGCATGAAACGACTGACAATCCCCACCGAGTGAGCGATGTCAGGTCGAGTGTTGACGAGGTAGCGTAGACAGCCGACAATGCTTCGATATTCAGTAACCTCCACTAAACCACTACCAACATTCTTGCACAGCTTCAGCCTATTCTCCATAGGCGTATGATGGCTAGGTTGAGACTCCAAGTGCAGAGTGTGTAGCTAGTGGCAAGCCTTCTTCCCCACGAGGGTGACTCGAGGGTTTATATCGAACTCTTGGGGAGCCAGTATTTCAGCAGTTGTCTTCCAAGCTTCCTCCAGGATCCTGCAAACAAGTAGAGAATTTTGTGCCCTCAACCTCACCAAGTGGTTGTCAAGCACAAGGTGTGAGACTTCTAAATTGCAATGCAAAACTGAAAGTAAATGTGCAATAATTAAATCTACTACTAAATGCAAATGAGAAAATAAATATGCAATGGATTGTTTTTGTATTTTTGTGATGCAAGTGGTGATGGAGATAATGTAAATTCGAATTGGAGATGCAAGTAAAGTAAAGTGCAAGTAAAGTACATTGCAGCAAAGTAACTAGAGTGTTTTCTTATATTTAAAATAGGACCGGGGTTCATGGTTTCACACTTGCATTCTCTCAAATAAAGTGGTAGACGGTGGACATAAAGAATTACATGTGAGATTACAATAACATGTTTAACATTGAGTACTTTCATATGGGCATCACGTCCTAGCATAGAGATCTCTACGGTCATATTGATCGCTCTTATACTCCACCAAGATACGAAATAAATCATAACACCTCGATAATTAAGGAAAAACCAGAGTATAGCTTTAAGCAATGTGACATGAAGTTGAAGTAAGAACTTGCTAGATCTAGTCATGGAGATTGATTAGTGTCACTTCAAATCCCCGGTAACAAGGTACTCTTTTTTATCCCTAGTGAGGTAACTAAGAAAGGTTTAACAAAACCTAAGTGGATCGTTGAACTTCTATCACTTTCACAGCACTAGCCACCCCCCGTTACTCCAACTAATGCACCTATCACCCCACACACGCTCTCAAGAACTAGATTGATCAAAGCTAGCAAATAAGAACGGGGTACATAAGATACATCTACTCAAATAACTCAAGAGAAACAATTGCAATCTCAGATTCAATAACTCATAGAAAAGATCCACCACATAGGAATTACAACGGTGCCCGTAATCATGTGAGGCAGCTCATACGGATCTAATTAGTGAATCACATAGAGAGAGAGAGATACAAGTGCTACTTCCACAAACCCATAGCCCTGGGGTGGACTACTCCCTCTTCATGGAGATGTCGATGGAGATGACGTTGGAGGGGTAGGAGATCACACCGGCGGCGCCCCGCCGGAGTTTCCCCCCTCCAATCTGGAATTTCTGGTCTCTGTTTTGGTGTTTTGGTGTTTCGGCGGCGCTCTCCTCCGTAAGGGTACGGGGGACCCTTTTTATAGTCGGTTTTAGGTCAAGACGGAGTCGGTAAGTCGAAGATGGAAGGAATTGGGGCCACAGGGGCCAAAAGGGGGCCTCTCACGCGGCCAAGGAATCTGGCCGCGTGGAGGGTCCTCTTTTGGGCCTCCTTGCCCAATTCTCGTGGATCCTTCGCCCGCAAGTCTTCTCCTTCCAAGAAAATGACCCCCGCAGATTTTCAGGCGATTTCGTGGAACTTTGCCCCCTGAAACGTCAAAAATATAGAAAACGGGGTTTCTGACAGGCAGGGTTAATTCCATAAAAGTTAGGGGACTTTGTAATTTAACCCCAAAATACTATAAAACATTCAATCATACCCTTATATGATGCAATATGTAATAGAAAACCATGTGAAAATATGCAAAATTCATCTATGCATTTTACATGCATCAACATCCCCAAGCTTAACTCATGCTCGTGCTCGAGTATGAAGGTGATAAAACTAAGATGGGTTTTGCATATTGAAACAATCATGGGATATCAAGGAGGATTATTCATGCTACATATAATCAAATGATTAATACTAGAAATGAGTAGCAATATACAATTCATGTTGTAAGAAATATCAAATATGCAAGCAAAGATGCTTCATGAAAATTCACAAAGTGTATAATGAAATAAAAGCACTATGGACCAAATGCATACACAAAATGAAAAATAAAATCCTATATTGATCAAAGAATAGCATAATGGAGAATAGAAAATATGGTGGTCACTTTGGAGAAAATTGAGTAGAGGTAAAACATGACCAAGTCTTATTTAGCCTCTAAATTATTCAACTAAAATTACTAATTGAAATGTGGTATCCATTGATCTAGGACTCTCATTACCCCTTTATCACTAGCATGTTAAAATTGTGAGTATTGAAGTAATGAGAATGACAAGGTGGTTGAAAGCCTCATGCCCCGTGAGTGTGAAAACCTACTCCATGATTACTCAACTTAAGATTCCTAATAAGGTTTGTACAATCATAATAAGTATTAATGACATCATAGAGAACCGCAAAGAGGTACCTCTTGCCCCATGACATGGAAACAAGCCCATGTTACAATGACAAGATGAACAAACGGAGTAGACTCATCATCCTTTTTATTTTCATTCACTATTATGCATAGCTTCTTATTTTATTATAGGATGTGTTGTAGAGCCACTCAAGCTGTAAGTAAATTTCCACCATGATAAAGCATGGCTTGGGTTAGCGGCCCAATGCGTTTCTCTAGTCATATAGATACTTACTCATCAAAACTTACTATTCCTCTATTTCATTTCGGCATGGCAGGAGCCCAAAAACAAAAGTACATGATATCAACCAAATGTAAATTTTTTGTGCAATGTTGAAAGCTTTCCGGTGATACATGTTTATAGCTAGCTCCCAACCACACACTTGTGAAACGCAAAACTTGTGGCTCCCATTATTGGGTCATGTTTATTAGATGCATAAAAAGTAAAGTGTGCCTTCAAAAGTTCGTGAGAGTCCTATCCCAAGTTCAACCCATGACAATTAATAAAGTGAATATCTTAATTTAGAATATAAATAACACAATAACATGGTGAACATACTCGGAATAGCAATGGAGCTAATGGGAAGATATGGTGGACTCACTGGAAATACTTGGCTAAGGAGTGTTGGAAAGAAGTTTTTACTTGTTGGAATTTTTAAATTTTTGGGCTAGCAAGAGGGAGATAGTTGACCAGCTACTTGTAAGGACCCCAGACCGGCAGTCTGAAACCCTCCGTATGCATACATTCACGATCCCAGAAAGATCAGTCGTGAACAACATACACAGTTGGCATACAGAAATACATCATCCATTACACGAATACATAAAGGTATTACACATATATCACATGATCAAGTTTAACGCAACTGCCACATGGGCAGGCAACTTATCAAACACAGCGGAAGACAATCAAAACACAACGTAGTTGAGCCCAAGTCACGCCTTAACCTACAGGCTGCTGACCCGGAGACGATCCTAGTTCGAAAAGCCGTCAACTCCGTACTTCTCTTCATAGATATCCTTCGGAGGTTCCTTCTCAAAGTCTGGCAAGTAGATACCAGGGGCGAAACCATAATGAGTACATTTGAATGTACTCAGCAAGACATCCATCATATCACTTACCAACATGCAAGTATGCTTATATGGTGGAATAGGTAGGCTATAAATAGGGTTCACTACCAATGTTGTTCATATATGATGACACCACAGTTGCAGTCAGGTTAATCTGTATCCTCGTTGAAGAAGATACTTCAGAAGAAAATAATATATTTTTATTTCTCTTGTAGATATCACACGTACAAGAGGTTTTGTAAAGCTTTGTTAAAGAATATTTTCTCTTTGCAAAACTTCTTGGAATCAGTTTCTAGAATTCTTGCGTAGAGTAGAAAAGGTTTTCTTTGCAAAACATTTTGTTTTGTATAACATCATCTGGCTTTTCATCATCAATGATACCTCCACGGTATAAGTTTCCATTCCTTTCCGAACTTCACAAGTTCAACACTTCCTTTCCAAAATTCCTTTTCAAAAACTTCCTCTTTTGAAAACATTGACACAATGCTAGCTACATGGCCATTCAACTGTCCATATCCGAGGACGCGGCTTCTTCGAAAAAGTTGTACTCTGCAGAGGTGTACACATCCACCAGATCCAGTACACCTCCCGTGAAACACCACGGACTGTAACAACAGTATGTAAACATCAGGTATCTGATCATAACCATTCACTATGTTCAAGCTAGTATATGTCTATCTCTCGATTGAGTTTTGTTCTCCCCGGCACCAAGTCCCACCCTGCCTAGCCGGGAGCCTCAATGAATGCATCCGGAGGGAAAATTAATCCCACACTTTATATGCCTCAACATTGGGAGTTTTGACGACATTCGGTTCGAGGGTACGACGCCCCTTCTAGCAAGTGAGATAGCACACACTAATAAGAACAAACTTCAAGTTAAGCCCCGTGCCCATGTTGGGGTAGGGTGGCAGTACGGTAAAGGTTGTCCGGCGAAGACTAGGTTATGTGTCATTTTTGAAAACACCACTTTCTCAAAAATGACCACTTCCACATTCCTCCGGAGAACAAGGATCCGCCTTTTCTCCGGGTTTTTCCGTAAAGCCTTTGTTTTGTAAAAACACAATTTTAGGGTGTCCACTTAGGGACTAGTATATTTGATGGTAATAAATACCATAAGGTGGCCTATGGGCTTGATATTACCAAGTTTAACTACTGGCATAATAGTAACCTATATACTAGTATAGTAGTAATAGCCACATCAAAAATAGTTTTGATAATCAAGTTTTGGTAAAACTTCAGAGGTAAAACATGCATGATATATAATGGTAAGTATTGTATCAGCAAGCAATCAGGATGCTTGCCTGGTATCTCTTTGTGTCCCTGGTTGTTGGAGTGACTGGAACTTGAAACAGAGCTCCACGACACTTCCTTCCTCTTTGTTTTCTAACGCCGTAAAAAGAATAAAGGATACACATTCAGAACCAATCAAGGCAAGCAACCATATGTAACAATACATACAGCAAGGAAATCTAATAATAACCTATCACACAATTATTAACTTAGGCAAACAATCAAACAAACACACTTGGCAGATATTCCATTTAATAAGACAGCTTAAGGTTGGAGGAACATATCTCACAACCTTAATATCATGGATTCAGTGGGTGTGCCACTCTCATTCCAAGATATTAATAATCCCAAAATACACTTAGTTTCACAAGGGTGAGACTACTAAAAGTGTATAAAACATGCACAAGAATAATCATGGAAATGGGTTTATCAACCACACCACAAAAAGAAAAAGGTAGCTATTCTTGTAAGCCTAAATTCACCTCAAGAATAAATAATACACATGATTTGCAAAAGTTACTTTTACAAATCAGTGAGCCTACATAAGTGTAACAAGGTAATAGACTCATCACAAAACACACAATTTCTCATAGTGAGAACAATAGAAACAATGGCTAAAAAGGAGGAATCCTATAGTCATGCTTCTACTAAGGGTTTGCTATGAAAACATGCATAACAAGTAGAATACTAAAATGCAAACAAGGAACCATGTTATCATAATGGGAATGAAAACATGTCCTTATGCAAGGATACACAAATATCTACCAAACACAAGTTGGCAGGAAAAATAATTTAACACAACAACTGCTAAGGAAACTAGTACTACTTAAACATGAAGAATCAATGGATGCATTTCAATCAAGCAATTGAAATACAACCAGAGGGTCCATGTCATAAAAACATTAGTGAAAAACATCTATACTTGCTATAACAAAAATATCCCATTTAACAAAACAATGCATCAAATGGCAGGGCAACTCCTACATACTAGTGGTAATAAAAAGGGCATTACTTAGAGGAGTCAATCAACACTTCAGAGATGAATTTTTCCTAGCAAGCCACACATGATTACAACCACTTATAAACAGAAGCATACCCATTTTTGTTTAGCACAAAAATTCCCAAAGCAAAAATACTAGGCACTCATTAGTTATGAAACTATATAAGAGAAATGCATCTAGTTTGGGGAAATAATGTTTCCACCAAAAATGCAATGAAACCAGTGGGTGTTCCACTAGCATAACAAAGCATTAAGAGGTCACAATGCCTCTGGTCATACTTGACAAAAATTAGCAAAAACCTAAACTAGCACCTAGTGCAATAACAATACTAGCAGAAAATAATAGGGTGCTTAAACAAGCAAGGCAATGCTACTCATGCTATTATTTTCACACAAGTGAAAACTTTAGGGGTCAAGTACTCATAATAACATAATCAAAATGCTACTGGTACTATGGATACAACACAAAATATGTGGCTACACAATCACAAATGTTCATGTCAAAAATTCCACACATGAGGGAATTTTTCCATAACAATTTCATAGTCACCACAAAGCTATTCATGCTTTTCTACCAACTCAAATGCAAGCTAGCAGAGGTGATAACAACACAAACTAAGTACTAACATGGCACTGGATCCAATCAAAAATCCAAGTGCTAGCACATCAATTCATCACTCAAAAATTATATGCAACTATACACTAGAGATAAACATATGCTACTAACAAATATCATATTTCTTATCCACTCAAGTCCACACATTCTAACATGCTAAAATAGATAAGTAAACCTTATAAAACAAGTTCACACAACTTATACATGCTAGAAAACAATATTGTAACACAAAAATATAATCACATAATTTAAATAGCTAAAATGCCAAAATGGCAGAAACAAGCAAATCAAAGATCTGTCCACCAAATTTTCTAGGATGCTCTAAAAATTAAACCCTTCTAGGTTTGGATAGCCCTAAACATATACAAGACCATCCAGTTGAGTTTGCATCAAAAATCGTTTTTAATAATTTTATAAAAATCACCAAAGTGCTCTCTGGTGTTTTACCAAATTGCATGCCATTTCAACAATACAATGAATTTGGAAACGAGGTTAAATGCTCCTGTTAGGAAATTTCAAGGGCTTTCCAATGCAATTGGCCTCACTTCATTCTGAGTTGTAAAATAAAAATGGTGCTCATTTTGGTGTTTCTGGTACCTGTTGCCAAATCATTTTTAATTTCAAAATTAATCATCCAAATGTAGATCTACAAGTTGTAGGTGGTTTAGAATTAGTTGAGGTACCACTGTGAATTTTGGCTTGGTCAAATTCATCTTTTAGGTAGCATTTTAGAGGCAAAAGTAACCATACATGTTTCTGTCAAAAATTAAATGGAAAATCTAACATTGTTGGGCCAGATCTGCTAAAAGGGCCGGCCAGAACACTTCCTACCGCGGCAGATCTAGCCATTGGTCGCTGACGCGTGGGCCAGCCAGCCACGCGAGCGCCACGCAGGAGAGCACGGGGGCCACCAGCCGGTTTGACCTCTCCGCGCGGGGTCAAGGCGCGCAACGTCAGCGCGACGTCATGCGCGCGTCACCGCCGGCGGGACTGCTCCGGCGAGCACGAATCCGAGTGATTCAGAGCCTCATTTCGCGATTCGAACATACCAGCACGCTGCTTATGACACGGGGAGGCGACTAGGGGCTACGTCGTTTCCTGGGAGGGCGTCGGAGAGTGGCGGCGACGGCGCGCGGCGGCGGCCGGACGACAGCCACGACGCGGAGACGCAACCGAGGGAGAGGGAGGGGGAAAAAGATGCGGCGAGGGTCGCCTGCTCACCCTGGATGCACGGAGACGCTCGGAGAGGACGGAGAGGGCTCGAGGCAACAGCGATTCGTCGCCGGAGCTCGTCGGGGTCGGAGAAGGGAATGGGACGGCGCGGCTACCAGACGTCGTTACGGCTCGATTCCTTCGGCACCGAGGGACTACTCGACGAGGCGGAGATGATGGCGCCAACGGCTGCCGGCGGCGTGCCCTCTAACGGCCGATCGACGGCGAGCTTCATCAAGCTAGGGTTTCGGTTTGGAGTTTTTCTTGAGCAGAGAGAGAAGAACTCGTGGGGGGGGGGGAGAGAGGGAGCAGGTAGAGAGGCACAGAGGTGCACATGGGGGCTTTAAATCCATCTAGCAAGCTTCCACTCGAAGGCAATGGGCATGGGCAGCCATGCCCTCTATTGCATCATCTACAGGAAGAAGAAGGACATGTGTGACTAGGATAACATTTAGGTCCCTAGCAATTACAAATAGGTCCTTTTCCTCTCTGTAAATTGATGTTTTCACTAAGCAAACAAAGTCTAAAATTGAAACCCTTTTGCCCAAAATTCTAATTAGTTAAGATACACAACATATGTGAAAATTGGGTCAATTGAATAAACTTTATAATTCAAAGTTGTTCAAATTTGAAATCTTACATAAATGGACATTGAATTTATTAGACTACTTAGGAGCTTCCAAAAATGATAATTTTTGGCACACATTCCTTATTTGATATGTTCCTTATGTCCTTATGTGGTAGAAAATTCAAGTCATTTTGAGTTACTTCATAGAACACACTTGTTCAAATTTCAAAAAGGTGCTGTCAAGAAAACAGGGGTTTTTGGCAACTTAAATTATTCAAAAACTTGTGCCCTTTTGGTTTTCATCCTTATTTATGTTATAGAGCATGTGGTATTTATTTCATGGCATTTGGAAAAAGTTTGTAGAACAAACTTGTTCAAAATCCCAATTGTTGCTGTGGAGAAAAACCATGTTTTCAGGACTTTAATGGATTCAATTTTTGGTCTCCTCTTGTGTGTGTTCCTTATTTGATATAAGGAAGCAATGGTATTAATTTCAGATCATTTTAAGAAAGTTTCCAATAGTAGCTTGTTTTAGTTTTCTGTTTCTAGAAATATTGGAATTTCTATTTAATAAAGCACTTGGCTTTTCTTTAGCAATGCTTTGCCAAAATATTTATATGACTAGGGATAGCAAGTCAATGCTCTCCAATACCTTTGTTTTTAATCTTGCAAGGTTGGAAAAACATTTGATAATATTTTGGTGAAGCATTTAAGAATGCCTCTTTTTCTGATAATCTTTTAGGGAAATTTTATTAAGTGTTTCCTCTTTCTTAATTTAGGTCTTGGGATAATATTCAACAAGTATGAGATTCATAAGATGTTTTTGGAAAAATCTTTGATCAATATTTACTTTAGAAAATATTGCCAAGGTCATTGGAACAATATGTTGAATATTTTGTTTTCAATTTCTTAGCCATGTAAGTTTATATAATTAGTTTGTTTAGTTGCACTCAAACAAGCATAACCAAGTTTAATTGTCAAGCAATTAGCAAAACAACTGTGTTATCATGTATTCCAAAATTGGGATGTGACAGGTCTTCCCCCCTTAAAAAGAATCTCGTCCCCGAGATTCGCAAGCGAGGACTAAGGGAGGGCCAACAAACACAATGTTAGTGTTGGAGTGCAGGTGCTTCCCCCCTTTGACTTTTCTTGGGAGGTGGGGTACATCCCTAAATTAGTGAATTCACAATTAAAAGAAGTACACCAGTACTTGTTTTAGGTCCAAAACTTTTGTTTCCTAGTTTGAACAAAAATTAAGGTTAGTGCAGAACTACCTGGAAATGTACCGTCAATTATTTCATGAGTTCTTAGCTATATCCCACATATTACATACCACATATGGAGTGGTGTACCACTCTCATAACAAGGTATATAAAAAAAACTAAACAATACAGCTTGTGGGTGCAAAGGTTAGGTTGCTAAGGTAAAATAAACAGACAGAACAATACCCATGGCAGTGGATATTACTCACCACAAGCAACTATCACTTATTATGTTCATGATTTTAGTTGGATATTTTAGTTTCATAAGATACTCTTAAGCACAATCATAACACCAGTATAAACTCGTGCTAAGGTAAAACATTTAAACAAAATCCAATAAGCAAGCAAACAACACCACAGATGAATAGACTATTTAATCACTAGGTTATTGTTTATTAGAGGTTTTGGAATCCATCAATTATGAACAATTAGCAAACAACCAGTAGCTAAAAACCAATGAATACAATCATAAAGGTACTCTAAAACACCATCTTTACACAAGATAAAAACTCCTATTACATAGGCATAAAAAAAATCAGGACTGCACAAATAACATACTAGTATGAAAAATCTACACCAGCATGCTATAAGAGATAATCATATCCTATAACCATAGAACATGAAACTAAATAATTCATGGCATGATAACAGAAGTAAATAACTTCCTAACATGCTATATCAACACATATGCTCGTAAAATAAAAAGAGGGTAATACTAGAGCAAAAATCACCATTTTCTAGTGGTGAAACTAGTCTCACTCTAGAGAAGCAAACAATGCTATCATGATGTTTAAACTTAAACAATCAAGTCATGAATATAAATGTACCTAATGGCAGTACACAAAACTTACTCATGTTAGTAAGCACAAACATCAAAACAATCCCATGATACAACTATTAAACATGCATAAATTAATTCTAGCAATTTATGTTTTTCTTAAACAATTACTAGCAAACAAGAAAGGTATAACTCACACAACCAGTAGCTATGCAATTAATGAAAATTTATCTAAACCTTTTCAAAAATCCATACACTCAATTTAAAATTATTCACAAACAATCTACCAATCAAGAGGAATTTATTTTATTTGTGAACAATTTAATTTTAGCACACGATAGTGAAACATTTCTTAACATGATACCCCTAAGGAATATTATGCTAACAAAATGATCACACCTAAACATATTAGTATTTACTAATAAGAAATAAATTTCTCACTTGCATAAGTGAAAACAAACAATTATATTTTCCATGGTGGAAAATAGAAATCAATCACATAGTGAAACATGCTATTTTCACACATGTGTATGGTTGGGGATTTTCATCCTCAAGCCAAAATACAATGGGACCAGTGGGCTATGGCCTACTAATACCAAGGAAAAATAGGTACTAAGCCTCTGGTTACTCATGAAAAACTTTGCATACAAGATAAAAATATAAGTCTATTTAATCTAGTGAAGCAATACTAGTGCATATTGATAGCAATGCTTACACATGCTTTACTATTAAGAGACATGCAAGCTAACATAGGTACAAGCATAAAAATAACAGTACCTAAATGGTACTGGACTCAAAGGAAGCATAGCACAAAATCTACTAAGAAAGTATACACAGATCTAGTTCTCACAATACTTCCCAATAATAAACTAGAAGGTAACAAATGCTATTTCATTTTTATTCGAGTTTCCAATCATGCACACACTTTCTAGGGTAGATTTATTGTAAGAAAACAACATAATAACAAGTCCTAACAAGTCCATATAAGTTAGGAAGCAAGATTGAATAATACACAAATTTATTTCAATCAAGAGCACACAAAGAGACTAAAACAGGAAAACTGTTGTTTCCTATATCTATCACAACCGTTCCATCGTTCACTTAATTTCTAAACCCCGAATTTCATAGTAACTACAATGTCTTATTAAAATTTGGTTTCCAAAGTAGATACACATGATATCCTATTGACTAGTAAACGAATAGGTCATCATCTTATTTTCTCGTGACTTCTCCTTTTTACCAACTAGATTAAAAAGTGTCGTAAGCCACTTAATTCTTTGGTTTAGAAAGAGTTGTCAGTAGTTTTCATGATTTGGTTAGGTGTCAACCTAAGATTAGACCAAGCATGTTAGTCTTGTTAGCTTTCTATTTAATCATGTTTGTCCGACAAGATACGACTAGCGTCATCGTACGTCGAATATTGAATCGTGCTCTTTTGATTGGCTTTTCAGGGGGTTGCGCATCATGGCATGTGAAGACTTCTTTTGCAAACAGACAAACATAGAGGTTTTGGTCAGTAGTGGTTGGTGCATTCACGCCTTTCCTTCTTCGAAGGATGTCATTGTTGGAGCTTTATCTGTTGGAGTGCATCACTGGTAGCAATGCTATCAGCTCGTGTGGCTTGAGGGTCCTCTATATAGGTCAAATGGTGCTTTCATTAATTGTGGGGAGATGGTGGTGGTTCACGACGGTTCGCATTATGAAGCGAAAACAAGTATAAGTCTAAGCAACAAATTCTTGTTTTTGAATACTATACAAACATTTTTGCTTGCAAAATTTTAACAATAGGCGATTCAAAAACAAGAGCGGGGCAATCACAAATTTGCAAAATTTGAGCACCCCACAAACATATAGAAGCCTAGATGAACCAAATTCTACACCACACAATAGCACAAAGTCCTATGGACACACATAAGCAAGCAATCACACACAAGCAAGGCTCCATTGGAGCTACGTCGGGGGAGACGACTCATGGGGTAATCGCTAAATTACTCCAAACTAGACTGATCCAAAAAAATCCTAGAAGTGGCTGAAGAACTATATCTACTTCTGACCAACATTACTGTAGAGCTAGGAAATTATTTTGGTCTTCTCGGGACATCGGCAAGTATAAAAGTTTTTGGATAGAAACAAGATAATAGAAGTAATGTTTGCTAAAACTTTTAACTGAGAGAGGTAAAAATATGCAACAATCTGTTTTTGAAACCCCAACTATTTTCTGGACAGAAAACTTCAAAAACGAGAGATGTTTCAAAAACAGAGCGGAGCAGTTGCAAACAAGTAAGAAATAAACGCTTAACCGAGAGAGATACTAACTTTGTAAGGCCCGCCCTTCGAACCACTGTTCAAGGACGCCCTTCATATGCATTTAGAATCTTTTGAAAAGACTAGAAGGAGGGAAAATATACTAAATTTCCCTTAGATAAAAATAATGTAGATAGTAAATAGGTTTTTACTCAAAAATAATTTTCTTTCCTATCTGACGTCCATGCTAACTAAGGTCTCCTAAGGTCAGGATGGCTCTGATACCAACTCTGTAAGGACCCCAGACCGGCAGTCTGAAACCCTCCGTATGCATACATTCACGATCCCAGAAAGATCAGTCGTGAACAACATACACAGTTGGCATACAGAAATACATCATCCATTACACGAATACATAAAGGTATTACACATATATCACATGATCAAGTTTAACGCAACTGCCACATGGGGCAGGCAACTTATCAAACACAGCGGAAGACAATCAAAACACAACGTAGTTGAGCCCAAGTCACGCCTTAACCTACAGGCTGCTGACCCGGAGACGATCCTAGTTCGCAAAGCCGTCAACTCCGTACTTCTCTTCATAGATATCCTTCGGAGGTTCCTTCTCAAAGTCTGGCAAGTAGATACCAGGGGCGAAACCATAATGAGTACATTTGAATGTACTCAGCAAGACATCCATCATATCACTTACCAACATGCAAGTATGCTTATATGGTGGAATAGGTAGGCTATAAATAGGGTTCACTACCAATGTTGTTCATATATGATGACACCACAGTTGCAGTCAGGTTAATCTGTATCCTCGTTGAAGAAGATACTTCAGAAGAAAATAATATATTTTTATTTCTCTTGTAGATATCACACGTACAAGAGGTTTTGTAAAGCTTTGTTAAAGAATATTTTCTCTTTGCAAAACTTCTTGGAATCAGTTTCTAGAATTCTTGCGTAGAGTAGAAAAGGTTTTCTTTGCAAAACATTTTGTTTTGTATAACATCATCTGGCTTTTCATCATCAATGATACCTCCACGGTATAAGTTTCCATTCCTTTCCGAACTTCACAAGTTCAACACTTCCTTTCCAAAATTCCTTTTCAAAAACTTCCTCTTTTGAAAACATTGACACAATGCTAGCTACATGGCCATTCAACTGTCCATATCCGAGGACGCGGCTTCTTCGAAAAAGTTGTACTCTGCAGAGGTGTACACATCCACCAGATCCAGTACACCTCCCGTGAAACACCACGGACTGTAACAACAGTATGTAAACATCAGGTATCTGATCATAACCATTCACTATGTTCAAGCTAGTATATGTCTATCTCTCGATTGAGTTTTGTTCTCCCCGGCACCAAGTCCCACCCTGCCTAGCCGGGAGCCTCAATGAATGCATCCGGAGGGAAAATTAATCCCACACTTTATATGCCTCAACATTGGGAGTTTTGACGACATTCGGTTCGAGGGTACGACGCCCCTTCTAGCAAGTGAGATAGCACACACTAATAAGAACAAACTTCAAGTTAAGCCCCGTGCCCATGTTGGGGTAGGGTGGCAGTACGGTAAAGGTTGTCCGGCGAAGACTAGGTTATGTGTCATTTTTGAAAACACCACTTTCTCAAAAATGACCACTTCCACATTCCTCCGGAGAACAAGGATCCGCCTTTTCTCCGGGTTTTTCCGTAAAGCCTTTGTTTTGTAGAATCACAATTTTAGGGTGTCCACTTAGGGACTAGTATATTTGATGGTAATAAATACCATAAGGTGGCCTATGGGCTTGGTATTACCAAGTTTAACTACTGGCATAATAGTAACCTATATACTAGTATAGTAGTAATAGCCACATCAAAAATAGTTTTTATAATCAAGTTTTGGTAAAACTTCAGAGGTAAAACATGCATGATATATAATGGTAAGTATTGTATCAGCAAGCAATCAGGATGCTTGCCTGGTATCTCTTTGTGTCCCTAGTTGTTGGAGTGACTGGAACTTGAAACAGAGCTCCACGACACTTCCTTCCTCTTCGTTTTCTAACGCCGTAAAAAGAATAAAGGATACACATTCAGAACCAATCAAGGCAAGCAACCATATGTAACAATACATACAGCAAGGAAATCTAATAATAACCTATCACACAATTATTAACTTAGGCAAACAATCAAACAAACACACTTGGCAGATATGCCATTTAATAAGACAGCTTAAGGTTGGAGGAACATATCTCACAACCTTAATATCATGGATTCAGTGGGTGTGCCACTCTCATTCCAAGATATTAATAATCCCAAAATACACTTAGTTTCACAAGGGTGAGACTACTAAAAGTGTATAAAACATGCACAAGAATAATCATGGAAATGGGTTTATCAACCACACCACAAAAAGAAAAAGGTAGCTATTCTGCTAAGCCTAAATTCACCTCAAGAATAAATAATACACATGATTTGCAAAAGTTACTTTTACAAATCAGTGAGCCTACATAAGTGTAACAAGGTAATAGACTCATCACAAAACACACAATTTCTCATAGTGAGAACAATAGAAACAATGGCTAAAAAGGAGGAATCCTATAGTCATGCTTCTACTAAGGGTTTGCTATGAAAACATGCATAACAAGTAGAATACTAAAATGAAAACAAGGAACCATGTTATCATAATGGGAATGAAAACATGTCCTTATGCAAGGATACACAAATATCTACCAAACACAAGTTGGCAGGAAAAATAATTTAACACAACAACTGCTAAGGAAACTAGTACTACTTAAACATGAAGAATCAATGGATGCATTTCAATAAAGAAATTGAAATACAACCAGAGGGTCCATGTCATAAAAACATTAGTGAAAAACATCTATACTTGCTATAACAAAAATATCCCATTTAACAAAACAATGCATCAAATGGCAGGGCAACTCCTACATACTAGTGGTAATAAAAAGGGCATTACTTAGAGGAGTCAATCAACACTTCAGAGATGAATTTTTCCTAGAAAGCCACACATGATTACAACCACTTATAAACAGAAGCATACCCATTTTTGTTTAGCACAAAAATTCCCAAAGCAAAAATACTAGGCACTCATTAGTTATGAAACTATATAAGAGAAATGCATCTAGTTTGGGGAAATAATGTTTCCACCAAAAATGCAATGAAACCAGTGGGTGTTCCACTAGCATAACAAAGCATTAAGAGGTCACAATGCCTCTGGTCATACTTGACAAAAATTAGCAAAAACCTAAACTAGCACCTAGTGCAATAACAATACTAGCAGAAAATAATAGGGTGCTTAAACAAGCAAGGCAATGCTACTCATGCTATTATTTTCACACAAGTGAAAACTTTAGGGGTCAATTACTCATAATAACATAATCAAAATGCTACTGGTACTATGGATACAACACAAAATATGTGGCTACACAATCACAAATGTTCATGTCAAAAATTCCACACATGAGGGAATTTTTCCATAACAATTTCATAGTCACCACAAAGCTATTCATGCTTTTCTACCAACTCAAATGCAAGCTAGCAGAGGTGATAACAACACAAACTAAGTACTAACATGGCACTGGATCCAATAAAAAATCCAAGTGCTAGCACATCAATTCATCACTCAAAAATTATATGCAACTATACACTAGAGATAAACATATGCTACTAACAAATATCATATTTCTTCTCCACTCAAGTCCACACATTCTAACATGCTAAAATAGCTAAGTAAACCTTATAAAACAAGTTCACACAACTTATACATGCTAGAAAACAATATTGTAACACAAAAATATAATCACATAATTTAAATAGCTAAAATGCCAAAATGGCAGAAACAAGCAAATCAAAGATCTGTCCACCAAATTTTCTAGGATGCTCTAAACATTAAACCCTTCTAGGTTTGGATAGCACTAAACATATACAAGACCATCCAGTTGAGTTTGCATCCAAAATCATTTTTAATAATTTTATAAAAATCACCAAAGTGCTCTCTTGTGTTTTACCAAATTGCATGCCATTTCAAAAATACAATGAATTTGGAAACGAGGTTAAATTCTCCTGTTAGGAAATTTCAAGGGCTTTACAATGCAATTGGCCTCACTTCATTCTGAGTTGTAAAATAAAAATGGTGCTCATTTTGGTGTTTCTGGTACCTGTTGCCAAATCATTTTTAATTTCAAAATTAATCATCCAAATGTAGATCTACAAGTTGGAGGTGGTTTAGAATTAGTTGAGGTACCACTGTGAATTTTGGCTTGGTCAAATTCATCTTTTAGATAGCATTTTAGAGCCAAAAGTAACCATACATGTTTCTGTCAAAAATTAAATGGAAAATCTAACATTGTTGGGCCAGATCTGCTAAAAGGGCCGGCCAGAACACTTCCTACCGCGGCAGATCTAGCCATTGGTCGCTGACGCGCGGGCCAGCCAGCCACGCGAGCGCCACGCAGGCGAGCACGGGGGCCACCAGCCGGTTTGACCTCTCCGCGCGGGGTCAAGGCGCGCAACGTCAGCGCGACGTCATGCGCGCGTCACCGCCGGCGGGACTGCTCCGGCGAGCACGAATCCGAGTGATTCAGAGCCTCATTTCGCGATTCGAACATACCAGCATGCTGCTTATGACACGGGGAGGCGACTAGGGGCTACGTCGTTTCCTGGGAGGGCGTCGGAGAGTGGCGGCGACGGCGCGCGGCGGCGGCCGGACGACAGCCACGACGCGGAGACGCAACCGAGGGAGAGGGAGGGGAAAAAGATGCGGCGAGGGTCGCCTGCTCACCCTGGATGCACGGAGACGCTCGGAGAGGACGGAGAGGGCTCGAGGCAACAACGATTCGTCGCCGGAGCTCGTCGGGGTCGGAGAAGGGAATGGGACGGCGCGGCTACCAGACGTCGTTACGGCTCGATTCCTTCGGCACCGAGGGACTACTCGACGAGGCGGAGATGATGGCGCCAACGGCTGCCGGCGGCGTGCCCTCTAACGGCCGATCGACGGCGAGCTTCATCAAGCTAGGGTTTCGGTTTGGAGTTTTTCTTGAGCAGAGAGAGAAGAACTCGTGGGGGGGGGAGAGAGGGAGCAGGTAGAGAGGCACAGAGGTGCACATGGGGGCTTTAAATCCATCTAGCAAGCTTCCACTCGAAGGCAATGGGCATGGGCAGCCATGCCCTCTATTGCATCATCTACAGGAAGAAGAAGGACATGTGTGACTAGGATAACATTTAGGTCCCTAGCAATTACAAATAGGTCCTTTTCCTCTCTGTAAATTGATGTTTTCACTAAGCAAACAAAGTCTAAAATTGAAACCCTTTTGCCCAAAATTCTAATTAGTTAAGATACACAACATATGTGAAAATTGGGTCAATTGAATAAACTTTATAATTCAAAGTTGTTCAAATTTGAAATCTTACATAAATGGACATTGAATTTATTAGACTACTTAGGAGCTTCCAAAAATGATAATTTTTGTCACACATTCCTTATTTGATATGTTCCTTATGTGGTAGAAAATTCAAGTCATTTTGAGTTACTTCATAGAACACACTTGTTCAAATTTCAAAAAGGTGCTGTCAAGAAAACAGGGGTTTTTGGCAACTTAAATTATTCAAAAACTTGTGCCCTTTTGGTTTTCATCCTTATTTATGTTATAGAGCATGTGGTATTTATTTCATGGCATTTGGAAAAAGTTTGTAGAACAAACTTGTTCAAAATCCCAATTGTTGCTGTGGAGAAAAACCATGTTTTCAGGACTTTAATGGATTCAATTTTTGGTCTCCTCTTGTGTGTGTTCCTTATTTGATATAAGGAAGCAATGGTATTAATTTAAGATCATTTTAAGAAAGTTTCCAATAGTAGCTTGTTTTAGTTTTCTGTTTCTAGAAATATTGGAATTTCTATTTAATAAAGCACTTGGCTTTTCTTTAGCAATGCTTTGCCAAAATATTTATATGACTAGGGATAGCAAGTCAATGCTCTCCAATACCTTTGTTTTTAATCTTGCAAGGTTGGAAAAACATTTGATAATATTTTGGTGAAGCATTTAAGAATGCCTCTTTTTCTGATAATCTTTTAGGGAAATTTTATTAAGTGTTTCCTCTTTCTTAATTTAGGTCTTGGGATAATATTCAACAAGTATGAGATTCATAAGATGTTTTTGGAAAACTCTTTGATCAATATTTACTTTAGAAAATATTGCCAAGGTCATTGGAACAATATGTTGAATATTTTGTTTTCAATTTCTTAGCCATGTAAGTTTATATAATTAGTTTGTTTAGTTGCACTCAAACAAGCATAACCAAAGTTTAATTGTCAAGCAATTAGCAAAACAACTGTGTTATCATGTATTCCAAAATTGGGATGTGACAGGTCTTCCCCCTTAAAAAGAATCTCGTCCCCGAGATTCGCAAGCGAGGACTAAGGGAGGGCCAACAAACACAATGTTAGTGTTGGAGTGCAGGTGCTTCCCCCCTTTGACTTTTCTTGGGAGGTGGGGTACATCCCTAAATTAGTGAATTCACAATTAAAAGAAGTACACCAGTACTTGTTTTAGGTCCAAAACTTTTGTTTCCTAGTTTGAAAAAAAATTAAGGTTAGTGCAGAACTACCTGGAAATGTACCGTCAATTATTTCATGAGTTCTTAGCTATATCCCACATATTACATACCACATATGGAGTGGTGTACCACTCTCATAACAAGGTATATAAAAAAAACTAAAAAATACAGCTTGTGGGTGCAAAGGTTAGGTTGCTAAGGTAAAATAAACAGACAGAACAATACCCATGGCAGTGGATATTACTCACCACAAGCAACTATCACTTATTATGTTCATGATTTTAGTTGGATATTTTAGTTTCATAAGATACTCTTAAGCACAATCATAACACCAGTATAAACTCGTGCTAAGGTAAAACATTTAAACAAAATCCAATAAGCAAGCAAACAACACCACAGATGAATAGACTATTTAATCACTAGGTTATTGTTTATTAGAGGTTTTGGAATCCATCAATCATGAACAATTAGCAAACAACCAGTAGCTAAAAACCAATGAATACAATCATAAAGGTACTCTAAAACACCATCTTTACACAAGATAAAAACTCCTATTACATAGACATAAAAAAAATCAGGACTGCACAAATAACATACTAGTATGAAAAATCTACACCAGCATGCTATAAGAGATAATCATATCCTATAACCATAGAACATGAAACTAAATAATTCATGGCATGATAACAGAAGTAAATAACTTCCTAACATGCTATATCAACACATATGCTCGTAAAATAAAAAGAGGGTAATACTAGAGCAAAAATCACCATTTTCTAGTGGTGAAACTAGTCTCACTCTAGAGAAGCAAACAATGCTATCATGATGTTTAAACTTAAACAAGCAAGTCATGAATATAAATGTACCTAATGGCAGTACACAAAACTTACTCATGTTAGTAAGCACAAACATCAAAACAATCCCATGATACAACTATTAAACATGCATAAATTAATTCTAGCAATTTATGTTTTTCTTAAACAATTACTAGCAAACAAGAAAGGTATAACTCACACAACCAGTAGCTATGCAATTAATGAAAAGTTATCTAAACCTTTTCAAAAATCCATACACTCAATTTAAAATTATTCACAAACAATCTACCAATCAAGAGGAATTTATTTTATTTGTGAACAATTTAATTTTAGCACACGATAGTGAAACATTTCTTAACATGATACCCCTAAGGAATATTATGCTAACAAAAGGATCACACCTAAACATATTAGTATTTACTAATAAGAAATAAATTTCTCACTTGCATAAGTGAAAACAAACAATTATATTTTCCATGGTGGAAAATAGAAATCAATCACATAGTGAAACATGCTATTTTCACACATGTGTATGGTTGGGGATTTTCATCCTCAAGCCAAAATACAATGGGACCAGTGGGATATGGCCTACTAATACCAAGGAAAAATAGGTACTAAGCCTCTGGTTACTCATGAAAAACTTTGCATACAAGATAAAAATATAAGTCTATTTAATCTAGTGAAGCAATACTAGTGCATATTGATAGCAATGCTTACACATGCTTTACTATTAAGAGACATGCAAGCTAACATAGGTACAAGCATAAAAATAACAGTACCTAAATGGTACTGGACTCAAAGGAAGCATAGCACAAAATCTACTAAGAAAGTATACACAGATCTAGTTCTCACAATACTTCCCAATAATAAACTAGAAGGTAACAAATGCTATTTCATTTTTATTCGAGTTTCCAATCATGCACACACTTTCTAGGGTAGATTTATTGTAAGAAAACAACATAATAACAAGTCCTAACAAGTCCATATAAGTTAGGAAGCAAGATTGAATAATACACAAATTTATTTCAATCAAGAGCACACAAAGAGACTAAAACAGGAAAACTGTTGTTTCCTATATCTATCACAACCGTTCCATCGTTCACTTAATTTCTAAACCCCGAATTTCATAGTAACTACAATGTCTTATTAAAATTTGGTTTCCAAAGTAGATACACATGATATCCTATTGACTAGTAAACGAATAGGTCATCATCTTATTTTCTCGTGACTTCTCCTTTTTACCAACTAGATTAAAAAGTGTCGTAAGCCACTTAATTCTTTGGTTTAGAAAGAGTTGTCAGTAGTTTGCATGATTTGGTTAGGTGTCAACCTAAGATTAGACCAAGCATGTTAGTCTTGTTAGCTTTCTATTTAATCATGTTTGTCCGACAAGATACGACTAGCGTCATCGTACGTCGAATATTGAATCGTGCTCTTTGGATTGGCTTTTGAGGGGGTTGCGCATCATGGCATGTGAAGACTTCTTTTGCAAACAGACAAACATAGAGGTTTTGGTCAGTAGTGGTTGGTGCATTCACGCCTTTTCTTCTTTGAAGGATGTCATTGTTGGAGCTTTATCTGTTGGAGTGCATCACTGGTAGCAATGCTATCAGCTCGTGTGGCTTGAGGGTCCTCTATATAGGTCCAATGGTGCTTTCATTAATTGTGGGGAGATGGTGGTGGTTCACGACGGTTCGCATTATGAAGCGAAAACAAGTATAAGTCTAAGCAACAAATTCTTGTTTTTGAATACTATACAAACATTTTTGCTTGCAAAATTTTAACAATAGGCGATTCAAAAACAAGAGCGGGGCAATCACAAATTTGCAAAATTTGAGCACCCCACAAACATATAGAAGCCTAGATGAACCAAATTCTGCACCACACAATAGCACAAAGTCCTATGGACACACATAAGCAAGCAATCACACACAAGCAAGGCTCCATTGGAGCTACGTCGGGGGAGACGACTCATGGGGTAATCGCTAAATTACTCCAAACTAGACTGATCCAAAAAAATCCTAGAAGTGGCTGAAGAACTATATCTACTTCTGACCAACATTACTGTAGAGCTAGGAAATTATTTTGGTCTTCTCGGGACATCGGCAAGTATAAAAGTTTTTGGATAGAAACAACATAATAGAAGTAATGTTTGATAAAACTTTTAACTGAGAGAGGTAAAAATATGCAACAATCTGTTTTTGAAACCCCAACTATTTTCTGGACAGAAAACTTCAAAAACGAGAGATGTTTCAAAAACAGAGCGGAGCAGTTGCAAACAAGTAAGAAATAAACTCTTAACCGAGAGAGATACTAACTTTGTAAGGCCCGCCCTTCGAACCACTGTTCAAGGACGCCCTTCATATGCATTTAGAATCTTTTGAAAAGACCAGAAGGAGGGAAAATATACTAAAATTCCCTTAGATAAAAATAATGTAGATAGTAAATAGGTTTTTACTCAAAAATAATTTTCTTTCCTATCTGACGTCCATGCTAACTAAGGTCTCCTAAGGTCAGGATGGCTCTGATACCAACTCTGTAAGGACCCCAGACCGGCAGTCTGAAACCCTCCGTATGCATACATTCACGATCCCAGAAAGATCAGTCATGAACAACATACACAGTTGGCATACAGAAATACATCATCCATTACACGAATACATAAAGGTATTACACATATATCACATGATCAAGTTTAACACAACTGCCACATGGGGAAGGAAACTTATCAAACACAGCGGAAGACAATCAAAACACAACGTAGTTGAGCCCAAGTCACGCCTTAACCTACAGGCTGCTGACCCGGAGACGATCCTAGTTCGCAAAGCCGTCAACTCCGTACTTCTCTTCATAGATATCCTTCGGAGGTTCCTTCTCAAAGTCTGGCAAGTAGATACCAGGGGCGAAACCATAATGAGTACATTTGAATGTACTCAGCAAGACATCCATCATATCACTTACCAACATGCAAGTATGCTTATATGGTGGAATAGGTAGGCTATAAATAGGGTTCACTACCAATGGTGTTCATATATGATGACACCACAGTTGCAGTCAGGTTAATCTGTATCCTCGTTGAAGAAGATACTTCAGAAGAAAATAATATAGTTTTATTTCTCTTGTAGATATCACACGTACAAGAGGTTTTGTAAAGCTTTGTTAAAGAATATTTTCTCTTTGCAAAACTTCTTGGAATCAGTTTCCAGAATTCTTGCGTAGAGTAGAAAAGGTTTTCTTTGCAAAACATTTTGTTTTGTATAACATCATCTGGCTTTTCATCATCAATGATACCTCCACGGTATAAGTTTCCATTCCTTTCCGAACTTCACAAGTTCAACACTTCCTTTCCAAAATTCCTTTTCAAAAACTTCCTCTTTTGAAAACATTGACACAATGCTAGCTACATGGCCATTCAACTGTCCATATCCGAGGACGCGGCTTCTTCGAAAAAGTTGTACTCTGCAGAGGTGTACACATCCACCAGATCCAGTACACCTCCCGTGAAACACCACGGACTGTAACAACAGTATGTAAACATCAGGTATCTGATCATAACCATTCACTATGTTCAAGCTAGTATATGTCTATCTCTCGATTGAGTTTTGTTCTCCCCGGCACCAAGTCCCACCCTGCCTAGCCGGGAGCCTCAATGAATGCATCCGGAGGGAAAATTAATCCCACACTTTATATGCCTCAACATTGGGAGTTTTGACGACATTCGGTTCGAGGGTACGACGCCCCTTCTAGCAAGTGAGATAGCACACACTAATAAGAACAAACTTCAAGTTAAGCCCCGTGCCCATGTTGGGGTAGGGTGGCAGTACGGTAAAGGTTGTCCGGCGAAGACTAGGTTATGTGTCATTTTTGAAAACACCACTTTCTCAAAAATGACCACTTCCACATTCCTCCGGAGAACAAGGATCCGCCTTTTCTCCGGGTTTTTCCGTAAAGCCTTTGTTTTGTAGAATCACAATTTTAGGGTGTCCACTTAGGGACTAGTATATTTGATGGTAATAAATACCATAAGGTGGCCTATGGGCTTGGTATTACCAAGTTTAACTACTGGCATAATAGTAACCTATATACTAGTATAGTAGTAATAGCCACATCAAAAATAGTTTTGATAATCAAGTTTTGGTAAAACTTCAGAGGTAAAACATGCATGATATATAATGGTAAGTATTGTATCAGCAAGCAATCAGGATGCTTGCCTGGTATCTCTTTGTGTCCCTGGTTGTTGGAGTGACTGGAACTTGAAACTGAGCTCCACGACACTTCCTTCCTCTTCGTTTTCTAACGTCGTAAAAAGAATAAAGGACACACATTCAGAACCAATCAAGGCAAGCAACCATATGTAACAATACATACAGCAAGGAAATCTAATAATAACCTATCACACAATTATTAACTTAGGCAAACAATCAAACAAACACACTTGGCAGATATGCCATTTAATAAGACAGCTTAAGGTTGGAGGAACATATCTCACAACCTTAATATCATGGATTCAGTGGGTGTGCCACTCTCATTCCAAGATATTAATAAGCCCAAAATACACTTAGTTTCACAAGGGTGAGACTACTAAAAGTGTATAAAACATGCACAAGAATAATCATGGAAATGGGTTTATCAACCACACCACAAAAGGAAAAAGGTAGCTATTCTGCTAAGCCTAAATTCACCTCAAGAATAAATAATACACATGATTTGCAAAAGTTACTTTTACAAATAAGTGAGCCTACATAAGTGTAACAAGGTAATAGACTCATCACAAAACACACAATTTCTCATAGTGAGAACAATAGAAACAATGGCTAAAAAGGAGGAATCCTATAGTCATGCTTCTACTAAGGGTTTGCTATGAAAACATGCATAACAAGTAGAATACTAAAATGCAAACAAGGAACCATGTTATCATAATGGGAATGAAAACATGTCCTTATGCAAGGATACACAAATATCTACCAAACACAAGTTGGCAGGAAAAATAATTTAACACAACAACTACTAAGGAAACTAGTACTACTTAAACATGAAGAATCAATGGATGCATTTCAATCAAGCAATTGAAATACAACCAGAGGGTCCATGTCATAAAAACATTAGTGAAAAACATCTATACTTGCTATAACAAAAATATCCCATTTAACAAAACAATGCATCAAATGGCAGGGCAACTCCTACATACTAGTGGTAATAAAAAGGGCATTACTTAGAGGAGTCAATCAACACTTCAGAGATGAATTTTTCCTAGCAAGCCACACATGATTACAACCACTTATAAACAGAAGCATACCCATTTTTGTTTAGCACAAAAATTCCCAAAGCAAAAATACTAGGCACTCATTAGTTATGAAACTATATAAGAGAAATGCATCTAGTTTGGGGAAATAATGTTTCCACCAAAAATGCAATGAAACCAGTGGGTGTTCCACTAGCATAACAAAGCATTAAGAGGTCACAATGCCTCTGGTCATACTTGACAAAAATTAGCAAAAACCTAAACTAGCACCTAGTGCAATAACAATACTAGCAGAAAATAATAGGGTGCTTAAACAAGCAAGGCAATGCTACTCATGCTATTATTTTCACACAAATGAAAACTTTAGGGGTCAAGTACTCATAATAACATAATCAAAATGCTACTGGTACTATGGATACAACACAAAATATGTGGCTACACAATCACAAATGTTCATGTCAAAAATTCCACACATGAGGGAATTTTTCCATAACAATTTCATAGTCACCACAAAGCTATTCATGCTTTTCTACCAACTCAAATGCAAGCTAGCAGAGGTGATAACAACACAAACTAAGTACTAACATGGCACTGGATCCAATCAAAAATCCAAGTGCTAGCACATCAATTCATCACTCAAAAATTATATGCAACTATACACTAGAGATAAACATATGCTACTAACAAATATCATATTTCTTCTCCACTCAAGTCCACACATTATAACATGCCAAAATAGCTAAGTAAACCTTATAAAACAAGTTCACACAACTTATACATGCTAGAAAACAATATTGTAACACAAAAATATAATCACATAATTTAAATAGCTAAAATGCCAAAATGGCAGAAACAAGCAAATCAAAGATCTGTCCACCAAATTTTCTAGGATGCTCTAAAAATTAAACCCTTCTAGGTTTGGATAGCCCTAAACATATACAAGACCATCCAGTTGAGTTTGCATCAAAAATCATTTTTAATAATTTTATAAAAATCACCAAAGTGCTCTCTGGTGTTTTACCAAATTGCATGCCATTTCAAAAATAAAATGAATTTGGAAACGAGGTTAAATGATCCTGTTAGGAAATTTTAAGGGCTTTCCAATGCAATTGGCCTCACTTCATTCTGAGTTGTAAAATAAAAATGGTGCTCATTTTGGTGTTTCTGGTACCTGTTGCCAAATCATTTTTAATTTCAAAATTAATCATCCAAATGTAGATCTACAAGTTGGAGGTGGTTTAGAATTAGTTGAGGTACCACTTTGAATTTTGGCTTGGTCAAATTCATCTTTTAGGTAGCATTTTAGAGCCAAAAGTAACCATACATGTTTCTGTCAAAAATTAAATGGAAAATCTAACATTGTTGGCCAGATCTGCTAAAAGGGCCGGCCAGAACACTTCCTACCGCGGCAGATCTAGCCATTGGTCGCTGACGCGCGGGCCAGCCAGCCACGCGAGCGCCACGCAGGCGAGCATGGGGGCCACCAGCCGGTTTGACCTCTCCGCGCGGGGTCAAGGCGCGCAACGTCAGCGCGACGTCATGCGCGCGTCACCGCCGGCGGGACTGCTCCGGCGAGCACGAATCCGAGTGATTCAGAGCCTCATTTCGCGATTCGAACATACCAGCACGCTGCTTATGACACGGGGAGGCGACTAGGGGCTACGTCGTTTCCTGGGAGGGCGTCGGAGAGTGGCGGCGACGGCGCGCGGCGGCGGCCGGACGACAGCCACGACGCGGAGACGCAACCGAGGGAGAGGGAGGGGGAAAAGATGCGGCGAGGGTCGCCTGCTCACCCTGGATGCACGGAGACGCTCGGAGAGGACGGAGAGGGCTCGAGGCAACAGCGATTCGTCGCCGGAGCTCGTCGGGGTCGGAGAAGGGAATGGGACGGCGCGGCTACCAGACGTCGTTACGACTCGATTCCTTCGGCACCGAGGGACTACTCGACGAGGCGGAGATGATGGCGCCAACGGCTGCCGGCGGCGTGCCCTCTAACGGCCGATCGACGGCGAGCTTCATCAAGCTAGGGTTTCGGTTTGGAGTTTTTCTTGAGCAGAGAGAGAAGAACTCGTGGGGGGGGGGGAGAGAGAGGGAGCAGGTAGAGAGGCACAGAGGTGCACATGGGGGCTTTAAATCCATCTAGCAAGCTTCCACTCGAAGGCAATGGGCATGGGCAGCCATGCCCTCTATTGCATCATCTACAGGAAGAAGAAGGACATGTGTGACTAGGATAACATTTAGGTCCCTAGCAATTACAAATAGGTCCTTTTCCTCTCTGTAAATTGATGTTTTCACTAAGCAAACAAAGTCTAAAATTGAAACCCTTTTTCCCAAAATTCTAATTAGTTAATATACACAACATATGTGAAAATTGGGTCAATTGAATAAACTTTATAATTCAAAGTTGTTCAAATTTGAAATCTTACATAAATGGACATTGAATTTATTAGACTACTTAGGAGCTTCCAAAAATGATAATTTTTGGCACACATTCCTTATTTGATATGTTCCTTATGTGGTAGAAAATTCAAGTCATTTTGAGTTACTTCATAGAACACACTTGTTCAAATTTCAAAAAGGTGCTGTCAAGAAAACAGGGGTTTTTGGCAACTTAAATTATTCAAAAACTTGTGCCCTTTTGGTTTTCATCCTTATTTATGTTATAGAGCATGTGGTATTTATTTCATGGCATTTGGAAAAAGTTTGTAGAACAAACTTGTTCAAAATCCCAATTGTTGCTGTGGAGAAAAACCATGTTTTCAGGACTTTAATGGATTCAATTTTTGGTCTCCTCTTGTGTGTGTTCCTTATTTGATATAAGGAAGCAATGGTATTAATTTCAGATCATTTTAAGAAAGTTTCCAATAGTAGCTTGTTTTAGTTTTCTGTTTCTAGAAATATTGGAATTTCTATTTAATAAAGCACTTGGCTTTTCTTTAGCAATGCTTTGCCAAAATATTTATATGACTAGGGATAGCAAGTCAATGCTCTCCAATACCTTTGTTTTTAATCTTGCAAGGTTGGAAAAACATTTGATAATATTTTGGTGAAGCATTTAAGAATGCCTCTTTTTCTGATAATCTTTTAGGGAAATTTTATTAAGTGTTTCCTCTTTCTTAATTTAGGTCTTGGGATAATATTCAACAAGTATGAGATTCATAAGATGTTTTTGGAAAACTCTTTGATCAATATTTACTTTAGAAAATATTGCCAAGGTCATTGGAACAATATGTTGAATATTTTGTTTTCAATTTCTTAGCCATGTAAGTTTATATAATTAGTTTGTTTAGTTGCACTCAAACAAGCATAACCAAAGTTTAATTGTCAAGCAATTAGCAAAACAACTGTGTTATCATGTATTCCAAAATTTGGATGTGACACTACTATGCATGCATATGTCCATAGAACTACTCATTTCATGACAAACTAAATAAAACCAGCAATTAACATCAAGGACATGAATAAGAGATAGCTCAAGACAACATTATTGCAAATTTCTACACATAAAAAGCCTATAAATCATGCAAACATATGTAGCTCTTCAAATCAACCATGGCATCCCTATTCCAAGTCATAATACTAGCATCCAATAAATTTCAACCCCAAACTCCAGTAGCTCAATCTCATATAAAATGATGGTGGTCTTATCAAAACAAAAATAAAAACAAAAACTAGACGCTTCAAGTCTCTACGATAAATGTTTTGCTTAGTAAAACAGAAAGTAGACGTGTGCTAACCAAAAGAGTGTAGCTCCAGTGGGGTGTTCATTACATCCCCAATCTTATGGCTTTCACCATTCTTGGATGTCTTGAGGCGCAGCTCCTCTATTCCCTGTGAAAAAACTTCACAAAACATGTTTCTCTCATTCTTTTTCTGTGGGGTGAGATTAGCAAGGACAAACAAATCACATGCTTGCTGTGCAAAATTCCAAATCAAATGCTCCAGTAGATAGACAATAAGGTTCATTATGTTGTATGTTCACTCTCTTGCTTGAAAGAATCATGAAAATTCGATTCCCAAGCCCAAAGAATGCATAAAACAAAAGAAGGAAGAATATGTCCAGAAAAGCAGCAGCAGCAAAACGAACGTTTTTACCTAATCTAGACTCGTCAAAAAATTAAGACAATTTGTGTTCTTACAGAGGACGAAAAGTTGCAGAACATACTAAAAAATTAGCTCAATCCGACATACCAATAAAAAACGTAAAATCATACGGTGAGCAGACTCGTGCTGAAACAGAAATTTCATGCACTAGGATAGCAACTTATAAGTCCAAATGGGTTTGACTTGACTCTTTATTGAAAATTACAGAATTAAAACAAAAAAACTAATCTCTTGAGACAACAAGAGGACACTAGTAAAATCCAAACAAAAACAACCGGGTTGCCTCCCGTAAAGCGCTTTCTTTATAGCCATATAGCTAGGCTTTACTTACTTGATAATCAAGAGGGATAAAGCTCATGAGGGAGCTTGTTCTTCAGCGTTCCCCTCTTCCTTGGGAAGTGCTCCATGATTTTCTTGTGAGGGAACTGAAACTTGACATTCCCTTCCTTGGAGTCTATGATTGCACCTGTAGTACGAAGAAAAGGTCTACCCAAAATAATAGGACTAGGGGATTTATCCCCCATATCCATAATAATGAAATCAACGGGTACAAAAGTCATGTGCAATTCAATCATAACATATTTTACTTGTCCTACAGCATGTTTAGTAGAGTTATCAGCAAGGACAAATTCACTTGAGCACTTTTCTAAATTTTCTAGTTCTAGCAATTCATATAATTCTTTAGAGAGTACCGATACACTAGAACCTAGATCTAACATAGCATGGTGAATTTCTTTTCCAATTGAAACTAGCACCTTGGGGATCCATGCATCCCCAAGATTAGGAGGTATCATGGCCTCATTCTTGTACCTAGCAATTTTTTCTTCCAAGACATGATTAGCAATATAAGATCCAAAACCAGGTTGATTAACATTTATAGTGGGATCACTAGCAAATTTTTGTAGAGTAGCAATAAGTTTTTGCAAGCTACTTTTTTCTAAATCAAGCAATGGATCCTTAATTTCAATAAGCATCATAATTTCCTCTACTTTACTCTCTAATTTAGCTAGCATGCTTGATTCATGAGGACTAATTTCATCTTTGCTAGCAAGATAAGACATATATGGAAGTAAATATTCAGGGTACTTCACTATTTCATTCAAAGTTTCTTCTAAGCTAGTAGGGACATGCTCACTTGTATTCTCAGCAATATGATCAATATTTTCAATAATAGGAGCAGCAATAGTAATATAATTCATTCCTACACTAGGTTGTGCTTGTGGCTTTCCTGCTGACATGCTTAATAGAGTTGCTTGATTATCAGCTAATTTTGACAATGCTTTATCTAAATTCGAAGATTGAAGTTGCAATCCTTTAATATCACTACTTATGGATGCAATAGACTTATTTAACTCATGTATCATAGCATTGTGACTAGCAACTTGTTCCATAAGCAATTTATTAGATTCAGAAATTTCACTAGAAGGCTTCCACTTATTTTCATTAGCATTAGGATATGGAACAAAAGGTTTATTTGGAACATAAGGAGGTTTACTATATGAATTGTAAGCATTACCAAAACCATTGCTACCATAATTCCTAACAAAATTAACATCCACACTTTCAGAATTACTACCAACTAGCTCCTGCAAAGGCACATTCTCCATATTTTGTTTATTAATAAAAGCAAGAATAGTGTCCATTTTAGAAGATAAATCATTGGTTTCTTCAGTTGAGTTTATTTTATTAGTGGGATTGGGTGCTCTTTAAGTATTCCATTGATTATAATTTTGCAATATGCTTTCTAATATGCTCTTGGCCTCTCCTACAGTTTTACTCATAAAGACACCTCCAGCAGCAGAATCAAGTATATTTCTAGACATGTAGTTTAGACCATTATAAAAAGAGTGTAGTATGGTCCATTCATTTACTCCATGTGATGGGCATGTTCTAAGCATTAATTTAATTCTATCCCATGCCATGGCTACATGTTCATTATCATTTTGCCTAAATGAGAGGATATTATTCCTATTTTGCAAAATTTTAACGGGAGGATAATATTTCTTAATGAAAGCTTCTTTTAAATCATCTCAAGACTTTATACTAGCTGTAGGTAGTGAAAGTAACCATTTTTTAGCCTTTCCTCTAAGTGAAAAAGGAAATAATTTCAGTTTTAAAACACTACTTTCCACATTTTAAAATTTTTGCATATCACATATTTCCATGAAATCATGAAGATGCATAGAGGCATCCTCCATAGCACTACCACCAAATTGCTCTCTAGTAATTAAATTTAATAAACTAGGACTTACTTCATAGCTTTCAGCTTGTATTTCAGGTGTAGTAATTGGCCTAGCAATGAATTGGTCATTGGGTGTATTTGTGTAGTCACTTAATTTAGTTCTATCACCCATTTTAACAGTTTTTATGTAGTTTTTAATTTTTTATGCAAAACTGAAAAGTAAAGTAACTAGGCAAATTCGAAATACTAAAATAAACTAGATAACTAAATGCAAAACTAAAATGCAAACTAAAATAAAATATGCAAGACAAAACAAAAACAAGAACAAAAACAAAACAAAAACAAAAACAAGACAAGAAACAAAACAATCTACTTGAAAGAAGGTGGAGATAGAAAGGACGGTACTCACGTAGGTGCAACCTCCCCAAGCTTAGGTGTTTGCACACCTTGTTGGTGATGAAGACTTCTTGTGAGCTCCCTTGGACAACTCCTTCACCTATGGCTCCCCGGCAACGGCGCCAGAAAAATGCTTGATGGCTAGGTTGAGACTCCAAGTGCAGAGTGTGTAGCTAGTGGCAAGCCTTCTTCCCCACGAGGGTGACTCGAGGGTTTATATCGAACTCTTGGGGAGCCAGTATTTCAGCAGTTGTCTTCCAAGCTTCCTCCAGGATCCTGCAAACAAGTAGAGAATTTTGTGCCCTCAACCTCACCAAGTGGTTGTCAAGCACAAGGTGTGAGACTTCTAAATTGCAATGCAAAACTGAAAGTAAATGTGTAATAATTAAATCTACTACTAAATGCAAATGAGAAAATAAATATGCAATGGATTGTTTTTGTATTTTTGTGATGCAAGTGGTGATGGAGATAATGTAAATTCGAATTGGAGATGCAAGTAAAGTAAAGTGCAAGTAAAGTAAATTGCAGCAAAGTAACTAGAGTGTTTTCTTATATTTAAAATAGGACCGGGGTTCATGGTTTCACACTTGCATTCTCTCAAATAAAGTGGTAGACGGTGGACATAAAGAATTACATGTGAGATTACAATAACATGTTTAACATTGAGTACTTTCATATGGGCATCACGTCCTAGCATAGAGATCTCTACGGTCATATTGATCCCTCTTATACTCCACCAAGATGCGAAATAAATCATAACACCTCGATAATTAAGGAAAAATCAGAGTATAGCTTTAAGCAATGTGACATGAAGTTGAAGTAAGAACTTGCTAGATCTAGTCATGGAGATTGATTAGTGTCACTTCAAATCCCCGGTAACAAGGTACTCCTTTTTATCCCTAGTGAGGTAACTAAGAAAGGTTTAACAAAACCTAAGTGGATCGCTGAACTTCTGTCACTTTCACAGCACTATCCACCCCCCATTACTCCAACTAATGCACCCATCACCCCACACACGCTCTCAAGAACTAGATTGATCAAAGCTAGCAAATAAGAACGGGGTACATAAGATACATCTACTCAAATAACTCAAGAGAAACAATTGCAATCTCAGATTCAATAACTCATAGAAAAGATCCACCACATAGGAATTACAACGGTGCCCGTAATCATGTGAGGTGTCGCACCCGGACTTCTAGAGGATACTCACCGTATGAACTGAACAGTATTTTGGTTGGATTACGGGGCTTAACGGCTCCCGCGTCCCCTTACGGGTAGGCCAGCACTTATGTGCGACAACCAACCGTTACTGTTCACCGTCGATGTAAACTATCCCGTAGAAATCAGGATACTTCCATTGACGTACTTCAAACCATACACACATGGTACGTCAA
The DNA here is from genome assembly GCA_028641055.1 of Alopecurus myosuroides. Taxonomy (NCBI): domain Eukaryota; kingdom Viridiplantae; phylum Streptophyta; class Magnoliopsida; order Poales; family Poaceae; genus Alopecurus; species Alopecurus myosuroides. The sequence goes on from CM054059.1 coordinate 137,223,438, forward strand.
CGGTGTTTAACAAGTGATATCACAACAGATCTCTACGACACAAAAGATTGAAATAAGTTGCAAATAGCTCTCATTAGAGCAGAGATAGCCAATACAATCATTCAGAGGGCACATGCCCCAACAATACATCATTACATCACAGCGGAAGCATTCAACATGTCTGAGTACAGACAAGAACCAAATAGGCCTAAGAGGCCGGAAACGAAAAGACGGAGCCCATCCACGAAGTCTCGGATCCTGCCCCGGGTCCGCTATCTACTCGTCAGCAGTCTCGTCATACTCCACGTAGTAGCCACCATGTAGATCCTCGGAAACGTAGGTCTGCGGAAACCACAGCCCCAAAGGGGTCAGTACATAAACGTACTGGCAAGCAAGACTCACAGTTCACCAAAGTGTAACCCGTCAACACCAAGCACAGATGCCTTGGGTGTTGGGACGCGTATAGATAAACGAAAAACTTTTCCTACGCGGTACTCCCAAGATCTAGCCGAGGTAGAAGGCCACGAGTATTACCACTAGACGCGCAGGTGCGGATTATCGATGTAGCGCGTCTGGTCGGGGCAGTGCAGTCCCACGATCCGGTCCGGCCGATCCAATCCCTCGAACGTCGAAGTGCTGAACGTACATCACCTCTGCCGGTATCCACACGTACGAGGAGGAGCTCCGACGGCGGACTGCTAGGTCCGGTGCGGCGGCTGGACTGAGTGGGGCTAGGGTTCCCAACGCATGGGAGAGTGGACTAACGTGCCCGCTGGGCAACCTGCGCCCCTCTTTATATAGCGTATGGTAATGGGCTGCACAACACTTGTGGCCCATTCCCTCTGTGAGTCCGACTCACTAATTCAGTCCATTTCCGGTTCGGGTCCAACCCAACCAATATTTGCTCCCGCTCTTAAGTGTGCGACCCTGCAGGCTCATGGCGACTTGGACACGATTGGAGTCCGACTCTCAATCGATCAATCGGTAGCGGCTCCTAGCAGAACGTGCCGACTCCCAAGTCCCATTGAGTCATGACGACATACCTTTCAATGTGATATTCATCTTAGTCCCTTTTGCCTCACGATATACCTTGTCGAGCTATAGGCGATTTATCGTCATCCCTTAAATAGCTCAACTCTCTTCTCGATCCGTGATATGTGATTCATCTGACTAACTCTTTAGTCAATAGACACAGTTAACACTTAACTGAGTCGCGCATGGCCATGCTTCCTGAATCATATCACTCGAGAGGGCCCAGAGAATATCTCTCCAATCGGAGGGGCAAAATCCCATCTTGATTATCCACATCACGCAGCTTGCTTCTCATTCGACCCGAACTCTGCCTTTATAGTTGCCTTGTCACAGAACAACGTTTGACAGAACCTAAGTCGGTGATCCACAACTCGGATTGTGCGACAACCTCAGGTCTAAGGATTACATTGATTGAGACTACAAATGACGACTTGATCGTTGCATCTCAATGTGGGTCAGTCCGACTTGCTAAACTCTTTAGCCAAGTCCGTGAACGTTGGAATGGCATCACCATGCCCATGACAAGTGGAACCGTGTCATCAGCCAACACTCACATTAGTCTAGGGTGTGTGTCCAGCACAACCTAAAGGACCAAGGACAATCTAGTATGAACAACATGAATATATAGTTCCACAATCGAATCACATATTCAATGATATATATCAGATGTTCAAAACAAGGACAACTTAATAACTTTATGAATACAGTGGGAATTACATCATACATGATTGCCTCTAGGGCATATTCCCAACAGTCTCCCACTTGCACTAGAGTCAATCATCCTGGCATCATATGCCTAGGCATCTAATGCCCATACCTCTCGTGTGCGCCTCATGCTTAGGCTGTGGTAGCGCCTTTGTCAACGGATCTGCAATGTTTGCATCCGTGTGTACTTTGCATAACTTGATATCACCTTGTTCGACAAACTGGCGAATGAGGTGGTACCGCATGAGTATATGTTTGTTCTTCTGGTGTTGTCTAGGTTCCTTGGCCTGTGCGATAGCACCATTGTTGTCACAATATACGTCCAAAGGATTGGACGCGCCCTGAACCACACCAAGATCAATCAGGAGGTTCCTGATCCAAACAGCTTCCTTGCCGCCTCTGAGGCAGCAATATACTCAGCCTCTGTTGTAGATGCAGACACCGTATCTTGCTTGGAACTCTTCCAGCTCACAGCTCCTCCGTTCATTACGAACACGTATCCCGATTGCGAACGAGAATCATCTGAGTCGGTGAGATAACTCGCATCCGTGTAACCCTTTACACTGAATTCCTCATCACCTCCATAAACTAGGAACATTTCCTTAGTATTTCTCAAATACTTAAGGATGTTTTTAACCGCTGCCCAGTGGGCTTCGCCAGGGTCAGCCTGGTATCTGCTCGTAACACTTAGAGCATAGGAAACATCTGGCCTAGTACAAATCATGGCATACATGATGGATCCGATTGCCGAAGCATACGGGATCACACTCATCCGACTTCGCTCATCAGTTGTCAAAGGACACTGAGTCTTGCTAAGTTTTATGCCATGGGACATCGGTAAGAATCCCTTCTTGGACTCTTCCATTTTGAATTTCTTCAAAACCTTGTCCAGATAAGTACTCTGACTCAATCCAATGAGCCGCCTGGATCTATCTCTATAGATCCTGATTCCTAATATGTAAGTTGCCTCACCCAAATCCTTCATTGAGAAACTCCTTTCCAATGACTCTTTGGTTTCTTGCAACATCATGACATCATTTCCAATCAGCAATATGTCATCCACATATAAGATTAGAAAGTTTACTTTGCTCCCACTAAACTTCTTGTATAAACAAGAATCATGATCGCTCTTGATGAAGCCAAACGATTTGACTACCTCATCAAAGCGAATGTTCCAACTCCGAGATGCTTGCTTCAACCCATAAATGGATTTCTGAAGTTTGCATACCTTGTCAGCATTAGCTGGATCGACAAAACCTTCGGGCTGTATCATATACACGACCTCAGTTAAATTTCCATTAAGGAAAGCCGTCTTGACATCCATCTGCCATATCTCATAGTCGAAATAGGCTGCTATAGCTAACATGATCCGAATTGATTTAAGCATCGCTACAGGCGAGAATGTCTCGTCGTAGTCAACTCCTTGAACCTGTCGGAACCCCTTCGCGACAAGTCGTGCTTTATAGACGGAAATATTTCCATCCATATCAATTTTCTTCTTAAAGACCCATTTGCACTCGACGGGTCTTGCACCGTCAGGCAGATCAACCAAATTCCAAACTTGGTTTTCATCCATGGACTTTAACTCGGATCTCATGGCTCCAAGCCATGACTCGGAATCAGATCCCACCATCGCTTCCGAATAAGTTGCCGGCTCATTACTGTCTAACAGTAAAACATCTCGAGCACTCTGTAATCTGGCAGATCTCCGTGGTTCAGGTGCTGTTACCGGTGTAGGTACCACGACCGGCTCAGCCTCCAAGGCGTTCGCCGACTCGCCCCTAGCCGGTTCCTCTCGAATTTCTTCGAGTTGCACTGTGCTCCCACTGACTTCCCGACTGAGAAACTCTTTCTCAAGGAAGACACCATTCCGAGCGACAAACACTTTTCCCTCTTCACGGTTGTAGAAGTAGTACCCCAAGGTTTCCCTCGGATACCCCACGAAAATACACTTATCCGACTTGGGCGTGAGCTTGTCCGACTGAAGTCGCTTGACAAATGCTTCACAACCCCAAATCTTTAGAAAAGACAAACTTGGCTTTTTACCAGTCCACATCTCATGTGGTGTCTTCTCTACTGACTTTGATGGTACTCTGTTTAGTGTGAAAGCTGCAGTTTCTAGACAATAACCCCAAAATGATAAAGGTAGATCTGTCCGACTCATCATTGATCGTACCATGTCCAACAAGGTCCGATTTCTCCGTTCCGATACACCGTTTCTCTGCGGTGTACCCGGCGGAGTGAGTTGAGGAACTATTCCACAACTCTTTAGATGGTCATCAAACTCATGGCTCATGTACTCGCCTCCACGGTCCGACCGTAGAAACTTTATTTTCTTGCCGAGCTGATTTTGTACCTCATTCTGGAATTCCTTGAACTTTTCAAAGGCTTCCGACTTGTGTTTCATTAAATAGATATATCCATACCTACTCAAATCATCAGTGAAGGTAATGAAGTACTCATAACCACCTCTGGCTGTCGTGCTCATTGGTCCACATACATCATTATGTATTAGTTCCAACAAGTCGGACGCCCTTTCACAACTCCTTGCAAAAGGTGTCTTGGTCATCTTGCCTAGTAGGCATGATTCGCATGTCTCGAATGACTCTAAGTCAAACGAAGTTAGAAGTCCATCATCATGGAGCTTCTTCATGCGCTTCCAACTTATATGACCAAGCCGACAGTGCCAAAAGTAAGTCATATTCAGATCATTTGGTTTCAACCTTTTAACATTTATGTTATAGACCGATTCACTATCAAGATTTAAAATAAATAACCCGTTCTGAACGGGTGCAAAGCCATGAAACATATCTTTCAAATATAAAGAACAACCATTATTCTTAATATTCGACTCATAACCTTGTCTCATCAAACATGAGGCGGAAATAATGTTTCGACTAAGCGCTGGAACATAATAACAATTATTTAGTTCCAAAATAAATCCTGAAGGTAAATGAAGTTGCATCGTGCCGACTTCCAACGCAGCGACTCTCGCCTTGTTGCCGACCCGAATGTCAACCTCTCCTCTTGCCACGCTCCTAGTTCTTACCAGCCCCTGCAACGAGTTGCAAATGTGAATGACTGATCCGGTATCATATACCCAAGAACTATTAGGTGCATCAGCAAGATAAATGTCTATAACATTGCACACAAGTGTACCTGAGTCGGAAGTCATACCTCCACTCTTGGCCTTGTCAGCCAAATACTTGGTGCAGTTCCTCTTCCAGTGGCCATCCTGCTTGCAATAGAAGCAATTGGCTCCGGCTGTAGGAGAAGGCTTAGTCTTTGAGGAAGCACTCTGGACAGGGCCATGGGCGCTACCTCCTGACTTATCCTTCTTCTTCTTAGTCCAATAACTCTTCTTGAACTTAGCCTTATTCTGCACCATCAACACTTGACTGGCGCCTTTCTTGATATCAGCCTCTGCCGTTTTGAGCATCCCATGTAATTCAGTGATACTCTTATCCATACCATGCATATGATAGTTCGAGATGAACGGACCATACGCACTAGGAAGAGAGTTCAGAATTATATCAGTGGCGATCTCTTCTTTAATTGAGAAGCCCAAGCGATCCAAAGACTGTATGTAACCAATCATCTTGATTACATGCGGACTCAGTGGATCGCCGTCTTTCAGCTTACAGCCAAGCAAAGCTTGAGAGACTTGATACCTCTCAGTCCTTGCTTGAGCCTGGAACATACTTTTGAGGCTTTCGATCATATCGTAGGCCTCAACATTTTCGAACTGCTGCTGCAAGTCCGGTTCCATGTGTGCAAGCATAAGACAGCTAATCTCCGTAGACTCATCTCTAGCCTTACGGTAGGCATTCATGACAGCGACAGTCGCATCGTCATCAGGCTCATCTGGAAGTGGAGTTTCTAGAACATGTTCTTTCTTGTCATGCTTGAGGACTATCCTCAGATTACGATACCAGTTGGTGAAATTAATTCCATTAAGCTTATCTTTCTCTAGGATTGACCTCAACGCAAAAGTGGACAACTGAGGAAGGTTGCTAGGTGCCATTGATCTATAACAGAAAATACGCAAAAACACTTAAGACATGTATTCATAAAAGAGCAGGCATATTAAACGTTTTAATACTTATGCTCCCACTAGAACCAACATCCCTCCGATGGTTGCTAAGTGATTCAGGACCCTAAATAAGCAAGCCGACTAGTGAGCTTTAGCATCACCGCTAGCCGTCAAGTGATCTAGGTAGGCAACACCTTGCCAATCGTATCTCTATACGACTCCTGTTAGTTGGGTGACATCACATGCCCCGGCTCCCAACCTACCTCGCCCCGAGCCCCACAACCGTTGTGATGGACTCGTCTAGATTACCAAGTGCTTCTGCGTGTAAGAGTCCGACTCAAACCCACCTAACCGGAAAGAATTGGTAGCACCTCAATTTTATGAGCCCACTACCAAGAATGTCCGACTTGTGATGGTGCAGCACTGGCGGGGCGACCGACTAGACCTTCTTTGAGGGATTAAAGAATATACCAACTATCTAAATAGAGGTAAATAGAGGCATAACAATAACACAAATAAAGCAATTATAATGTGAAATGGTATGGCTCTCTTCATGGTGATCTCCATCTCCACGAAGCTTGTAAGTCGACTCGTGCCAACTCTTGTCACGTGCCATCTTACTCCATGTAGCCGACTTGTACATCGACTTGCATGCCTTCCGGGTTCTCCAACAAGCTACACTAGCTAAGTAAATGAAATTTACATAGAGAATCCGACACGCAGGCCGGTATACAATAAAATGACAGCACCTAGGCTCCAGCCGGCTGACAAAAAACATGATACGCAGATCATGTATGGATTACACACATCACATGCACATAAGCCATACCATTCACAACTTCCTGCAAAAACAAGTTATGCATAGATACGATATCTACCGGCGTTGTGAAACTCGCAACGACATCTAAGGCGCTACGACAGGACGACGGCATTCCGATCATGGATTTCTTCATCGGATAAAACGATTTTACCCAAATCTGATCCGTATTCCGATTCGACCAAACTCTTTGATCTTCGATCACCGCAACTGGATTTATGTGTCACGGTATACCCCGATGGCGGAAGCCGACCGGTAGGAGTAAGTTGTTCCACGACCTTAGCAGTATGATCACGGAAACCTGATCATCCATTAACCCCGAGTACGATTGATCCAATCAACCTTGTACAAAACTGATCTATCTCATAGACCGACCACCAAAACAGCAATTAGATCACATCTAACGCTAACTACATATCACATATGTACGGATCTCGGGCCTAATACCAGAAGCTACCGCTCTGATACCACTGTTGGGACGCGTATAGATAAACGAAAAACTTTTCCTACGCGGTACTCCCAAGATCTAGCCGAGGTAGAAGGCCACGAGTATTACCACTAGACGCGCAGGTGCGGATTATCGATGTAGCGTGTCTGGTCGGGGCAGTGCAGTCCCACGATCCGGTCCGGCCGATCCAATCCCTCGAACGTCGAAGTGCTGAACGTACAGCACCTCTGCCGGTATCCACACGTACGAGGAGGAGCTCCGACGGCGGACTGCTAGGTCCGGTGCGGCGGCTGGACTGAGTGGGGCTAGGGTTCCCAACGCATGGGAGAGTGGACTAACGTGCCCGCTGGGCAACCTGCGCCCCTCTTTATATAGCGTATGGTAATGGGCTGCACAACACTTGTGGCCCATTCCCTCTGTGAGTCCGACTCACTAATTCAGTCCATTTCCGGTTCGGGTCCAACCCAACCAATATTTGCTCCCGCTCTTAAGTGTGCGACCCTGCAGGCTCATGGCGACTTCGACACGATTGGAGTCCGACTCTCAATCGATCAATCGGTAGCGGCTCCTAGCAGAACGTGCCGACTCCCAAGTCCCATTGAGTCATGACGACATACCTTTCAATGTGATATTCATGTTAGTCCCTTTTGCCTCACGATATACCTTGTCGAGCTATAGGCGATTTATCGTCATCCCTTAAATAGCTCAACTCTCTTCTCGATCCGTGATATGTGATTCATCTGACTAACTCTTTAGTCAATAGACACAGTTAACACTTAACTGAGTCGCGCATGGCCATGCTTCCTGAATCATATCACTCGAGAGGGCCCAGAGAATATCTCTCCAATCGGAGGGGCAAAATCCCATCTTGATTATCCACATCACGCAGCTTGCTTCTCATTCGACCCGAACTCTGCCTTTATAGTTGCCTTGTCACAGAACAACGTTTGACAGAACCTAAGTCGGTGATCCACAACTCGGATTGTGCGACAACCTCAGGTCTAAGGATTACATTGATTGAGACTACAAATGACGACTTGATCGTTGCATCTCAATGTGGGTCAGTCCGACTTGCTAAACTCTTTAGCCAAGTCCGTGAACGTTGGAATGGCATCACCATGCCCATGACAAGTGGAACCGTGTCATCAGCCAACACTCACATTAGTCTAGGGTGTGTGTCCAGCACAACCTAAAGGACCAAGGACAATCTAGTATGAACAACATGAATATATAGTTCCACAATCGAATCACATATTCAATGATATATATCAGATGTTCAAAACAAGGACAACTTAATAACTTTATGAATACAGTGGGAATTACATCATACATGATTGCCTCTAGGGCATATTCCCAACATTGGGTTCAACGGAAGAGAGGGGGTATAAAAGATGCTGCAACTGGCTGCGCTAACCAACTACAGAGATTCTATCACTTCCGGCTAACAGAAAAGGAGATAAGATCGAGGATTGTAACCAACTGGAAGATAACTTCAAACAAACCCATCCTGGATCTCGCCCCTTATCCAAAGAGGCAATCCGAGGATAACTCACACAGTTGAAATAATGATGGTTCAAATTATTGTATCAATAAGCCTATTACTAGTCAAGTTATTAATCATTGGGTGTAAAGTTGTTAATCCTTAGGTTTAAGTTGTCCTGAGTACTTGTTAGCCAGTACTTTCACCAAGTAATCCATAACCGCGGAAAACACGGCTTCTCGAGAAGATTATCCCTGCAGGGTTGCACCAATTTGGCCGTACACGCAAGAATAACCCGCCAGATGGGATGCCTCCCACCAAGCGGGGTACTCTACACAACTCAACTCTTCTTCGCATCAAGCCCAAAGCACCTTGGGCGCACGGCTAATCGAGCCCAGAAGAAAATGGACCCTCATAGCACTCTAAGAACGTGTCCCCCTATATGCCGACTACGAAAGTTCCACCCGGGTACCAAGGGCTCGCAAGATCATGCATGCAGCAAATGGAAAACCCGAACTAAATGAGGCGATTTGGACGAGATGCGAATCGAGTCAAATTGAGGGGGGGCGCCCATACTCGCTTCCCACATGCGGGTAGTGCGCTCATCATGGATCAGTAGACAAGACCCTTTTCCTATTAGGGTCGACACTAGCAGGCCTCAAAACCACAAAGGGCCTCCTGCCGGTGCCTTATCATCAAATTATTATTTAACAATAACATTAGCATGATTGATTGATTAAACATCGAGCCCCCAGAACATAATATCGATATAGTAACTGAAAGTAACGGGTAACAGACTCGAGCAAAACAACCTAAGCATGCTAGTACGACACGGGCTCAAACAAAAGGTTATGGGTATGGAGGTGAGGCAGTATCAGGGTTAAAGGATTCATGTGATAGGTTCGTAACAGAAACAACTACTACTAAGGCTAGCAGAAAAGAACAACGGAAAGTATCGGTAACCAATGTTGAAAGGAACATAGTGGTTCATGTGAGTGATAACTTGCCTGCAAAACCCAGTAGCCTGGTACTGAGCTAACTCCTTAGAAGGGGTGTCGTAAGTATCGTCGGTCTCAACGCCGTCGTGTATCCGAGAAGAAGCAAACAAACAAGGCAGAAATATAAACAATCAATAACATGGCATAGGTGCACAAACATGGGATGATGCATGTCATGTTAATAGATGCATCAAAATAAACTACTTGACAAGATAACACAATTTAATTGGACCCATATGCAATTGGATTGCATATGGAAAAGATCCATTGAAATAAGTGGAAACAAATGGTTTACAATTAATTATTATGTGAGAGTTGTTAGCATGATGCATGCATGATGATAACAACAAAATAACAACAAATAACAATGATAGATGCAAGTGAAAAAGGATTGGAACAAGTTTGGAAAATATTGGTTAAGTTTGGAAAGTTTGGTTGCTTAAACATGTCACACAAGCAATTGTTGTTTTCATCATGTTAAATTGTTCAAAATAGATAACAAAGTTTATATTTGAACAGAACACACAATTTTAGGTGGAATACATGTTTCACTTGTTGAAAAAGGATTTCAAATAAATTATTTAGGAATTAAACAAGTTAAACAAGAATTAAATGAATTTAATTCAAACATGAACTTATTTGAATTTTTATTTGTTCAAAGCATTTAGTGAAGTTCATATTTGAAAAGGTTATGCTTTTATGGTTTGAAAACATATTTTATATCTCCCAAAAGAATTTGTTTTGATCAAGTTATAAATCTAGCAATATTAAATGATTTAAACAAGGTTTAAATCATTCAACCAATTTTAATTATTCAAAACATGAAACAAATTTTATATTTGGAAATGTGGTTTAATTTTGCATGGAAAACATATTTCATTTGTGGAAATTGGATTTAAAATGAGCAAGTTATTATTTTGGCAATTTTAAATGCATTAAACAAGAAACAGTTGTTTTCAGCAATTTAAATTATTCAAAACAGCAAAAAAAATTTATATTTGGAAAGTACATGAAAAATTGATTGGAAAGCATATTTAGTTTGTTGAATTTGGAATTTTTATGCCCAAGTTATGAATTTTGCAAGTTTAAGTGAATTTGACAAGTTTTCAAATATTGCACCAATTTAAAATATTCAAAACAGTAAACAAATTTTATATTTGGGTAGAACATTTAATTTGGTATTGAAAACATATTTAAAAAGTTAAAATTGGAGTTGGGATGAATTTTTTATGCATTTTACAAATTTGGGGTGCAATCTGCCATTTTAATTCATCTAGGGACTTAGGAAATATTTTTACAGGGGTCTAGATTAATTACCAGGGGCCTATGTGTGATATTGAGATGTTGCTGTGACCAAAACATTGGAAAATAAAAAGTTGGTTTTAATTGGGAGAGGTGGGACTCGAACCTCTGCCCTAGGGCGTGTGCACAAGGGAACAACACCACTGGGGTGCTGTGCTGCTTGTGAAAGGAAGGGGATCTGTGGGGGGTTGAGGTGTGGTGCGGTGTTAACTGAAATAAAACGAAAAAAAGGAGCAGAAAGGAGTGGGGGCTGGGATTCGATCCCCCCACCTCCTGCTGCGCGCGCTGGGAACAGAACCAGTGCGGTGGTGAATTGTGTTGTTGACAGTAGCGGGGACAAGGGAGGATAAGGTGTAGCTGACGCGAGTTTTTCTGAACTGAACGCACGCATCTTCCTATACCTCGACAGAGAAGAGCCATGGACGGTGATTGGAGCAGGGATGCGAGCGGCAGGGGCGGTGGTCGCTGTGCTGTGGCGTGGGGTGGCCGTGGGGTGCGGGAGATGGAGGAGAGGGAGGAGGGCGAGAGGGAGAAGGGGAAGGGCTCACCGAGGGAGGGACGAGCAGAGGCGCAGGTGGGTGAGCTGGGAGGCGACAGCGACGAACCTTGGACGGCGGCGGCGGCTCGTGCCGTCCCGGCCCAAGCCGAGGGGGTGGAGAGGTAGAGGGTGGCCGGGGGAATCCATTCCCGCGGTCGCCCGGGCCGGAGGGAGCCCGGATCGCCGGCGATCGCCGGAGGAGAAGGTGGCGGTGGTTGGTTCAGTTACAGGTTCATAGAATTTGCAGAGGACGGGCGACAGAGAGAGAGGAAGGGAGAGAAGAGAGGGGATTGGCGGCACTCGAGGGTGAAGGGTAGAGGTCTAGGGTTAGGCTAGGGCAGAGGGGGAAGGCTAGGTCTTAAGGGGAAGGGGGAGGGCTGCTGTCCGTTCTTTCTCTGCCATTGCTACGTGGATGCAGGGATCTCCTGCCGTACGAAGAAGACGATGGGGAAGGGGTATTGGGCCTAAGGGAATTGGTGGGCTGGGCCCTCTGCTGCTCTCTCTCTCTCTTTGCTCTCACTTTTATTCTTTTTGTTCTATTATTTTTTTTGCTGAAATGAAAAGAGAGAAAAGGGAGTGGGTTTGAGGGTTAGAAAATTAGGTAATATTTTTGTATAATTGGATTGTTGGTAACAGCAACATGTGCATGTTTTGGTTTTCAAAAAGTTCAAATATTTTGTTGTTTGTAAATTTCATTGAATTTGGTGGAAATTGCTATTAGATGAATAATTAAAAGGAACCACTTAAAATAGTCTGAACCCTCAGGTTTATTTGAAACAAATTGTTTTGGAAAATGTTTTGTTTCATTAATTTTCAATGGGTTGCTGTTTGGAAAATGCAAATGAATTTGAATGCAATTTGAAGTAATTTGATTATTAAGTGAATTTTTGATAGAAACAAAACAACAGTTTGGAATTACAACTTTAATGGAAACAATTGATTGTTTTGATTTGAAATATCCTTTTGGAAATTGTAACATCACAAGGATGAAACAAAAGGTTTGAAATTTGAGTTGAAATTCAAATAGAAAACAAAGGAAAACAAAGGAAAACAGTTGGAAAACAAATGAAAACAGAGGAAAACAAATGGAAAACAAACAAAACAAATGCAATCAACATGATGCCATGATGCAAAACATAAAATAACAGAGAGCAAACATTCTAAAGGCTATTTTTCAGACTTGGGATGTTACATGAGGCAACTCATACGGATCTAATTAGTGAAGCACATAGAGAGAGAGATACAAGTGCTACTTCCACAAACCCATAGCCCTGGGGTGGACTACTCCCTCTTCATGGAGATGTCGATGGAGATGACGTTGGAGGGGTAGGAGATCACACCGGCGGCGCCCCGCCGGAGTTTTCCCCCTCCAATCTAGAACTTCTGGTCTCTGTTTTGGTGTTTCGGTGTTTCGGCGGCGCTCTCCTCCGTAAGGGTACGGGGGACCCTTTTTATAGTCGGTTTTAGGTCAAGACGGAGTCGGTAAGTCGAAGATGGAAGGAATTGGGGCCACAGGGGCCAAAAGGGGGCCTCTCACGCGGCCAAAGATTCCTTGGCCGCGTGGAGGGTCCTCTTTTGGGCCTCCTTGCCCAATTCTCGTGGATCCTTCGCCCGCAAGTATTCTCCTTCCAAGAAAATGACCCCCGCAGATTTTCGGGTGATTTTTCGCGGAAGTTTGCCCCCTGACACGTCAAAAATATAGAAAACGGGGTTTCTGACAGGCAGGGTTAATTCGATAAAAGTTGGGGGACTTTGTAATTTAACCCCAAAATACTATAAAACATTGAATTATACCCTTATATGATGCAATATGTAATAGAAAACCATGTGAACATATGCAAAATTCATCTATGCATTTTACATGCATCAGCGTATGACAGGGATTGCAATTCCCCATCCCCGCACGCTCCAAGATCTTCTCAGCATAGCTTCTTTGTGTCAGTGTGATCTCTCCATTCTCTTGTGTCACCTCGATCCCGAGGTAATAAGACAGCAACCCCAGATCAATCATCTTGAACAGATTGTGCATCTCGGCCTTGAACTCCTGTATCTCAGTGTCGCTGGTGCCTGTGATGATGAGATCATCCACATACACCCCCACAAGCAGGAAACTCTTGCTGTCACCACGCCTATATGCTGCATGTTCCAATGGACTGCGGACAAAACCCAATTCAGAGAGGGTGGCGTCGAGCTTTGCATACCATGCGCGTGGCGCTTGTCGGAGACCATACAACGCTTTGCTGAGCTTGAACACATGATGCGGCTGCTTCTTGTCCACGAACCCCGGTGGCTGGTGAACATACACTTTCTCTGCGAGATCGCCGTTCAGAAATGCTGACTTCACATCCATGTGATGGACGTGCCAGCCGGCGTGTGCAGCCCGAGCGAGCAGAGTACGCACCGTCTCGATCCTTGCTACAGGGGCGAAGACTTCAACAAAGTCCACCCCCTGTCGATGTGCATAGCCTTTGGCAACGAGCTTGGCTTTGTACTTGATGATCTCTCCGCTCGGGCTCTTCTTGACCTTGAAGACCCACTTCAGGCCGATGGCATGGTGACCACCGGGCAGCGTGGTGAGCTGCCAGGTGTTGTTGTCGACAATGGAGCGCAGCCCCCCCCGCATTGCTTCGCGCCAATGATCATCAGCGAGTGCTTCGTCGACGCCTGCAGGCTCCTCTGCAGTGAGAAGACACTGAGGAGTGTCCTCTCCCTCCTCCTGTACTTGTGCGCTCGCCCCTGGCTCCGAGGTGTCGTAGATGTTCTCGACACGCTGATAGCGGCGTGGCCCATCTCCATCATCTTCTGAGTCCAGGGCGTGTTCGTCATGCGCGGGTGGTGTGCACCACTCCACCATGGCCTGTGTAGTAGCAGGGGGCGTGGACGGATCGGCTCCTGGTGATGCAGCCTCGCTGCCATCAGTTTGGTCACCGCCTCCATGTGTGCTGACAGACGCGGGAGTCGAATCCCCATCTGTCACAGTGTTGCCTACCCCTGTGGTGTAAACCACAGTGAAGGTGCTTGTGGGTGATGTCGACGCAGAAGTGCTGCCCGCCGTGCCCGGCGCGACCTAGTCCCACGCCCACCGTTCTTCGAACACGACATCACGCGTCATGTGGAGTTTCTTGGCCGCGGGATTGTAGACTCGATAAGCCTTGGATCCCTCCTCATAGCCCAAGAAAACCACCATGGTCGAGCGATCTGAGAGCTTTGTGATCCCCGGCCCGGTGCGCTTCATGTGAGCAACACACCGGTGCTCGACAGTAGGCTTCCTCTTGTTCCACGCCTCATACGGCGCGAGTCCTTGCAGGCATCTTGTGGGCGCACGATTGAGGATGTAGACAGCCGTCTTCACGGGTTCGCCCCAAAATTCCGCCGGAACGGACATGCTTTTGAGCATGCAGCGCGCCATCTCGACGACTGTCTGGTTCCGGCGCTCCACCACTCCGTTTTGCTGCGGCGAGTACGGTGCTATGGTGAAGTGCCGTATCCCTCCCTCGTCGAAGTACTCCTTGTACGCAATGGAATTGAATTCCTCTCCACGATCGGAGCGGAACGCCAGCAGCTTGCATCTTCCCTGCGCCTCGGCCTGAGTCCGGATCTTTCTGAACCGCGCGAACGCCTTGTCCTTGGTTCTGATCACTTCAAGCCACATGTATCTGGAGTAATCATCAACGACGAGCAGAAAGTATTTGTTACCTCCGGGGTGTCCGGCGTGATTGGACCGTAGAGGTCGGTGTGCACGAGCTCCAGTCCACGCTCTGCACGGTAGGTGCTCGCCTGTGGGAACGTCGTGCGATGCTGCTTGCCGAGAGCACATCCATCGCAGTACTCCTCCACGTGCTGCAGCGCGGGCAAGCCACGCACCATCTGTTTCCTGGACAGACTGCACAACGCCCTGAAGTGGATGTGTCCGAAGCGCGCATGCCAGAGCCACGCCGGATCATCCATGTGAGCGATGAGGCATGCTGGCGTCGCGAAGTTCAGAACGATCTTGTACAGCCTGTTTTCCCGTCCTGGGCACTCGCGCGATCAGTTGGCGAGTCCGGTCGAAGATGTGCAAGTGTCCATCCTCGATCTATGTCTTGTATCCGATCTCGTCGAATTGTCCGAGCGAGAGGATGTTGGTGTGCAGCTTGGGGATGAAGAAGACGCTCGTGAGGACCCTCTGGTTTCCCGAGGTGCAGGTGAACAGGATCGTGCCCTTTCCCTGCACCTGAACCACTGGTCCTTCGCCGAATCTGACAATGCCATGCACCGTCTCATCGAGCGTGTTGAAGATGTCGCGCGTCCCTGTCATGTGAGAGCTTGCCCCTGTGTCCAGGAACCAGGCATTGTCGTCGTCAGCAGCGACCGGGATCACGCGCTGCTCGTTGAGGAACACGGCCTATGGTGCCACTGCGTGTGAGCGCACCTCCTTGCTGGTCTGCGCCATCAGTAGCGTCGGCCCGCTCTCCACCACAGCAGCAGAGCCCGTGATGTCCATCATGGCGAGGTACAGGCCTAGATCTTCCGCGATGTAGGCCTGCGCGACGTTGGCGCGGTGATCGCCGCGTTCCTCGTCCTCCTTCTTCTTCCTGCAGTCCGCGGCCCAGTGGCCAGCTTTGCCGCAGTAGCGGCAATTTCCCTTTCGGCGCTCGCCCGAGCCGCCTGCGCCTCCACAAGAATTGGGCTTGTCGCCGCTGTTCTGCTTTGTCTTGGGGGTGCTCTTGGCGCTGGTGTTGCCGCTCCGCTGCCGTGAGCGCGCGATCCACTCCTCTTCGGTCAGAAGGAGTTTGTTGACGCCATCAGTAGCGTCATCGAGGTCATATCCCTCCTCCGCCGTGATCAGGCGGCCGGTGAGATCCTCGATCGCTAGTGTCCTGAGGTCCACCGTTTGCTCGATCGCCATGACCATTGGGAGAAATTTCTTCGGTGCGATCCACAGGTTTTTCAGCACCGCTTTGTACTTGTTGATGGGATCGCTGAGCAGCTCTAGGTTGCTGATGATCGCCGTCAACCGAATCGAGAAATCCTCGATCGATTCGCCTGGCTTGAAACGGAGTTCCTCGAACTCGCGCCGGCGCGTCTGCGCCTTGGCTTCCCTCACGCGCTCGCTTCCCAAGCGCATGGTCCGGATGGTCTCCCACGCCATCTTGGCGCAGTCCTTCACCGCCAGCGTGCGCACCAGCTCCGGTGGTACAGCACGCAGCAGTGCGGCCAGGGCTGCACGGTCGTCGCTGTTGTCTTCCGCGCCGTACTCGATGACGTCCCATAGGTGCACGGCCTGCAGCTGGACGCGCATCTGAAAGCGCATGGTTCCCCCATATGTGGTTTTGGTAATTAATGACAATCCTTATGGACTAATGTTTGCATTTAGTTATCCTTTGTAGATATTGTCCATAGGAAATAATGGAGTTCATGTGTTGAACTCTATTAGCTTCCTTGATGGCCATTGTTATTCATGGATTTATATGAAGAATGGTCATGGTTTGAGTTGAGCTTATTGCTAGTGTGTCTTGAAGAAAAGGATTAGGTGATCTTTCATTATCATCTTCAAGACATCATCTTTAGAAGTGAGAAGCAAAGATACAAGGTTGATCAAGCAAGCGATCAACACACAAAGCTACAAGTTGTGCCAAGTGGGATTGTGTATCTCATGATATGGTAAGCATTTGTCAATATAGCTTTGTGAACTAACCCATGATATGTGTGTGTCGCATCTCTATGTTTGGTTAGGTATCTTTCCATGGGCATGAACCAAAAGGAAGATTTCATATAGCCCATGGTCTTTGTCGTCGTCAAGCGGTGTTCGTCATCTAGCTTGACGTGGTAAGCTCAAGTGAAGTATCTAGAAGATATCCTATGCTTGATGCTTGCCACCCTTTTGGAGATTGTGGCCTTGTGAAGATTTGCCGAAGGGTCTCTCCCGTAATGGTGTATGGGGGAGCAACTTGCAAGTCTTCATCAAGCGGAGCTTGTGCTAGCAAGTGCAATTAAGAAAGAAGATCCAACTTGAGAGAGTCAAGATCGCCATCATCTAGCTCAAGTGGAATGCTCAAGGCAAAGGTATAATCTTGATAGGTTTTCTATTTCACCGGTCTCGTGTCTTCGGGAGACCGGATTATAGGATAGATAGTCGTACTATCAAGAGGGGCTCTCAAGTGAGTAACGTGATCGAATTGTTGTGGAGAGCTCAAACCTTTGCATACTTGCATATCATCTTTCTTGGTTCTTATTCGGCTTTTGTCTCCTTTGGGTTTTAGTGCTTGTCATGATATTCATGGCAAGCCAAGGTTTATCGAAAACGGTTTTGGTAAGAAAAACTTGTTGCGATTTCGGTGGTGAAAATATCCGGTTCAGTTTTTAGAATGTTTCCACACCTTCCATGTGTGCTAACTTCTCCATTCCTTTTTGTTTGGATAGTCCTTGTTATTACCTTTCCAACCCTTTTGGATTCACCTTATTCGGAGTTCATTCGCAAATGTTATGTGTGTTTTCGTGTTGGAGGTTTTACCGGGTGTTCCTATTTGAGTGGTCTAAACCTTTACCCATTTGATTTTATCTTCCATTTACGGACAATGATGTTTCTATGCATATTCTTGTAGTTCTCGTCGTTGCGATTCCAACGAGCCCAAGAACATCGAAAACGGAGTTCATATGCAAAAGTTATTGCATTTCTCGTATCGGTTTTCTGTCTTCGGTTTGCAATCCGGAATATTCCGGATGATTCCGGAATCCGGATTTTTCTGGGCTCCGGAATATTCCGGACCCCGGAATATTCCGGCCAGAACGGGAAAAGGCTCTGTTCCCATCCGGAATCGCTCCGGAATCGATTCCGGGTCATTCCGGGGTCCGGAATATTCCGGACCATTCCGGAATGGACGGAAAAAGTGGCAAACGGCTAGTTTTTTGAGCACCTATTTAAGGGGCTTTCTTCCCCAAAGTCCCCAAGTCTTTCCCAGCCCATTTTGCCTCTCTCTCCACACCATTGTTGACTTTGGAAAGCTTGCTCCTCTCTCAATCCCTCCAATGATTCTTGCATATCTTTGAGGGAGAAGTTAGAGGAGATCTAGATCTACATTTCCACCAATCCATCCTCCTTCTTAGTGAGGGAAACCTAGTAGATCTTGATCTTGGAGTTCTTGGTGTTTCTCCATTGTTCTTCCTCTCTTATTCCCCCATAAGAATTTGTTGCTTTGTTGGAATTTGAGAGTGGAGGATTCGAGCACTTGTGCTCTTGGCATTTGCATCGGTTGCATCGGTTTGGTCTCTCCACGAGGATTCGTGGAAGTGAAAGATTGTGAGCTTGTTACTCTTGGGTCTTGGACCCTAGACGACTTGTGGTGTTCTTGGGAGCCTCCAATTGAGTTGTGGATGTGTGGCCCAAGATTGTGGTGACACCGAGAGCCTCCAATTGAGTTGTGGATGCGTGCCTCGGGTTTGAAGGTTGCCAATAGTGGAAGGTGAACTAGGCCTTTGTGGCGGGGTTCATCGGAGAATAGGGTGAGGCCTTTGTGGCGTTGAGTAGGCCTTCGTGGCGAGCTCACACCCCTCCAACGAGACGTACTCCCCTTTGTGGGAGGAACTCGGGAATACATCATCGTCTCCGTGTGCCTTGGTTATTTCTATACCCAAGCTTTTTACTTATGCAATTTACATTGTGATAGCCTTCGAGCTTGAAGTTCTATATCTTGCTATCACCTTGTTACTTGTCTTGCTTAGCATAAGTTGTTGGTTCATCTAGTTGACCCTAGAATATTTAGGTTGTATGCTTGTTAATTTAAACACCTAGTTTATTTCCGCATTTAGCAAGCCTTAACCGGAAGAGTTTTAATCGCCTATTCACCCCCCCTCTAGGCGACGTCGTTGTCCGTTCAGCATCGCCATCGCCCACTCCGCATAGTTGGAGCGGGTGAGTGTCGGATATTGGACAGAGCCTCCGCTCTCCCTCACGACGCACTCGCGGACGACGATCTCCCCGCCGCCATGGCGAGAGAGACTCCTACCACGTCTCGGTGTCGGGGACCGGGAAGGGTGACGAGGCTTGGACGGTGACCCAGACTTCCCGTTGGCCCCGGCCTTTGCGGCTGCCTGCTTCCCCTTCTCCTCCACGGCGACAGCAGCCGCAGCAGGTGACAACATGGCTCAGATACCAAATGACGTTGCAGTGGCAACTCTCTTCTCACTCTCAGGTGATCTTGATGATCGAATCGAAGCAAGAGTAGAGAATAAGAACACACAAGGATTTTGTGTTGCGCTCAACCACTGCAGCTATTCTGTTTTCTGCTTCTGTTATTTAATGAGTACAGAGAGAACGAGGGCTAACTGCCCGATAATCTAGCTACGACTCATTCCTACTGGACGTGCCATCCCACGTTGATGTGACGAGCTAGAGATCCTAACAAACAGGAAGGAAACAGTCTATGCCTATCTACACGTCCGAGATCACAGGCGATCGTCGAACGGTTTTATTCTGAACCTGAAACTAACTGTAGTATGACAAGCTACAGTGTCTGACAACGAGCTTATCTGAAAACTACAACCCCCCTCCCCGCGTCCCTCCTAGAGGCGACATGGGGAAACCCTAGAAATCCGCCGCCGCCGGCTCTCCCCTTCCCTCCCTCCTCGCCTCCGTCGGAGGACGCAGTCTGGCGGCGCCCGTGTTGCCGCCGACGGAGGCGGGACGACCCATGTTGTTCCCTCCCTGCAACGTGGAAAGGTGAGGCTCTGCCTGCGACGGTTCGGCCGGATTCACGGCGATGCGGAGTTGGGCGGTGTCGAAGTGGCGAGGACGGTGGTGGCCGGCGACGCAGGACTGGTAGCGCCGTCGTAATGCCCCATGGCGGCGTGGATCTCGGTGGCAGGCCTGTGGCTTGGTCCTCCCTAGATCCGGCTGCCCTTTGCTGCGGTGGCAGGGTACGAAGGTGTGAGGTGGCAGGGCCGGGATTCCGGCGACCGGAAATCGACCGGACGACGGCGACGGTGGATGCACACTCATGGGCCCGATCTGGGCCAGGCGGGCCTGGATCTGGGCCCTAGGGGTTGCAGACTTGGCGCGGGGCACGGGCATGGGTGGCTGCTGCCCAGGTCGTTCTCGTTGGTGGCCATCTGTCGGCATATTCGTCTCTGCAAGATCTCACGCCCGGGCTAGACACGGGCCAAGCGTGGGCCTGGGTCTAGCCCCATAGGTCAGCTCCATGTCGAGGCAGATACGAGGCTTCCCTCCGACATCTATGGCCTTGATTCCGGACGCACACCTCCACTCGAGTGATTTTGGGGTGGTTGTGTGGTATGGATAAATCCATGCCGGCTTGCCGGCTCTGACGCGATGGCGCCCGTGGGCGTCGTCACCCCTCCTTGGAGGACGATTGGTATACCCATCTACCGTTACCTATCGACGTCGCCGTCCTTCCTGAAGGTGCTCCTTGTGCGCCCAGTGATCTCTCGGTGTGGGGCTGTGGTGTTTGGACAAAGCCATTCTTCTTCCTATGTGTGGAATGCCAGGCATGAAGGCTACCTCCTCGCTTTGTCGCTTCGATGTCTCTTTTTCAAACTTGTATGGTTTGGGTAATTGATGAAAATCACTATGGACTAATGGTTGCGTTGATTTATACTTGTAGATTTTATCCATAGGCAACGTTTGATGTCCATGTGTTGCATTCAAGATGATCAAGTGATGACCATGTGCTAATCATGTGAATATCTGAAGTTTGGTCATGAGAGAGTTGAGCATATTTCAAGTATGTTTTGAAGAAGAATATTGTGTGAACATTCATGGTTACCTTCAAGGCATCATTATAATGAAGACAAACGAAAAGATAAAAGGTTGATCAAGGAAGAGAGAAGAAAAGATACAAGGTTAATCAAGCCAAAGTGCTAAGAGATGATTAAAGTTGGTCAACTCACAAAACTTGAAGATGTACCATGTGGGATCATGGTTTGGTAAGTAATTGTGCATATAGCTTTGTGAACTAACCCATGATATGTGTGTGGTATATCTATGTGGAGTTAGGTATATTTTCATAGGCTTGCATCAAAAGGAAGCTTTTCTTATAGCTCACGGTGGATGAAGTCAAGTGGTGATCGTCATCAAGATTGTGAAGTTCAAGTCCAAGAGGATCATCTGAAAGAGATCACATGCTTGGAGCTTGATACCATTTTGGAGATTATGGGCAAGTGAATATGTGCTGGTCTACGCTGCAGATTTGTTTTCCTACGTAGTCCACCGAGATCACTATGCAGATAATAAGGCATGCCCACACATATGAGGATCAGGATCGCGACTCACGGGGGAGAAGATTCGATGTAGTCTTAGAAGAGTTCTGAAGAATAGTAGATCCTTACAACTAGGCCTAGTTTCAAGGATGTAGCTAAGCTTCCCTTGACAAGGACCACATGTGTAATCCCACTTATGTTGCGCACGTGTATGCTTGTATCAACCTGCCAGTGCTCTCCCATCCAGGACTCTTCACCTATGAAGAGAGACAACCTTCCGACGTTTCTAATTTGTATCTCGAATCAACTCTGATTAGAGCTATATGAAACTGGAAGTTCTCAACACATGAGAGAGATCTACAATTAAAGCTAGATCTAATCGGGGGAGGAGACCTCAAAACCCAATTAGAAGAGGATCTAATTCAATTAGAGGGGCTCTAATTAGACCCTTTAATTCTACTAGAGAGTAAGAGTCTTGAGAGCCAATTGTGTGTTTTGCTTTTAGCGTTGGGGTGGGAGGTGAAGACTCTCCAAGGGAGGAGGGGAGTCCTAGTTGTGCTAGGAGGAGGGTGGCCGCA
This sequence comes from Alopecurus myosuroides, assembly GCA_028641055.1. Classification (NCBI taxonomy): domain Eukaryota; kingdom Viridiplantae; phylum Streptophyta; class Magnoliopsida; order Poales; family Poaceae; genus Alopecurus; species Alopecurus myosuroides. The sequence goes on from CM054059.1 coordinate 137,245,542, forward strand.
CCATGATTCCTTATTTCTTTTCCCCTTTTTATTTTCTCATTTTTCTCTCCAATAAATCCAGCAAAATACCGGGACTACGAATACCAACTTGTGAAACCACTAGGGCCCACCTAGCAGCCCCCTAAAATAGGGTTCAACCATGAGGGGGAAATCTTCCCCCTCCCGATACTCACCCCCTTTATCGAAAGTCCAACAGAACTCTTCTTGAACCACATAACCCCAATAGATTAAATCATCAATATTATCTACCGATTACCTCTCATATAAATTCTGCCTTAACACCAGCATAATTTCTCGCTTATAGTAAAAATTCTCCGAAACCACTCTGATTAACACCAGACTTATTTCTGTGACATTGTATGGACATCAAACATTCCTAAAACCAATAACAACATATTATTTCTCTCAATAAAAGATTGGCACATCTTAAGCTTGTGACCCGTAAAGGCTCGATAACACACAAACATGTTCGGGAACTTGTCGAGCGATAACCAACAGCAGGATCGTGGACGCCATGATGGCTCATGTGTGTTCACGAAGAACAAGGGAACCTTATACGTCACTTATTGCACGTATTACCTTAATCACGATACCAACGATATCACGAGTTGAGACTATGCTTAGCGACCTCACCTTTTAAATAAGGTAGAGATCCTATGTTATTGTGCAAGTCCCTAGATCAATATCTAGCACCACAATTTCAGATGAAATATCATGCAAATGTGATGGCGTGTAACACACTTTCGCTGGGAGACCCCAAGATGAAGGTATGAAGAGCATAGTAGCAAGTTTCCCTCAGAAAGAAACCAAGGTTGAATCGACCAGTAGGAGAAACAAATCACTTCCGAAGGTTATTGTTAGCTGATGTTGGCAGGACGCACTACCGGTTCATTAGCAACGTGGAACGTACACAATACAATCAAATTAGTTTGCCCCAATGAAGCAGTGGGGTTTTCGATCTCACCGGTTTTGCTGAAAACAAAGGATTAAACGTATAGTGTGAAAAACAGTAATTGTTTGCAGTAGATGAAATGAAAACAGTGATGGCAGTAGGAAAAATTTAATTGCAATAGGAAAATAGTGGTTGCAGTGGTTGTATTATCAGTGTAAAGAAATGGACCGGTGTCCACAGTTCACTAGTAGTGTCTCTCCATAAAAGATAGATAGCATGTTGGATAAACAAATTACAGCTGGGCAATTGACATATATAAAGGCTGCACCGTAGTGCATATGCATGGCATGATAATTACTATGTGATTCATGCGGGCATTACAACAAGATTCATAGACCGTTATCTAACTGCATCTATGACTAATAATCCCCCTCGGAGTGTCATCCAATCAAACCTTCGGTATTAAGTTGCAAGCAATAGATAGTCGCATTAAGCAAAGTGTGTAATGTAAATAATGTAAACATCGTTGTTTTCTCCCTAATGGCAACAGCCCATCCCCCACCCGTTACATTTTAGTCACTCGAGCGTGAGTGAAAGGTAGGCCTGAACCAACTATCTAGCATAAATACTCCCTCTTGGAGTTACAAGCATCAACTTGACCAGAGCATCTACTAGTAATTGAGAGCATGCAAGATCATAAATAACATAAACATGAAATGACATGATAGATTGATAATCCCTGGACATAGCATTCAATATTCATCAGATCCTAGGAAACACAACATGTAGCATTACAATAAGATGATCTTGATCATGTTAGGAAGCTCACAAGATCTAAACATGAGGCGTAAAGAGGATAGAACAACCATCTAGCTACTGCTATGGACTCGTAGTCCAAGGATGAACTACTCACGCATCATTCCGTAGGCGGGCATGGTGGTGTAGAGCCGTCCGGTGATGAATTCCCCTCCCGGCGGGGTGGCGGGGAGAGCTTTAGAACCCTCCCGAACTAGGGTTGACGATGACGACGGCTGCAGATCTTTTTTGTGGAGAAGGCTCGGGTGTTTAGGGTTTTCCCGAGGAGGAGCTTAAATAGGCGAGAGGGCAACATCAGTGGACGGCCAGGGGGCCCACACCACCAGCTGGCGCGGCCGCGGGGAGGGGGGGTGCCACCCTATGTTGTGGGGCCTTGAGGGCCTCCCTCCGGACTCCATGTACGTGACATATTTCGAAGACTTCTGGGTTTTGTTTCGTCCAGTTCCGAGAATATTTCTAGAACAACTTTTCTGAAACCAAAAACAGCAGAAAACTGGAACTGGCTCTGTGGCATCTTGTTAATAGGTTAGTCGGAGAAAATCCATAAAAATGACGTAAAGTGTATATGAAACATGTAGCGTATAGTATGAAAACAACATGGAACATCAGAAATTATAGATACGTTGGAGACGTATCAACATATCCAAACTTAGTTCTACTCGTCCTCGAGTAGGCAAAACGATATAAACAAAATAATTTATGAGCTGACATGCTACCAACATAAACTTGATCATCATAGTAATGTAAAGCATGTAAACTAGGATCAAATGAATAAAGGTTGTGGTTTATCGTTGATATCAAATAGAGTAATGTATAAACCATTAGTAAGAACGAAGTAAAACTTTTCAATGAATCAATGCTAAAAGACAATCAACCGTGCAAAGTATATTAAAGATTATTTAAGCTTCAAAAACAACAATATAATCTTCCAATGCATCAAACTCTCACAACAACTCCTGTTAGGATCAAGTCAAGTGACAACAATATTCACGTAGAATAATCATTAAACTATTTGTGCACTCAAAACAAACAAGCGTTCTATATTGGTCTCTGGCACCAGGCTGTTATGGCTACAAGAACATTATGGGGGGTTTGGAAGTTCAATGGAAGAAAGTCTCACACAACTGAAACTGATCATTTGATAAGAGGAAGTCTTATAATCGAAGTTATGCAAGAAGTAGTGATTTCCACACAACGGATGCACATAGAGCTATAAGTGTACGGAAGCTCTCCAATGGAACTAGTTGGGGTGCATCCAACTTGCTTGCTCACGAAGACCTAGAGCACTTTTGAGGAGGCTCATCATTGGAATATACAAGCCAAGTTCTATAATGTAAAGTTCCCCACATAGTTATGCAAGTCATAATATGAAAACTCTCCCCAAACTGAAGTACTGGCGCTAAATAAGCACAAGTGTGGAATAAATGATAGTAATGTTGCCCCTCTCTCTTTATTATCTTTCTTTGCCCTTTTCCTATTTTTTTTCTTTTTGTGGGTTTTTTCTATATATATATATATATAGCCTCACCGATAGGGACATCACTCTATTTTAAAATGAACATCACACTTTTAGTACTCATAACTCAAACTGAAATATCTCTGATGTATAAAACTGAATGCTCCTGCCAGTGTAGCAGTATGCAAATAATAATAAAGCACATCATCAAGTAAAATAGTGAAGATGGATGTTTTATGGCAATATATCTCGGAATGGTTATGGAAATGCCATGATAGGTAGGTATGGTGGCTGTTTTGAGGAAGATATTTTTGGCTTATGTGTAGAAGAATAAAGTCCTCCCACAAGGTTTGGATGCACTGGCGAAGTTTGCAACAACTGCCAATGTGAGAATGAGCAATGCACAGTGCCGAAGAGGCTAGCAAATATGGATGGTGGAATTGCCAAGAAACCGCAACTTAGAACTCGCAAGTTAAAAGATTACGACTAGAAATATGATCTTACAAGGCACAATGAAAATCACTCCAAGAGGGTCCGTGGCAGTGACAAGTCACTGTTGGCTACCCCGGCCGTAGCGTTTAGCATATAGCCATTACGATTGCTATTAGCAGAGGAAGTCATATACCATGATTCTATCAACTGGTTATTCGAGTGTGGCACAGTTTCAAGCTTTTAGACCAACCATTAATTGTTTTTTACTTTACTAAACCAGCAAGTTTACCATTAAGCATATTAATATCTCAAAACAATAGCAAATATTCAAGTGAAGCAGTTTAGTGATCTACAAGAATATGCAGGTTTTTTCCGATATACCATCTACCACATGTAGCCTTTTCTGTTTCCATCAGACACCATTCAATATATATTTTAACACAAACTCTTCAACTAATATATCAGTGAAACGAGAGAGTACTACAACTACTCTACTAGAACTAACATCTCTGAATAAGAGATGCATGAAAAAGAGGAGCTAAAAGGATTTGCAGCAGCTAGAAGAAAAACTAATAATACGAGCATGGAAAAAACGAGTACTCATATGAAAAGGCGGAGCGTGTCTCTATCCAACACAAGAATGTTGGGTTCCAACTATATTTATTGCAGCAAGGAAAAAAGAAAACAAAAATAAAAACAAACAAACGCTCCAATTAAAGTGCATAAGATGTGACCAATAAAAATATAGTTTCACTAGAAGTAACCTGATAAGTTGCTGATGAAGAAGGGGATGCCTTGGGCATCCCCAAGCTTAGACGCTTGAGTATTCTTAGATTTTTCTATGATGAACCACGGGGGCATCCCCAAGCTTTGGCTTTTCACTCTTCTTGTTCACATTATATCATCCTCTTCTCTTGACCCTTGAAAACTTCCTTCACACCAAACTCAAAGTAATTTTCATTAGAGGGTTAGTGCACAATCAAAAATTCACATGTTCTCCTTGGAAAAGCATTATTAATACTTTTTAAACATTAGCTACAACCACTGATGTTTTATGGAGCAAAGAAATCAACTCAACATAGTAAAAGAGAGAATGCAAAGTAAAAGGGAGAATCTGTCACAACCAGAACAGTCTGTAAAGACGATTTTTTCGAGACACTTATGTTGCTCAAATAAAAAACTTAAATTAGAAAAGGTTTCGGAATTAGGTGAGGATTAAGCACAATTTTTTTTAGTTCGTTTTGATATTTATGGAATTTATACGAATCTATCAGTGGACAGCAGAAATCTGTTTTCTGCGCGGAAATCCTAGTCTAACTTCAACTTTTAACTAGAGACTTTACTTTACACAACTAATACATGAAAATAAAGATACAAAGGAGTTTCTACAGAATTAAACAACACCTTGAATCAAATAAAACAGAGAAAAACAATGCAAAAAATAAAAACATGGGTTATCTCCCCAGAAGTGTTTTTCTTTAACGTCTTTCAGCTAGGCATAGAAAGAGAGAATCAAGTATTTTCAAACAAAGAACCATCCAAAACAAGACCACGAGGCTTACGTTTACCTTTATTAACCTTGTTCTTACTAATAGGGAATGATGATTGAAGCCCGGTTTGGAGCTGAAGGTCATGGTACCTTTCGCCATGTCAATAGTTGCTTCGAAAAGCTTTAGCACAGATCTACCAAGAGTAATTTATCCTCCTCCTACACATTCAATAACAAGATAATCAGTGGATACCGTTCTCCCTAGGACCTTTGTAAACACTCCCTCAGCTATCCCAATGGGAAATATAGTGGTGTGTGAGAGGTATTTCTTCTCCTCCCTCAGAAAGTCCCCAAAGACTCAAAGATCCATAAATCTCTTTAGGCATAAGACAAAATTCAGACATAATATCACAAAGATCATGAAAAGTTTCACCATTTATAGCAACTTTTACTGTAGGGATCATATTTTAGGCTTCAAACTTTATTGGGACATATTCAAAATGTTCATGAATCTGATTATGTCATTCTTATAAGCAAAATACATATGTCTCAAGAGTGTTTAATCTAGCATAAATGCTTGCAAAGGCTATATAACATTTACTATGTGAGCTATAGGTTGCAATGAATTGTTTTATGGCATTAAAAGCTTGATTTCCATCACAATGAAGGAAATATCCTCCTACTACAGTATCCAAAGCATATATATAACAAAGAACGAGACCAAAGTAAAAACTACGAAGAAATGTGCTTAGAGTCATCTTAGGTACAATTTTACAATATGAATAAAAAAAACTCTAGACCAAACTTCTTTAAAACTCTCATCACTCCTTTGTTTGAAAGTGAAGATCATTTCCTCATGTGACATGGTAAAAGGAACATGAGTAGACATAAAGGAAATTTAAATAGGAACTAATTTTTCTTTTTATTTTTTTGTGTTTTCGATATAGAGAAGCAAACAAGACAAAATAAAATAAAATAAGCAAAACTAAAACAAAGTAGAGAGATTGGAAGTGAGAGACTCCCCTTGCAGAAATCCTCTTCCTCCCCGGCAAAGGCACCAGAAAAGAGCTTGATGGCGTGTAACACACGTTCGTTAGGAGACCCCAAAAAGAATGTGTGAAGAGCACAGTAGCAAGTTTCTCTCAGAAAGAAACTAAGGTCGAATTGACCAGCAGGAGAAAGAAATCACTTCCGACGGTTGTTGTTAGCTGATGTTGGCATGGCGCACTACCGGCTCAGAAGCAACGTGGAACCTATATAACACAATCAAATGACTTTCCCCCAACGAAGAAGTGAGGTTGTCTATCTCACCGGTTTTGCTAAAAAAAAGGATTAAACACTAATAGTAATTGTGTGCAATAGAAGAAAAGAGAACAATGATGGCAGTAGCAAAATAGTAATTGCAGAAGGAAAACAGTGGTTGCAGTGGTTGTATTATCAGTGTAAAGAAATGGACAGGGGCCCACATTTCACTAGTGGTATCTCTCCACAAAAGATAGATAGCATGTTGGGTAAACAAATTATAGCTCGACAATTGACAGATATAAAGACTGCATAGTAGTGCATGTGCATGACATGATGATTACTATGGGATTCATGCGGGCATTACAACAAGATTCATAGACCGTTATCCAACATCATCTATGACTAATAATCCCCCCTCGGAGCGTCATCCAATCAAACCTTGGGTATTAAGTTGCAACCAACAGATAATCACATTAAGCAAAGTGTGTAATGTAAATAATGTAAACATAGTTGTTATATCCCTAATGGCAACAACACATCCCCCACCCGTTTAGTTTTTGTGACTCGAGCATGAGTGAAAGGTAAGCATCAACCCACTATCTAGCATAAGTACTCCCTATTGGAGTTACAATCATCAACTTGGACAGAGCATCTACTAGTAATGGAGAGTATGCAAGATCATAAATAACATAAACATGAAAGAACATGATAGATTGATAATCACTGGACATAGCATTCAATATTCATCGGATCCCATGAAACACAACATGTAGCATTACAATAAGATGATCTTGACCATGTTAGGCAGCTCACAAGATCTAAACATGAGACATAAAGAGGAGAGAACAACCATCTAGCTACTGCTATGGACTCGTAGTCCAAGGATGAACTACTCACGCATCATTCTGTAGGCGGGCATGGTGGTGTAGAGCCCTCCGGTGATGAATTCCCCTCCCGGCGGGGTGCCGGGGAGAGCATCAGAACCCTCCCGAACTAGGGTTGACGATGACGACGGATGCAGATCTTTTTTGGGGAAAAGGCTCGGGTGTTTAAGGGTTTTCCCGAGGAGGATCTAGGCGAGAAGGCAACGTCAGTGGATGACCAGGAGGCCCACACCACCAGCTGGCGCAGCCACGGGGGTGCCGCCCTATGGTGTGGGCCCTCCAGGACCCCCTCTGGGTCCCCTCCAGACTCCATGTACGTGACAGATTTCTAAGACTTCTGGGTTTTGTTTCGTTCAATTCCGAGAATATTTCGAGAACAAATTTTCTAAAACAAAAAACAACAGAAAACAGGAACTGCTCTGTGGCATCTTGTCAATAGGTTAGTCTCAGAAAATCCACAAAAATGACATAAAGTATATAAGAAACATGTACCATATAGTATGAAAAAACATGGAACATCAGAAATTATAGATACGTTTGAGACATATCAAAATGCGTCAAAACTTTATTACTTTGCATGATCCAGACTTTACAAAAGTACCTTTAACATAGCTTGCATAGTCTCAGAAGACTAACAAGAAACAAAGATCACCAACGAGAAACATTATAATTCAATGAGCCTCATCATATTAAGTACCACATGCAAACATGTTGGTGCTATGCTAAAAAAACTAAACGAAATCATTACTCGCCAAAAGAACCAACTGCAATGTTGAATATTTAGCCACAAGGGGTCAGTACAATTGAATGTACTGGAAAATGACACTATGGTGGATATATAGAAAGATGTTATCTTCTACATGCTTATTTTTCTAGTGGAGTTTGAAGGATATTTGCAAAAAAAAGCTTTGCCCTATAAGTTTCCATAAAACATTTTCATTCTCAAAGGTTGGAAAAACTGATAGACCCTAGTGAACCAAAATTAATTTAAGGACTGCCACAGGTGAAAACAAGGGAAATACCCTATCCTTGTTCACCCCTCAAGATTTTATTATGAAATTGGCATGATGAGATTCTTCCATCATTTCCTTGTCCAGATGCTCATAATTTTCCATACCAAGGGCACGGCTAAGATCTTAGTTTGTAACTTTTTAGAGTGTGTGCACTTTCACCTTAGACCCGATCAATCCAAACATCCTATATGCCCTGAGTGCAATAAGGAAAGGAGAAGATTGAGACGAGATCTTTCAGAAGAATAATTCAACCCACTGGCAAGACCTGTTCCAAACCTATTATCCCCCTACATCTTCTTGTCAAGCCGACAGATTGAACCCTCACAACTTAGTTGATCAAGACATATCCCATATGTCTAGAGGTTGCATGGGAAGCAATCAAAACATGTAGTGACTTGAAAGCTATTTGTTCCTGGGGGACAATCCACCAGTGAACACCTCGGGTGAAAACCCCAAGGAGACACTCAACTCTCAATAGACAATCAAGCACAAATCCACCCATGTAATTGATTAACCTTAGTAATCATATCCTCATCGTTTAAGTAAAAAATTTGATGAGTATAGCTAAGCATTGTACTAAGTTCAATGTCTTATACACTAACAGGATGACTACACACTACTTGGGACATTAGCATATCATATAACTAGAAGAAAAAACCTATCATGCATACTACTAAAAAACACTAAATGCATATATGAAAATAGGTCTTTGATGATTTGTCACTTGCCTTTTTGAAGTTGGAATAGAATCACACTCTCTTCACAAATAGAACGTTCCTCTCTGTACAATCTAAACAATTCAAATAAATAATAATAAACAAAAAATTCATAGACATACAAACAAAAGAATAAAGCATACAAAGCAACCAACATAGCAAAAGGGGTTTTAAACAAGTTGGTTAGGACAAGGTCAAGTCTATCACGGTAATTCAATTTAAAAAATGAGTTATTATGATTGGAGAAGGTTTACCAAATGGGTATAGGTTGGTCAAAGATTTGGTTTGAATGATTCAAACTCAAATTGTCATATTTTTGAAGGAAGTTCCAAGAGTTCACCTAGGTTTGTCAAGTGTTATCACACCACTCAATATTCCAAAGAAGTGGATGAAATAACAAGGTTTATGGTTGAACACTCAATTCAATTCATAAACAGAATAAAAGTATTTGGGTCGCGCTTTCCAGTTTGGGTAAGGTTGGTCTAGGTGAAGGGAATATGACTGAGAGATAATAATATGGTTATTATCTTATTCCAAGTTTATTATGAATGTTCATTTATCATGATAGAATTGTATTAACCAGAAACGTTGATACATGTGTGTTTAATAAAAAAAAGAGTTCCTAGCAACACCTCTTGTTTGACTAACTTGTTGATTAACTCACTACAACGTTTTGGATTTTTAGCCACGAAAAACATCAAGGATTGTCAATATACGTCATGGATTAGTGGTTGTTGACGGAATTTTAGCGTCATGGAATCTCCATCATAGATTCAAAAGTAATGACGGTTTGCACTAAATCGTCGTGGATTGTTAGTAAAGTGTGACGCCACTAGTTTCGTCATGTATTACGGTAATTGCATGATGGGACGATTTTGTCATGCGATATATGTACACTTGTCAATGATGCTGAGGTGGTTTGTTTACGTGGATGTTGCCACATGGCTGCTCACGTGGCTTTCAACATGACGATTGACGTGCATGTTGACGAGGTTTTTGTAATGTGGGTCAAGTCTGTGCAGACGTGGCATAAGTTGATGCGGGTCCATAATATTCTGACATGTGGGGCCTTGACGACACTAACATGTGGGACCTAGAGGGTTCTTACGTGTGGGCCCTAGAGGATGCTGACGTGTGGGACCCACAAAGTGTTACCGTGTGGGTCCCATGGATAGTGGTGCCATCACATTTTTTCACAATTGCTCTCAGAAAAATATTTTGGATAAATTCAAAAACACATATATATGAATACAAAATTTCATATGATTTGTTCAATAAAAATGATGGTTATAGGGTTGAAATAAACGAATGTTGTAACACACTTGGTATTGTAAAAAAGGTAGACAAAAAACTAGCAGCGACTCTAATTGCCATCAGCCTAGGAAGATTGAGAATTCCTTCACATGAAACCTATCATGGCATCTGTTTCTTTCTGCCTTTTTTCCATCTCCAAGGACTTCTGTTCATGGGACTTTTGGATAGCTTCAATTAGCTCTTGCTACCTCCTGGTAACTTCTTCATATTTTTCTGCTTGGGCATGCAGTTTAGTCTCCATGTCCTGCTTGTACCTTACCGCTGATAGTTCTAATTGTTGCTCATGATGTTGAAGCCTTTCTTCCAACTCTCGGATGTGTGTAGCGTAAAGAGTAGATGTCCCGCGTACAGATGAGGCACCAATGTTTGACAGGAATGTGCTTGACGAGGAACTATCCTTAAGGACACTTTGAATAATTTGCAGATATGTTCTTGCAGGCATATGTTTAGGGTGTGGACCCATTTTTTCTTGCACCATTTTAGCATGCAGTATGATTTCGTCCATCTTGTCAACTATAATAAACATTGAACAATATTGTTCCAGAAAAAGGTATATTAGTTTACTTACCCAAGCTTCCTCTTCTTCAGCACTCATCTCGCCATCTTTGTTGGTGTGTGTTAGCTTATAGAATTCAATTGGGTAGTATCATCATTGTCAGCGTTGACTTGTGCGATGTGAGATTTCTGCAAATATGTAAACATGGTATCATTAATACGTACTACATATCATGTACTTACTTAGAAACTATTATTTGCATTCATCATCAAAAGTATCCAATTAACCATTTTTCAGGGATTCTCTTTTATATGAAAAAATTCCAAACTCATCCTTACCAATAGGTCATTCCTTTACTTACTTCGAACGATCTCTGTTAAATCTTGTTTTGAGATCATCATTGAAATTTCTGGAGTAGTATGTTGTAGACTCGCCCACAATATAGCCTTCGGCAATTGATCCATCAAGCCTTGCCCTGTTACGGACGGTTTTCTTTAGATATCCAAGTCTTCTCTCAATTGGATACATCCAACCATATTGCACAGGACCTCTTAGAAGAGCCTCTTCAGGGAGATGAATATCTAAGTGCACAATTACATCAAAAAATGCAAAGGGAGAGCTTCTCAAGATTGCAAAGAATCAACACAATATCAACCTTCAATCTATGCAACACATCTACCTTGAGAGTTTTAGCACACAACTCCCTGAAAAATCTGCCCAAATCAGTTATTGCCTGATACATTTCCTTTGGAACAATTCCTCTAAGCCCAGCCGCCAAGACACGCTGAAGTAGTATGTGGAAATCATGAGTCTTCAAACCAGAAACTTTCCTGTTAACAACGTCAACACATCTACTTAGGTTTACAACGTAACCATATGGAAATCTACAATTGTACAAATAGGTACATAGCTTTACCTTGTTTTCCTTCCTAAGCGTCCAAGGTGCTGGGGGCTTAGTGCAACTATTCTTTGTCTCATCCAACCAATACTTCTTCCTAATGTTCATGTTCTGCAAATCAAGTCTAGCGCTAAGCGTATCCTTATTATTTCCGTCAATTTCAAGAAGGGTACCAAGGATGTTGTCACATATGTTCTTCTCAATCTGCATCACATCGAGATTGTGTGCTAACTTTAGGTTTGGCCAATAAGGAAGATTATGTAAGCTAGCCTTGAGGTGCCAGGTTGGTTCACCTTTCTCCGCCACGCACTTTCTCTTATTTGATGGATTTTTTCCTGGTGTGTAATCCTTAACTCCTTCAACCTTCTGCTTCACTTCTTCAGGTGTGAACTTCCTTGGTGCATCTCTAGTCTCAATTTTCCCATTGAAAACTTTGCTTCTCCTATACATGTGATCCTTCGCAAGAAATCGACGATGGCCAATATATCCAATTTTGTTATGTAGAGACTCGTAGCAAGGATTCTCATCATAGTGACACATGCCCAAAAGCCTCTTGTGCTACGGCCAGACATGGTCGCATACCCTGAATAATCATGAATAGACCAGAGAAACACAGCTTGCAAAGGAAAAGTTTTTTTGTGGATTCATCGTAAGTACTAACACCTTCCCATATGTCCATCATATCTGTTATCAGTGGCTGCATAAAAACATGGAAATCTTTCCCTGGTAGTACTTTCCTGCGATTAGAAGTGACCTCATGAAATTAGATTTATCCATTCACATCCATGGTGGAAAATTGTAGGGGATGACAAAAACATGCCACATGTTGTACGCATTACTGCAATTACCAAAAGGATAGAATGCATATGTGGCGAAACCTAGCCTGGTGTTGCGAGGTTCCTTTGTAAAATTGGGGAACTCTCTGTCAAAGTGCTTCCATATTTCACCATCAGCGGGGTGTCTCAAAATATTTTTCTCAACGACCCTATTCTCCTTGTGCCACTTTGTCAGAGCTGATATTTTCCATGAAAAAAGAAATCTTTTTAACCTTTGGGATTATTGGAAAGTATCAAAGCAACTTGTGAGGAACCTTCCTCTTTGTTGTATTCTCTTTCCATCTAGATACCCCACACATGGAACAATGTGTCTTCTTACCGTGTTCTCCCCAGAAAAGAGCACAGTCAAACTTGCAAACATGAATGGTCTCATAACCATGACCAACTTTGGAGATACTACTCTTAGCATCGTTGTAAGACGCGAGAAAATCCACACGTGGCAATGCATCTTTTAAGAACTTCAGGAATTGATCGAAACATTTATTTGTCATACCATTGTATGACTTGATATGTAGCATCTTGATAATGAACGAAAACCTTGACATAGTGTTGCAACCTTGGTGAAGCTCTCACTTCACTTCTAAAATGATATTTGAAAAAATGTTAGGTTCGTCCGGACCTTTATCCCCTGCATTCGGTAGATCTTCTAAGATAGCAGAAATATCATCTTCATTGTCATTCACATCTTCTTCTTTGTTGTCACTTTCATAAGAACCATGATTGTGAGACACATCATTACTATATGTTTCCCCATGATAAATCCACCTTTTATAGTTGACCGATATACCATTTTGGTTCAGGTGAGCATCAATAACCGAATCATCCTCCCGAATCAAATTAAGACAGTTTCTGCAAGGGCACAACATTTGTTAGTTGTCTGTGGCATTACCTCTCGCAAACTCCATGAACTCGGTAACACCATTCATATATTCGGGGGTGAATTTTGTTTCATGAGGAATCCAACTTGGATTCATTGCCTACAAAATTTATCAGATTCAAAAACGAAATCCTTTCAATTGGATAGAACAACACAAGACCTAAACATGAAACCGGAACTCACCGATACCAAAATATTTCTCCGTCGTGCACCACATAAGTCTTGCCCAACGACGTAATGCTGATCTCGTCTACGCAACCACGATCACCACAAGGGAACCACGATCCCTAACCGATATGTTCCCTAGAGCGAACATAATTCTTTCCTAATCGATGAGATAGATATACAAATCTGTTACGTTAATCGAATTTATATAAGTATGGCATATAGGTTACATCTATAATGTAGTACATTGTCACATTCATACCCCAGCGGTAATGACTAATGTGCTGTAGATCTGGTCATGAGTTCAAAACACATCGAACCACTTTTTGTAACTTATTTAATTAAATAAAAAACCGGACATACCTAAATCAATGACGGTATAGATGCACGAGAAAATTATTCCGTCAATCCAGTAATGCATGACGATTGAACCTACTATTGCATGAAAAATATATTAAGCATCGTGCATTAATGTCAATAGGTGACGAAAAAATATATATTCTATGGTGTATTAAGGACTTTGCATGACGGTTTATAGTTTGTGAACAACAAAACCGTGGCTAAAAGTCCAAAAGGTTGTAGTGACTGATGATCAAAGGTTTCCCTTATCATGACCATTGGATGTTGTTAATAACGGAGCCATATCATTAGAAGAATGATTTGATGAACACAGAACCAAATATAGTATAACAATATGATCAATACATTAAGTTTATATTTTCATATCTTATATACGAAGTGACTCTAATCCTTAGACCATGAGATCATGTTGATCACTAACACCGAAGTACTTTGATGACATCAAACGTCACACCATAACATGGAGACTATAAAGGTGGCATTAGGTATTCGGAAAGTATTAGTTGAGGCTCATTGATCAAGAGTGGTTTTTTTTCAACCAAATGATGGAGAGATATATTCTGGGCCCTCTCGGTGATATCACATCAACACAGATTGCAAGCATGTGACTAGGTCACATGGATGTCATATCACGGAACGGCTAAGAGAGTACTTGTCCGTAAAGAGATCGAACTAGGTATGGATTATACCAATGATCGGTTCTCGGACAAGTAAAATATCGCGAGACAAAGGGAATTGGTTATGACATTGATGGTTCACACGATCACAAGATTCGTCGTTGAATATATAGGAGTCTTCATGGATCTCCATATCCCGTTGTTGATTATTGATCGAAGAGGTGTCTCGATCATGTCTATATTATTCACGAACCGTAGGGTGACACGTTTAAGTTTTGATGACGCATTTGAGAGGATACGTAATATTGGAGAAAGTTTTGGACAATACCAAAATAGCTTCGAGAAATTTTGAAATAGTTCAAGGTTTTTTTTGTCGAATGGTAGTTAATAGAATTAACAAATGATTCGAGGGGTTATGTGCTAATGTTAAATAATAAAATGAACGAATATTAAATTAAAGAAATGAAAATGTTTTACTTGTTTAATAAAGAAAAACCATTGGAAATTTGAGTGGAGAATAATGAGAAAATGAGTGGGTGTGAGTGGAGTGTCCACTCACATGATAAGGGCAGAGGTGGGGGTACCACCATGCCTAGCTGCATTGAGCCTTTAGGATACCCCCTCCTCCTATAAATAGAGGGTTTGAGCCCCCTCATTCCCACACACTTGGTGTCATATCTTCTCCCTCCTCCCACTGCTCCACCTCATGATCATCAGCTTGGCGAAGCGCTGGCCGTTTAGTTTCTCCACCACACCATGTCATTGTGCTGCTGGAGTTTCCCGGTGGATCCTCTACTTTCATTGCCCTGCTAGATTGAGGGAACATAGATCATCATCAGGCTGTACGTGTGATCGATCACGGAAGCGTTGCCAGATTGGAGCACACATCTTCACATCTTGAGATTGACGAGTATCCGACTTTACATCACCCACGAGATTTGATATCGTAATTGTTTGTGTCTTCGAGGGTAAGTTCTTCTAAGAATCATGCTACTCGTTACTTACATCCTCTAGATTAGATCTTGGTCCTTCGGGTGTTCTTCACGTAGGATTTTTTGTTTTCTATCCTACGAACCCATCAGTGGTATCAGATCCGAATCTATTCATATACGCTTTGTACGGGTATAACACATAGTGTATATGATCTTAGTGGCATAGTGGGATGAAACGACCCAGACTAACTTTACATGTCCATGTACATAAGACTTGTTCCACGACTGACATGCAACGTTTATTTGCATAAGTGGCTAAGGGGTGTCTGTATCTCCCACTATAGTTAAGATCTAATCGACAACTTAATTTTAATAAATTTTTTATCATCGTTGTGGTTCATGTTCGTAGGTATGAACGATTCTATCTTAGAAAGCCCTAAGGCACGACAAATATAAAAAATAAATCAGAGGCGTCTAACTTGTTTTTGCAGGCAATGTGATGTGATATGGTAAGTGTTACAAATTTGATGTATGAAATGATCTTCTTTGTAAATTATGACATATCGCCATGAGTCATATGGTTGTCTTACTATTTATGGCTTGCATGTTGTATATCATATACAAGTGATATGTTTTAATTCTGAGGGACAATCAATATGAAGGCACCACAGACCTTGGCGCCACGCCGGAGGGATGATGGAGATCATACCATAATTCACAAGATGGATATCAATTGCAAGAAGGACCATATCATATCACATTATTCATGTATGTCATGTTAATCCTTTTATGCGTCTTATTTGGCTTAGATCACGATGATAACATTATAAGATGATACCTCTCACTTAATATCAAGATAATAATGTGCTCTTCCTTAGTATGCATTGTTAAGAAAGTTCGTCGTTTCGAGACACCACGTGACAATCGGGTGTAATAGACTCAACGTTCGCATACAAGGGGTGCTGACAAGCCTAGCATGTACAGACATGGCCTCGGAACATATGCAATATTGTGGTTCTACTTGGAGAGCCTAGAATTTACAGACATGGCCTTAGAACATGTGACCGAAAGGTAAAGCATGAGTCATATAGATGATATGATGAACATGTCGATGTTCGCCTTTGCAACTACACCATCTCACGTGATGATCGTTTTCGGTGTAGCGAATTTGGTTAATGTAGTCACTAAAACGACTAGAGGGATGTTATTTTTGAGTTGGAGTTAATGGGGTAATTTTATAATTAACTTGAACTTAGTTTATCATAAACTTACTCTAAATAGTCTTTGCAAATATGTTGTAGATCATGGCACCACCTGCTTTCAATTTCAATATGTTCATCGAGAAATAAAACCTAGCGAACAATGGAACTAACTTTACCAACTGGGGCACTTAACCTGAGGATTCCCCTTGCTGCTTGAAAGAAGATCTATGTGCTTGATGCACCGCTAGGTGACCAGCCCGCTGCTCATGCTTCTGATGAAGAGAAAAATGATTTTCTGGCTCAACAAGAATACCATAGACTAGTTCACTGTGACATTATGTATTGTTTAGAGCCGGAGCTGCGAAAACGTTTTTAGAACAACAATGCCTTTGATACAATGGGATAATTGAAATTTATTTTTGATTCTCCTGCTGGTATAGAATATTATGACGCTTCAGAAAAGTGTTTTAGCTGCATGATGGAAGAGAACAACTCCATCAGCGAGCACGTACTCAGAATGTCTAGGTACGCCAATAAGCTCATAGCTCTGTGTATAGCGATATCCAATGAGCTAGGAATACATTGTGTTCTCCAATATCTACCACCAAGTTACAAGATCTTTGTGATGAACTATAATATGCAAGGCATGAAGAAGATTCTCCCTGAGCTTCTTTCAATGCTCAAAACTGCTAAAGTGGAGATCAAGAAAGAACAACAAGTGTTGATGATCAATAATACCACTAGTTTCAAGAAAGGCAAGAAAGGAAAGCCACAGGTCAACTTCAAGAAGGGTGGAAATACTATTGCCGCACTTGAGAGAAAAAAACCCGAGGAATGGACCTAAGCCAGAGACTGAGTGTTTCTATTGCAAGGCCAAAGCGCATATCTCGCCTAATTTAAATTTATGTGTTTGATAATAACACTAGTATTAATTTAACAAGTGTTTTGATGTTATAGGGTTTCTTGATAGCATTATTGATGGTGGGTAATTACCCAAAAAGGAACAAAGTGGACTAGAGGTGTTAAAAATTCTCTTCAGGCTAGAGTCTCCGGGGGTTTAGATCGGAGTCTCCGGACTCAAGATTTTCCAGCGAGAAGAACAATTGGTGTCACCCACTAGTGCCACGCCGGAGTCTGCTCGGAGAATGTACGGAGTTTCTAGCCAAGTCGGAGTCTCCAGTGTAAAGGGGATGGACTCTCCAGACCCAGGACTTCTCCTTGCACAAGGAACAAGTGGTGTCACCCACTCGACTCAAGACAGAAAGTGTGCGGAGAGTTTGTGGAGTCTCTGCCCTGGCCGGGTTCTCCATCTTGGGAAGGCCGGAATCTGTCACACCCCTGTTTTTAAGCACCTGAATTATAGTAAATTAGGAAGCCTCTTAAGACTTTTGTAAGTTAATTAAGTTGACAACATGTTTGTGTAATCATGTTTATCTATGCAATATAAGTGGTGTGTTCATTTCACTCACTTGAGGATTTTTCTCCTAAGGAAAGTATTTGTTTTCCTATGTTTTCCACTGGAGTTCTTAAGGGAGTATTTTCAAAACTTTGAGACAACACTTCATATCAACTTATATTTGTGTTATTAATGTTTAGGAATCAATTTGGCCTTGTAACAAAATTATTTGGAGAAGCTTTCATTAGATTTTTCCAATATAGTTTTGTCCTGAAAATCAGCCAAGTAGCTGTTTTCAACCCTTGTTTTCCATCACAAGGATTATCCAGTTATGGATTTTCTTTGATCAATTTTACTCTCTGATATGTGGACAACAAAACTACATCCTTTAAAAAATCTAAAAAAATATTTGACACACATATCCATGCTTGTCTTTGAGCCATCTTGTTAAGACAGATTTTTTAGACAGTTTAGAAACAGAGAAAGTGCTCACTTTGCCATATGTTTTCAAAGCCTAAAACCCCTCAATTTTCAGATCCAATTGTTGTTTCTGAAACTTCGATTGTTTCTCTTTAATGAGCATTTTGAATCATTCATTTTTTACTTTGTTTGCTTGGTGAAAACAACCTCAACTTTTGTTATCTTTGTCTGTTGCCAACACTTAAAAAAATTCAGAAAATTGTCCAAACTGATTTTTTGTCAGAACAGTAGTTGCACACTTTTTAAAGTTGATAGATCTAGTTGTGTGTGTTGATCTAGGATGAGTGGACGTGCCAATTCTTTTCCCCTTGGTATGAGCTTCTAGAAGATGGTCGTGGATGCCATTTTGGTTGACCAAGGAGGGAGGGAGGGACTAGTCTTGTTGACTGTTTGTGAGGTCATCTTAGTTGGTGAAATAGTGATCTTTTGCCCATCCCTTGGCCTTTCCTGTGGCTTTGCTCATGTTTGTGCACGTTGGCAACCCCTAAGGCACCTCCTAGTGGCCATGACACCCCTGGCACTCACCCAAGGGGCAAGCCCTGTCCATGTCGTGACATGCCCGAGTGCACCGTTGCAAATCCGTGCATATAAGCCACCCCAGGCCGATCCTTTGCGCCACCACCCTCTCCTCACTCCACTCACCCATCCTGACGCAGCCACGCATGCGCGTTCGCTCCCAGTGAGCGAGGCGTACCGTGCTCTTCCTCGGGCCCGAGCAGAACGAAACGAGATCGCGCCGCGTGTACTGCATCCCCCGCCGCCCTTTTGCTTCGTGATCGATCCCCTAGCCCGTGCGCACCTCCCTGACATGCCCTTGCTCGCGATCATTTGCAGGAACGCCGGCGCCATCACCGGGAACGCCGCGGGTCGCCGTCGAGCCGCCGCCGTGCCCGTGCAACCCCACCGTCCGTGGCCGCGCCCCTGCACCGCCCAAGCATCCCCCTTCCACCCCAGCACCACCCCGCTGCCGTACGCGAGCCCTAGGTGAGCAAACCCCCGACCCCGACAGGTGTTCGTCCGTGGTAAGAGAGAGAGAGGGAAGAGAGAGCGCGGGGAGGAAGAGAGAGGGAGAACCGTCGATCTGCGCATCGACGGCCCCCTTTGAACGCGCCCGTTCGCGCGCGCGCGTGCGCTGGCGGGCTGGCTAGCGCCGTAGCGGGCTGCTCGGTGCGAATCTGGCCCGTTAGGGCTGGTTTTTATTTTTCTTTTGTTTTGACAAATCTGTGCATGTTTACTTTAGCCCTTTTTGGCCTAGCTAGATTAAACTTTTAGCTTAGCTAATTTTTGTTCTAGTAGCCACACATTTTCCAAGCCATGTCCCACTGGCAGATTCAACTTTTGAATCTTTATGATTTGTAATTAAATCATATGCCAGAGAGTGTCTGTTTTCTTAGATCTATTGTAACTTTAGCTTTAGGTATCCAAAAGTTGCAAACTCAACTGTTTTGGAAATCCCATGTCAATACCTACCAGTAGAAATTTACCTTGTATCAAGGTGAGCTCTAGATTTAAAATGGAATGTTGTTTACTAAAAGCATATGTCTTTGTTTGGGCATTTTTCATGGCAAATCTGTGATGGTTCTTTGAGTGAATCCAATTGGACATGTTATTATATGGTTATTAATATCCAGATCTAGCTTGGTTTGATGTTTGGAGCTCTGTAGAAAATTTGGTGGACAGATCTTGTTTCATGTGTTTTCTGCCTAGAATTTTTGTGTGAATATTAAATAGTATGGTTATGTGTATGAATTGGATTCTTGTTTTCCATCAAGTTTAAGTTTTTTTTTTATGTTAGTATAAAGTTGTTTTCTTGCATTACTAGCATGCTAGGAGTTTATTGAGTAGTTGGAGATTAAAGGGAAATGGCTATGTGAGCATGTTAATTTTTCTAGAATTATTCATGCATAGGTTTTAGCCTTGTTTTCCACTAGGGAAAAACATGAATTTATGTAGTTGGAAAACAGAGGATGAAATGTACTTGTGGCATCTTTATCTTAGTGTTTTCACCCCTGCTATTTTTCCTCTTGGTTTGTAGAGAAGCATGAGTAGCACTTGGGTGACTAGAAAATATTTCTCTCACATGTGTAGCATTTTAGCCTAGTATTTTCCTTGTTTAATAGCTAGACTTTTTATTTTGTTTTGTGGGATCCAGTAGCATTTTGGTAATGATTATATGAGTATTTTACTTCTGTTAGTTTGCACCCTTGTGCATAAAATTAGCATGTGTAGTATAAAATAACTTAGTATTTTTCCTAGTTTTCTACTAGTATGAGTAGGAGCTTTTGAAGCTTGTTTTCTTGTTTTGAGAACTTTGATAAATGTGACCAGAGGCTTACTAACCTCTTTGTGAGTATTTTGCTAGTGGAACACCCACTGGTCATTTTTGCATCATGGTGGAATTTGAGTTTGGCTTATTGATTTGCACCATTTCCACCACTTGCAAAAATTAGCATAGTATATATACTTGCCATAGAAATTGTTGTGAGTGCTTTACCCATCAAATGGTGTTTTGTGTGACATCCTACTGCCTAGTAACATGGGTTTTACCCCACTGGTCCATGGTGCTCTTAGCTAGAATCATTGATTTTTGGCCACACATAAACACTAGGAAAAAGAGGTTTTTCCCACTATAGTTTTTATGCCAATTTTTCCTATGAGAAAATTGTGTATTTTGGGTGATGCATTTCAATTTCTTGCTGTATGTATCACTTGTAGCATTGTTTGCCTTGGTTGGTTATGAAAGTGTGTCTTTATTTTTATTATACGACGATAGAAAACGAGGAAGGAGTATTTGAAGAAGAGGCTCACTTTAACTCCTGTTACTATCAGGACCAGGACGACCACCTGTATCAAGGAAAGCCCTCCTAATGCTTGCTGTATAAATACTTATCATTATCTATCATGCATGCCTTTCACTTCTGAAGTTTTCACAAACTATATTCTCAAAACTATTTTTGTTGTGAATACTACTACTATTAATATTATTAAGTAAATGATCATATTAATAGTCAACTTGGTATTACCAAGCCCATAGCCACCAAAGGGTATATAAATACCCTTCACTAAATTAAAACTTAAGTTCTTAATTGAACTATTTAAAATGTGTTTTTGTAAACAAATGCCTTATGGAAGAAAAACCTCGGTGGAAATGTGAGACCTTGTCTACCGGGAGGACGTCATGTTGGAAAGTTTGAGAAATGTTTACAAAGACACATAACCTAGTCTTCGCTGGACAACCATTATCGTACTGCCACTTTAGCCCAACATGGGTACGGGGCTTGATTAGAAACTTGTTATGGTTAGTCTGTGTTCTATCTCAAGTGCTATAGGGGATTGGATCCTCTAAACCGAAATGTCGCTAGGAGTGAGGACACGGGACATGCAAAGTGTGGGATTAAATTTTCCCTCCAGATGCAGCAGTTGGGTCTCCTGTCTGGGCTGTGTGCGACATGGATTGCCGGGGAGGATAAACCCAATTGAAGAGATAGTCATATACTAGCTTGTACATAGTGGACAGTCAAGATCAGCTATCTGATGTTCTCATACTGTTGTGAGCAGTCCATGGTTGATTCATGGCGGATTCTGGATCTCGTGGAAATGTGTACACCTCTACAGAGTAAAACTATTTCGAAATAGCCGCGTCCTCGGATATGGACGGTTGAATGGCCATGTAGCTAGTATTGTGTCCATTTTCAAAAGAGGTTTTGAAGGAAGGTTTTGTACCTGCGAGGTACTAAAAAGGAATGACTTGGTATCTAAGAGATACAGATGAGAAAAAGAACTGGAATATCGATTATCAGAAGTTTTGCAAAGAAAACTTTCTTTTTCTCAAACCATCTTATGAAAACTCTGAGATATGCGATATCTACGAGAGAAACTATATATTATTTTTAAAAACTTTTAACAGAGATATGAACATGCAATATCAACCATGATAAATCTTTTATCTATCATGGGTAGATGAACCTTATGTATGGCCTCCCCATTCCACCAAATAAGCATGTATGCATAATTGTAAGCTCAAAAGGATGTCTTGCGGAGTACATCCAAATGTACTCACTTTGGTTTCGCCCCTGGTTAATTTTATTGGCTAGACTATGAGGAGCCACCTCAGGAAGAGTTCTATGAGGAGGAGTTCTACACTGATGACCCTGCGAATTAGGATCGTCTTCCAGTCAGCAGCCTGTAGGTTAAGGCATGACTTGGGTTCTACTACGCTATGCTTATCGTCTTCCGCTGTGTTGTTGTTATTTGCCTGTCCTGCGCGACAGTTGTCAAGAACTTGGTCATGTGACCATTTATGTAAGACTCTAATATTCGTGTATCGGATGATGTAATCTGTATGCCAACTTTGTATGTTGTTCACGACTGGTTCTTCTGGGATCGTGAATGAATGCATATGAGGGGTTCTGGACCCTGCGGTCTGGGGCCTCTACAAAGTTGGTATCAGAGCCATCCTGACTCTAGGAGACCTTAGTTAGCATGGACGTTAGTGTATACTCAAAAAATCTAAGTTATAAATACAAAAAAAATTAGATATATGACTATGTATAAAAATATTCCTTATATCCCGCCACCTCTCTGGGTTAAACTCTACTTGCATTAAGGTTATTCTTTGCATAAACTTAAAACTTTGCACACTGTGGTCTAACTTAAACTATACTTAAAATTTTGTGTAGATGGACGTGGTCATCACCGAGGCTTTCCAGTTGGGACGTCCACGTGGCGAGTCTTTCCTTTTCGAGGAGAGGCTAGTAGCTATGGCTACTATGTTGGGACGCCCACTTCCGGAGCTGCGAGGGGGACTAGTTGACGGTGCACCTCTGGAGGGGGACTGGTACGCGGAGGTCACTATCCGCGCACCTCTGGCTATCCCGATAGTGGAGGCCTACGTTTTCCGTGTTGTTGATCGTTCTTGGAACGAGGCTGCAGTGCGTGTGATCAAGGAGTCTGTGGCACGACTGGCACACATCGGGGAGTACATGTTCATCGGTTCCCGGTTCGAGTTGATTGGGAGACGTGATGAGGATGGCATACCACTTCCTGTCGAGCCAGACTCTACCACTGTTGGTCCTCACTTGGACGAGATGGAGATTCTGTTATACCGCACTCAGCGCAGGCTGGACGATCAGCGACTTGACCACCACCTCGGCACATTGGTGCACCACACACTGATAGCCGAGACTGACGAGCTGAGGGCTGAACTTCACGACAGCCAGGAGGAGAGTGGAGCACTGGCACAATAGTTGTCCCAGTTGAGAGAGGAGTTTGAGGCCACCACCGCGAGGAACCGTGCCTTGGAGAGACAGCTGCGGGCCACCCGCCTGGGCCGTGCTCGTCTCACCACCAGGATGACGGCTCTAGAGGGGGCTAACTCAGTTCTGTGTGCTAGACTTCAGATAGCTCGTGATGAACTAGCCGCGAGAGACTCCGCCATAGAGGAGCTTGAGGAGGAGGGCGCAGAGCTCAGCAGGGAGATTGAGGAGCTTCTGCCTGTAGAGGACGCTCCATCCGACTTGGAGGGGATGGATATGAGTGAGGCTAGTGAGCAGGATGATGATGACCTGCTTGGCAAGGAGGAGGAGGACCCTGAGGAGGTTATCTTCGAGGTTGGGGACAGTGACGACTCTGTGTAGTCGCAGCTTTCCCACCCTTATCATTTGATGTTGGTCTAGAGGCTAGTTTAGTATGCTAGATCGTTTTGCTAGGTAGTTTGCTAGTGGTAGCCCTGCGATGACCCCACAAATCGCACCCCCTGTAGCTCGATGAAGCCTTCCTTGTATGATATGGCTTGTGATGTGTGTGTGTAATGCCAAAAACTCTGTTTAATTAATGTAATGTATGAAATGTTAGGCTTGGTTCTCTGATTTTTGTCATTACTATGCGTTCATTTCATCCGTGTTTGCGAATGCCCCGCTCTTGTTTTTGAAACATATCACTCGTTTTTCCTTTTTGTTGATATTAAGGGTAATGGGTTTTCAAAAACAAGATTTTGTTGCTTAGACTTACACATGTTTCACTTCAGCATGGCACCCCGTCGCGAACCCCCCCCCCCACCACCACCCTCAGTGGAGGCACTGTTGGCCCTGCTGATGGAGGATCGCCAGGCCACCCGAGCTGAGAGTGCAGCTACCATTGCCGCTCTGCAACAGCTAGCTGCTGCCACCAACCACAATGGCCATGGAAATGGAGCTCGCTCGATACTGAGAGACTTTCAGCACACCAATCCCCCAATCTTCACTAGGATTGTGGAGCCCCTCGATGCTGACGACTGGCTCCGCACCATTGCAAACAAGCTGGAAGTTGCTGCAGTTGAGGAGAATGATAAGGTCCTGTTTGCCTCCCACTTTCTTGCTGGTCCTGCCCGGACTTGGTGGGAAACTAAACGTGAGACTGTTGTTGCTGCTCACGTGTTCAACTGGGAGGATTTCTCTGCAAGATTCCGCAAGTACCACATTCCCCAAGGAATGATGGCACTTATGTGGGAGAAATTTCTGAAGCTGACGCAGGGGGAGTATGCCTGTGTCTGAGTATTGGGAAAATTTCACTACTCTGTCCAGGTATGCACAGGAGGACGTGAACACTGATGCTAAGAAGAGGGAGAGGTTCTTAAATGGGCTGGATGATGAGCTCCAGTGTTCTCTAGTGGTGGTTCCATTCCAGGACTTAGAGACCCTTGCTAATGCCGCTATGGTGCTGGAGCACAAGCGGAAATCTGCTGATGAGAACCGCAAGAGGAAGATGACTGTGCATGGAGGACCTAGTGCTCACAGGACTCGCAACACTCCGTATGCGAGGCCACCACCCCCCAAGGCGCCTGCTTATGCACCTCGCCCCAGCCACCACTATGCACTAAGGCCCAACAACTACAACAACCCTGCACATTATGCACCAAGGTACGTAGGAAATAACTATGGTGGTAACCATGGTAATCATTCTGGGAATAACCATGGGAACCGCTATGGAGGCAACAATGGAGGGAATGGGAACAACTCCAACCATGCTCCCAAGCCTAACCCAAGCCCGAAGCCTTCTGGAGGTTGCTTTGCCTGTGGAAAGGAAGGTCACTTCGCTCGTGAGTGCCCTAACAAAGCTATTGCTCCAGCCCAGCCTAATGCAACCAAGACGAATCATGGTCCTTCCACTGCAAGGCAGAATAGGATGAAGGGGCACCTGAACCACGTTAATGTTGTAGAAGCTCAGGAGGCACCAGGCATGGTGATGGGTATGTTTCCTGTCAACTCGGTGCCAGCCGCAGTACTGTTTGATTCTGGTGCATCGCATTCCTTTGTCACTAAACCGTTTGCCGAGAAAAGTGTTATGAAGCATACCCGTATGCACAACCCTATGTTAGTACAAATACCGGGGGATAGTACTAAAGCCAACCTAATTTGCAATGAGGTACCAGTAGAAATAAAAGGGAAAACTTTTCATGCTGATCCTATAGTACTGGGATCCAAAGGGATAGAAGTGGTACTTGGTATGAATTGGATGACCAAGTATAAGGGAGTTATTGACTGCACTAAGAAATCAATTGAAATGATCTCCGAGGATGGGGAAAAAGTTGCGTACACTGCAACTAAGCCCTCATCAAAAGTTCACTGCCACACTGGTATAGCCCACCCTGTCCTTGAGGAAGTCCCTGTTGTTTGCGAATACCCGGATGTTTTTCCTGAAGAATTACCCGGTATGCCCCCTGATCGGGATATCGAGTTTGTCATCGAGTTAGTGCCCGGAACTGGACCCATAGCACAGAAGCCTTATCGGATGAACCCAAAAGAATTAGATGAATTGAAGAAACAGCTGGATGACATGTTAAGAAAAGGTTTGATTCGCCCTAGTGCATCGCCATGGGGATCTCCTATCATTTTTCTGGATAAACGGGACGGTACCACTCATTTATGTGTGGACTACCGCAAGTTGAATGATGTTACCATCAACAACAAGTACCCATTGCCCAAAATTGCAGACCTGTTTGACCAGCTGAATGGGGCTGTAATCTTCTCAAAGATCGACCTTCGAACTGGTTATCACCAATTGAAAGTTCGTGAGACTGATATTCCCAAGACAGCTTTCACCACTCGTTACGGGTTGTATGAGTACACCGTGATGTCCTTTGGTCTAACCAATGCCCCTGCCTATTTCATGAATATCATGAATAAGGTATTCATGGAATTTCTGGACAAGTTTGTCGTGGTGTTTATTGACGACATTCTCATATATTCGAGGAGTGAGGAAGAACACGAAGAACATCTGAGAATTGTGCTCGGAACACTTCGTGAGCATCAATTGTATGCTAAGTTTAGTAAATTTCAGTTCTGGTTGACGGAAGTCGTATTTCTTGGACATGTGGTATCTGCGGGAGGAATATCTGTTGACCCTACTCTAGTTCAGTCTATGGCGAAGCGTGCTGCTCCAACAAATCAGACTGAAGTCAGATCCTTTCTGGGTTTGGCAGGGTATTACCGCAAGTTTGTTCAGGGATTCTCGAGTCTAGCCAGGCCACTCACTCAGTTGCTCAAGAAAGATAGCAAGTTCTTGTGGACGGACAAATGTGAAGAGAGTTTCAATGAGTTGAAGCATCGACTTGTGTCTGCTCCGATTCTTATAATGCCGGATATCACCAAGAGTTTCGACATCTATTGTGACGCTTCTAATCTTGGTCTTGGAAGCGTACTTATGCAAGAAGGAAAGGTGATATCTTTTATATCCCGCTAGTTGAGACCCCACGAGTTGAATTATCCCACTCATGACTTAGAGCTTGCTGCAGTTGTTCATGCCCTCAAGGCATGGCGACACTTTCTTATGGGAAGAAGAGTGGAGATTTACACAGATCATAAGAGTTTAAAGTACATCTTTACTCAACGTGAGCTCAACATGAGGCAGCGCCACTGGATTGAGCTCATTAAAGATTATGATCTGAGTATTCATTATCACCCTGGAAAGGCAAATGTTGTTGCTGATGCTCTTAGTCGAGAGCTGGTCTCTCTGAACGCTATGATTCTAGTAAGGCAACCCGAGTTGTGGAAAGAACTAGACCAGCTTGGCATTGAAGTGGTCAGCTATGGTATGTTAGACGCCATAGAAGTTAAACCAACTCTGGTTGACCAGATCAAAGAGGCTCAGAAAGGCCAGAAAAGTATTGATGGTATTAAGGCCCGCATGGAGAAGGAGAAGGTTGCTGGGTTTACCATCGATTCCGATGGAGGTTTATGGTATGAAGGCCGTATTTGTGTTCCCTCTGAGTGTGATCTCAAGCAGACCATCATGGCCGAAGCTCATGATACCATGTATTCTATCCATCCTGGAGGAACAAAGATGTATCAAGACCTGAAGGAGAGATTCTGGTGGCATGGAATGAAGCGGGAGATTGCTTCATTTGTAGCCAAGTGCCATGTCTGCCAGCAAGTGAAAGCTGGGCACCAGCGTCCCGCTGGCTTGCTCCAGCCCTTGCAAGTGCCTGTTTGGAAATGGGATGAGGTAGGAATGGACTTCATCACTGGACTTCCTAGGTCCAGCCGAGGAAATGATTCTATATGGTTTGTCGTGGACAGGCTCACGAAAGTTGCTCACTTTATTCCTGTCCGGACCACCTATCATGGAGACCAGCTTGCTGATCTTTACATTACTCGGATTGTCAGCCTACACGGAGTCCCAAGCAGGATTGTGTCTGATCGAGGTACACAGTTCACATCTAGATTTTGGAAGAAGTTGCACGAGAGTTTGGGAACCAAGTTAGCGTTTAGCACAGCCTATCACCCGCAGACTGATGGACAAACAGAGCGTGTGAACCAAATCCTGGAAGACATGCTCCGTGCTTGTGTGTTGTCTTATGGAGTTAAATGGGAAGACTGCCTTCCTTTCGCGGAGTTTTCTTACAACAACAACTATCAGTCTAGCTTGCAAATGGCCCCTTTTGAAGCCTTGTATGGACGCAAATGTCATAACCTCTGAATTGGACTGAGACTGGAGACAGTCAGGTTTTTGGTGTGGACACTTTGAAAGCTGCAGAAGAGCAGGTCCAGCTTATTCGTGAACGTTTGAAGACAGCTCAATCTCGTCAGAAGAGTTACGCTGATACGAAGCGTCGTGACGTCTCTTTCAGCATTGAGGACTTCGTGTATCTTCGTGTTACGCCACTCAAAGGGATGCAACGTTTCCATGTCAAAGGAAAGCTGGCACCCAGATATATTGGCCCTTTTAAGATCTTGGCACGTCGTGGTGAAGTTTCTTATCAGTTAGAATTACCTGAGGAGTTGTCTGCGTTTCACAACGTTTTCCATGTGTCATTGCTCCGGAAATGTCTGCAAGTACCTGAGAAAGATCTCTCGTATCAAGACGTAGACTTCAGGACCATTAATATCAATGATGACTTGACCTATCGTGATAGACCCCTGCGGGTTCTCGAGGAGAATGTGCGTGTTACCAGGAAGCGTGCTATAAAATTCCTTAAGATTCAGGGGACGAATCACTCTGAGGAAGAAGCTACCTAGGAGCGTGAGGATGAGATCAGGAAGGAGTTCCCTGATTTTCTTAAAGCCTAGACCCGCAAATCTCGGGACGAGATTCTTTTAAGGGGGGGGGGG
Organism: Alopecurus myosuroides; assembly: GCA_028641055.1. Lineage (NCBI taxonomy): Eukaryota > Viridiplantae > Streptophyta > Magnoliopsida > Poales > Poaceae > Alopecurus > Alopecurus myosuroides. Next base: position 137,274,644 of record CM054059.1, read on the forward strand.
GAGATCTGTCACACCCCTGTTTTTAAGCACCTGTATTATAGTAAATTAGGAAGCCTCTTAAGACTTTTGTAAGTTAATTAAGTGGACAACATGTTTGTGTAATCATGTTTATCTATGCAATATAAGTGGTGTGTTCATTTCACTCACTTGAGGAATTTTCTCCTAAGGAAAGTATTTGTTTTCCTATGTTTTCCACTGGAGTTCTTAAGGGAGTATTTTCAAAACTTTGAGACAACACTTGATATCAACTTATATTTGTGTTATTAATGTTTAGGAATAAATTTGGCCTTGTAACAAAATTATTTGGAGAAGCTTTCATTAGATTTTTCCAATATAGTTTTGTCCTGAAAATCAGCCAAGTAGCTGTTTTCAACCCTTGTTTTCCATCACAAGAATTATCCAATTATGGATTTTATTTGATCAATTTTACTTTCTGATATGTGGACAACAAAACTACATCCTTGAAAAAATCTAAAAAAATATTTAACACACATATCCATGCTTGTCTCTGAGCCATCTTGTTAAGACAATTTTTTTAGACAGTTTAGAAAAAGAGAAAGTGCTCACTTTGCCATCTGTTTTCAAAGCCTTAAACCCCTCAATTTTCAGATCCAATTGTTGTTTCTAAAACTTGGATTGTTGCTCTTTAATGAGCATTTTGAATCATTCATTTTTGACTTTGTTTGCTTGGTGAAAACAACCTCAACTTTTGCTATCTCTGTCTGTTGCCAACACTTAAAAAAAATTCAGAAAACTGTCCAAACTGATTTTTTGTCAGAACAGTAGCTGCACACTTTTTAAAGTTGATAGATCTAGTTGTGTGTGTTGATCTAGGATGAGTGGTCGTGCCAATTCTTTTCCCCTTGGTATGATCTTCTAGAAGATGGCCTTGGATGCCATTTTGGTTGACCAAGGAGGGAGGGAGGGACTAGTCTAGTTGACTGTTTGTGAGCTCATCTTAGCTGGTGAAATAGTGATCTTTTGCCCATCCCTTGGCCTTTCCTGTGGCTTTGCTCATGTTTGTGCACGTTGGCAACCCCTAAGGCACCTCCCAGTGGCCACGACACCCCTGGCACTCACCCAAGGGGCAAGCCCTGCCCATGTCGTGACCTGCCCGAGTGCACCGTTGCAAATCCGTGCATATAAGCCACCCCAGGACGATCCTTTGCGCCACCACCCTCTCCTCACTCTACTCGCCCATCCTGAGGCAGTCACGCATGCGTGTTCGCTCCCAGTGAGCGAGGCGAGCCGTGCTCTTCCTCGGGCCCGAGCAGAACGAAACCGAGATCGCGCCACGTGTACTACATCCCTCGCCGCCTTTTTGCTTCGTGATTGATCCCCTAGCCCGTGCGCACCTCCCTGACATGCCCTTGCTCGCGATCGTTTGCAGGAATGCCGGCGCCATCACTGGGAACGCCGCGGGTCGCCGTCGAGCCGCCGCTGTGCCCGTGCAACCCCACCGTCCGTGGCCGCGCCCCTGCACCGCCCAAGCATCCCCCTTCCACCCCAGCACCACCCCGCTGCCGTACGCGAGCCCTAGGTTAGCAAACCCCCGACCCCGCCAGGTGTTCGTCCGCACTCAGAGAGAGAGAGAGGGAAGAGAGAGCGCGGGGAGGAAGAGAGAGGGAGAACTGTCGATCTGCGCATCTACGGCCCCCTTTGAACGCGCCCGTTCGCGCACGCGCGCGTGCGCTGGCGGCCTGGCTAGCGCCGTAGCGGGCCGCTCGGTGCGAATCTGGCCCGTTAGGGCTGGTTTTTATTTTTCTTTTGTTTTGACAGATCTGTGCATGTTTACTTTAGCCCTTTTTGGCCTAGCTAGAATAAACTTTTAGCTTAGCTAATTTTTGTTCTAGTAGCCACACATTTTCCAAGCCATGTCCCACTGGCAGATTCAACTTTTGAGTCTTTATGATTTTTAATTAAATCATATGCCAGAGAGTGTCTGTTTTCTTAGATCTATTGTAACTTTAGTTTTAGGTATCCAAAAGTTCCAAAATCAACTATTTTGGAAAGCCCATGTCAATACCTACCAGTATGAATTTACCTTGTATCAAGGTGAGCTCTAGATTTAAAATGGAATGTTGTTTACTAAAAGCATATGTCTCTGTTTGGGCATTTTTCATGCCAAATCTGTGATTGTTCTTTGAGTGAATCCAATTGGACATGTTAGTATATGGTTAGTAATATCCAGATCTAGCTTGGTTTGATGTTTGGAGCTCTGTAGAAAATTTGGTGGACAGATCTTGTTTCATCTGTTTTCTGCCTAGAATTTGTGTGTGAATATTAAATAGTATGGTTATGTGTATGAATTGGATTCTTGTTTTCCATCAAGTTTAAGTTTTTTTATGTTAGTATAAAGTTGTTTTCTTGCAGTACTAGCATGATAGGAGTTTACTGAGTAGTTGGAGATTAAAGGGAAATGGCTATGTGAGCATGTTAATTTTTCTAGAATTATTCATGCATAGGTTTTAGCCTTGTTTTCCACTAGGGAAAAACATGAATTTTGGTAGTTGGAAAACAGAGGATGAAATGTACATGTTGCATCTTTATCTTATGCTCCGTTTGGACGTAGGAAAAACTACTCAGAATTGAATTGGATTGGGAATTCCAAATCCAAGATGGAAAGGAAATGGACTCCAATTCAAATTCTCTCGTTTGGTTGTGTATGAAATTTACGGTTGGAATCAAAGTGTAGGCCCCAATTCCAATTCCTGTTTGGATGTATAAATCGTGGAATTGAATGTTTTGTTGAGTTTAAACAATATTAATTTGTGCACACGTATGAAAACTAGCATGTGTATATTTCAACATTTATCTATTATTTTGCACATGTAATAACATTAAATGGTCAAAATTCAGAAAATATGCAGACACATATAGGTTGTGAATGATCAAATTTCAGACAAACTTCGGTGTCTACAGAGTATAATTTAGTGAATAAACATGGACACGACGCTACAATTCATCTCCATTATCAACATTAATATAGCTCAAAATGTCTTCTCGTTTCTCTAACATGGAGTCTAGTGGAATTTTTTTAACAGAGGAATATATCAAACATTCTCAGCGGCATGTACCACGCATAGCAGCACCAGATTGACTGGAAAATGATGGACATGGACAACACAAAGCTTCAGATCCATTAAAAAAACAAGAAATCCTTGTCTGTCAGGAACAACACCATGGCATCAACCGCAGGTTCAGATTCGTCAGAATCCAGGTCTTGCTTCACCTGTGGCCGCCACCATGGAGGCATGGGCCAACCCATCTAGGGTTTGAGTGGAGAGCGGGCAGAGGGAGAAGGTGGCTGCTCATGGGGGACGAAGAGAGGGGAGGGGAGAGGGTTTGGGCCGCCGCCAGGACCAATCCCCGCTGTCCTTGACCTATGGCCGTCGCCATGGCCCCTCTCTGCTCGAGATCTATGGTTTGGGCCCAAGAAACGAAGAGGGAGACAGGAGGTTGAAGAGAGGCTGAACGAGGATTGGAGAGAGGACTCCCCTACCGGCGGCAGGGAGGAGGAAGACGAGGCTGGAGGTCGAGCCCTATCCTCTTGTTTCGTGCGGGAGAGACGATGAACTAGGTCCTCTATTTCTGGGGAGCGAACAGGTACGCTCGGGGGTGCGGGAGAAAGTTTTCCATGCGATTCCGAGGTGGAGAGCTCGGAAACTCGCTAGGAGGTCGGGATGCTCAGTTCGGCATTGCGCGGAAATTTTTTCCGTTTCCACGGTTGAATTCTTAGGACACTCCAAACAACGGAAAGCGGGTGGCCAATTCTAAATTGCCAATTCCACGACGTTTTTCATACATCCAAACGGGGGGTTAGTGTTTTCACCCCTGCTATTTTTCCTCTTGGTTTGTAGAGAAGCATGAGTAGCACTTGGGTGACTAGAAAATATTTCTCTCACATGTGTAGCATTTTAGCCTAGTATTTTCCTTGTTTAATAGCTAGAATTTTTATTTTGTTTTGTGGGATCCAGTTGAATTTCGGTACTGATTAGATGAGTATTTTACTTCTGTTAGTTTGCACCCTTGTGCATAAAATTAGCATGTGTAGTATAAAATAACTTAGTATTTTTCCTAGTTTTCTACTAGTATGAGTAGGAGCTTTTGAAGCTTGTTTTCTTCTTTTGAGCACTTTGCTAAATGTGACCAGAGGCTTACTAACCTCTTTGTGAGTATTTTGCTAGTGGAACACCCACTGGTAATTTTTGCATCATGGTGGAATTTGAGTTTGGCTTATTGATTTGCACCATTTCCACCACTTGCAAAAATTAGCATAGTATATATACTTGCCATAGAAATTGTTGTGAGTGCTTTACCCATCAAATGGTGTTTTGTGTGACATCCTACTGCCTAGTAACATGGGTTTTACCCCACTGGTCCATGGTGCTCTTAGCTAGAATCATTGATTTTTGGCCACACATAAACACTAGGAAAAAGAGGTTTTTCCCACTATAGTTTTTATGCCAATTTTTCCTATGAGAAAATTGTGTATTTTGGGTGATGAATTTTAATTGCTTGCTGTATGTATCACTTGTAGCATTGTTTGCCTTGGTTGGTTCTGAAAGTGTGTCTTTATTTTTATTATACGACGATAGAAAACGAGGAAGGAGTATTTGAAGAAGAGGCTCACTTTAACTCCTGTTACTATCAGGACCAGGACCACCACCTGTATCAAGGCAAGCCATCCTAATGCTTGCTGTATAAATACTTATCATTATCTATCATGCATGCCTTTCACTTCTGAAGTTTTCACAAACTATATTCTCAAAACTATTTTTGTTGTGAATACTACTACTATTAATATAATTAAGTAAATGATCATATTAATAGTCAACTTGGTATTACCAAGCCCATAGCCACCAAAGGGTATATAAATACCCTTCACTAAATTAAAACTTAAGTTCTTAATTGAACTATTTAAAATGTGTTTTTGTAAACAAATGCCTTATGGAAGAAAAACCTCGGTGGAAAGGTGAGACCTTGTCTACCGGGAGGACGTCATGTTGGAAAGTTTGAGAAATGTTTACAAAGAAACATAACCTAGTCTTCGCTGGACAACCATTATCGTACTGCCAATTTACACCAACATGGGTACGGGGCTTGATTAGAAACTTGTTATGGTTAGTCTGTGTTCTATCTCAAGTGCTATAGGGGATTGGATCCTCTCAACCGAAATGTCGCTAGGAGTGAGGACACGAGACATGCAAAGTGTGGGATTAAATTTTCCCTCCGGATGCAGCAGTTGGGTCTCCTGTCTGGGCTGTGTGCGACATGGATTGCCGGGGAGGATAAACCCAATTGAAGAGATAGTCATATACTAGCTTGTACATACTGGACAGTCAAGATCAGCTATCTGATGTTCTCATACTATTGTGAACAGTCCATGGTTGATTCATGGCGGATTCTGGATCTCGTGGAAATGTGTACACCTCTGCAGAGTAAAACTATTTCGAAATAGCCGCGTCCTCGGATATGGACGGTCGAATGGCCATGTATCTAGTATTGTGTCAATTTTCAAAAGAGGTTTTGAAGGAAGGTTTTGTACCTGCGAGGTACTAAAAAGGAATGACTTGATATCTGAGAGATACAGATGAGAAAAAAACTGGAATATCGATTATCAGAAGTTTTGCAAAGAAAACTTTCTTTTTCTCAAACCATCTTATGAAAACTCTAAGATATGCGATATCTACGAGAGAAACTATATATTATTTTTAAAAACTTTTAATAGAGATATGAACATGCAAAATCAACCATGATAAATCTTTTATCTATCATGGGTAGCTAAACCTTATGGATGGCCTCCCCATTCCACCAAATAAGCATGTATGCATAATTGTAAGCTCAAAAGGATGTCTTGCGGAGTACATCCAAATGTACTCACTTTGGTTTCGCCCCTGGTTATTTTTATTGGCCAGACTATGAGGAGCCACCTCAGGAAGAGTTCTATGAGGAGTTCTACACTGATGACCCTGCGAATTAGGATCGTCTCCCAGTCAGCAGCCTGTAGGTTAAGGCATGACTTGGGTTCTACTACGCTATGCTTATCGTCTTCCGCTGTGTTGTTGTTATTTGCCTGTCCTGCGTGACAGTTGTCAAGAACTTGGTCATATGACCATTTATGTAAGACTCTAATATTCGTGTATCGGATGATGTAATCTGTATGCAAACTTCGTATGTTGTTCATGACTGGTTCTTCTGGGATCGTGAATGAATGCATATGAGGGGTTCTGGACCCTCCGGTTTGGGGCCTCTACAGAATATCTGCCCTAAGACTTTCCCTGCGCGAAGACGAAATGGGTGTCACCCACTGGATGCAGTCCAGATTGTTCCCAGAGTCTCCAGACTTTTACAAAGTTTCTGGAATCTTTGATAGGCAGGAGTCTCCGGTGTGACAAAAGCAAAAAAGTCTCAAACGGCTAGAAATTGAGGAGTGGGTATAAATACCCCCTCCCCTTCTTCCACCTCCATTTAGCTAGTCTAGCATTCAAGTCTCCATTAATTGAGCTCACCAACCTCAAGAGATATGCCAATCCCTCCACCCAATATCGTTGATCTTCGGAGGATTGAAGGAGAAGGCCCCGATCTACATCTTCACAAAGTTGTTCTTTATTTCCTCCTCATTTGCTTGAGAGATTATTTTCAAGGGTTTCCTTGTGGAAAACTTAGACTTCATTGTTACTCACTTATTGTTTGTAGCAGATTCTTGGTGTCCTTGAGAGTCCCCAATTCGGTTGTGGATGTGTTCCTCAAGCTCATGGTAAAGGCTCCGGATTCTCCCTTGAAGGATTCCATATTGGAAGGTGAATTAGGCCCTTGTGACGAAGCTAATCGGAGAATAGGGTGAGGCCTTTGTGCCGTTGAGTAGGCCTTCATGGCGAAACTCACACCCCTCCAACGAGACGTACTCCCCTAACAAGGAGGAACTCGGGAATACATCCATGTCTCCGCGTGCTTCCGCTATCGGTTCATTCTATCGTTTACCTTTACATTGTGTTTGTATTTTGCTTAGTGTAGCTCTTTTCATTTATGTAAATTCACCATAGTTGCATATTTAGAGAATTTACCTTTGTGTCAAGCCTTAAAAAAAGTATTAAAATTTGGAGGTAGCACCTATTCACCCCCTCTAGGTGCCCATACTATTGGTTCAATTGGCATCAGAGCCTTGGCTCTTATTTTGTGCTTAACCGCCTAAGCATTCAATATGGCCATCGAAGAGGATCCCTCCACGTCCGCGGCACCGGACACCATGGATGGTCTCAAGGAACTGAAAAAATTCTTTGACCTCCTCCATGGAGACCCAAATGAAAGACTTTACTGGAATGATAACGCAACTCTTGAATGCCAAGGACACGACATCCCTATCAATGGAGTCCCTGGAAGGGATTTCAAGTTACTAAAGTGATGAGGATTATGGTGAAGACACTAAAAGTGAAACTCCACTTCCTAAGAAACCTTCATCTTCTTAGGGAGAGGATGAAAATAAAGATTACCATAAGGTTACAGTTGGTACTATTTCAATTCTCATATCCCACACCCTCATATAAACAATAGAGGCAACCCTCCTAAAATTGATGCACATTATTTTGGTCAATGGCAATATTTAATGATAATTCACTTGAAGTCTTCTTGCATTGAGCTATGGAGAGTCATTAAAGATGGATACACTCCCATTGATCCAAAGAACTTGATAAGAAGAGAAGTGGTTGATTGTCAACTCAACTTTGTGGCCTTGCATATGATTCAACAAGTCACGAGTGAGAAGATCGTGCCACACATTCAAGAATTCTCCAACGCCAAAGAAACATGGGATGCTCTTGTCTACATGATTGAAGTAAATGAAAGCATGAAGAGGAATATGTTTGATGCCTTGAGCAGTGAGGCCGAATGGTTCTATATGCATGATGGTGAAATCCATGAGGAAATGTACCAAAGACTTAAGACCCTTGCCACCTCCTTTAGTGGTCTTGGTGCCCCTCATGTGGATGATGCTTGGATCAAGAGGAAGTATGTGATTGCTCTCTTGCCATTTGAGCCCGTAGACTTGAAGATCCTTCAAGGAAGACACAACTACCATCTCATGACTTCAACTGAGGTTATGGAAGAGATGGCCTCCTTTCAAGTCAAACAAAGCTTGGTCAAGACACTTGTGCTCGTTCTATTTGAATGCACAAAGGTCCTTCATTGTTTTGAAGGCCAAGGTTGTGACCAAGGTGGTGAATCATGAACAAGAGGTTGAATTGGAAGAAGAGTTGGATCCTCTAAACGCAAAAGAGTATGATCCGGTGCTCAAGGACTTTTTTGCCCTTGCGGTTCAAAATTTCTAGAAGAGACCTCCCAAGGCCAAGAAATATGTTGAGGAGAAGACGAGGTCAAGCTATGGCACGGAAGGGACTCAAAAAGTGAGAGCTTGTTTCAACTTTCAAGACAAGTATCACTTTGTTGTCGAATTCCCTTTTGAGAATAGAGAATCTCAAGGAGGGAAACTTTTTCTCAAGGATAAATCAAAGCTCCCTCACAAGAAAACTTTCTTCAAGAAGAACTCCTCCAAGAAGAAGCCAACTTCAAGATTTGTGCATGTGACTCAAGAAGATTATGATTTTGGTGATGAAGACGATGAAGAAGAAACCACAACTGAAGTGGCCACTATTGCTATTGCATCTTCATGATCCCCATCTCTCTTTGAATTCCTCAATGATGATCTTTCTCAACCTTCCGCAAAATGCTTCATGGCAAAGGCCACCAAGGTATCATCTTCTTTCCCGTCCAAGACTCAAAATGGAATGAATAATCTTGCTAGTCCTAGTGTAGAAGATCAAATTTCCTCCATCGGTCTCTTAATGTCTAACGTGCAAGGTGAGACCAAAAGTTACTTTGATATTCTCATGAGCCAATTGGGAGAGGCCCTTGAGATGAAAGGTGAAACTGAGAGAGGGGATGCTCTTGAAAAGGCATCTCTCATGAATTATCTTGAGGAAGACCATGAGCTTCGAGTCTTTATTGAGGAGTACTTTAGACTATTGATGAGTCACATGATCAATTAATGTCTAAACTCACTAAGGAACGTGACTGTGCTATTGCTCAGTATAAATTGGTTAAAAAGAATAAGGTTGAGTTTGGTGTTGGTCATGATAAACTAACCGAGGAACTAGAGAAACTAATCAAGGCTCACAAGGACTTGGAGAGTGAACACTCTAACCTTACAAAGTCACACTAACAACTTCAAACTCAACTTTATTAATTTAATGTGCCTAGTATTTCTACTTCTTCTTGTGATCATTCTAATATTATCGAGGAGAATTCTAGGTTGAAGGAAGAGCTTGCAAGGCTAAAGGGCAAGGTCCCTAGTGTTGATAAAGTGGTTGTGCAACCTCCAAGTATGGAATTGCCAAGGCCACAAAATGGAAAGAAAGGTCTTGGCTATGTTGCCAAGAGCACGAACAAGCAGAAGTCCAAGCCTGCACAAGTAAAGAAGAATGTCGGTGCGAGTGGTATTGTCATTAGGGATGAAACTAATCACAGCAACCCCGCAGTAACTAACAATCCTCACAATTTCTTATATGTTCATTTTTATGGTGTTGTGAAAGCTAAATATGTTTGTCATATTGAAGGTTACACTGACTACACTATTTGGGTTGATAAGACCCTTGTTGTTAACATGAGAGGACCCTCCACGGGTCCTAACTCTAGTCAATGATTTCTTGTAGGGCTATGCTTCCGGTGGGTCAAAATGGATACTTGATAGTGGATGTACAAGTCATATGATTAGAAGAAAGGAGCTTATGGTGGAGTTTATACCAAATATACATCGAGCAACCATCATTTATAGAGATAAGTAGTCTAAGGTAACGGGTTTAGGCAAGATGGTTGTTGCTCCTAACATCACTCTTGCAATTTTCATGCTTGTCAAATCCCTTGGTTACAATTTACTTTCTGTTCGTGCTTTAGGAAAGATGGGTTTCTCCGTCTTCTTTGAACCTGATATCGTGGTGCTTTGTGGAGCAAGACTCTAGACATTGTTTTCGTAGGGCATGTCGAAAATGAGTTGTATGTGGTAGACTTTTTGGGGTCTACCAACACTCAAGTAACGTGTCTCTTCGGAAAGGTGGATGTGGGGTGGTTGTGGCATCGCCTCTTATCCCATGTCAACATGAGACTTTTGCAAAGTATTCACAAAGTTGGCCACATCCTCGGACTAAAAGGAAATGTTTCCTTTGCCAAAGATCGTGTTTGCATGGCTTGTTTTGAAGGAAAGATGCATGATTCCACCCACCCAAGAAAAACTATGATTTCATCAAAGAGGATATTGGAACTTCTTCATGTGGATCTCTTTTGTGTCATGCCCAAGGCAAGTCTTGGTGGGAAGAAGTGTTGCTTGGTCATTGTGGATGACTGTTCAAGACATACCTGGGTTTATTTCTTCAAGTTGAAGAGTGAGACCCGACAAGCCATCATCGAATTATCCAATCAATTTTAACGTCAACACAATGTTCCCATTGTGGCCATTAGGAGTGACAATGGCTCTGGTTCAAGAACTACACCCTAAATAAATTTAGAGGGGATTCTTCATCAATATTCCGATGTATATACCCCTCAACAAAATGGCGTAGCTGAAAGGAAGAACCAGACTCTCTTGAATATGGCTCAGACCATGTTGGCGGAGTATAAATCTCAAACCAGCTCTACATTCACAAAGGCTTAATGAAGGCTCCATATGAGATTCTCACCGACAACAAACCAAATATCTCCTACTTCCGTGTCTTTGGTTGTAAGTGTTTCTATTTGGTAAAAGAAGTTTGTTTGTCTAAATTCCAATCTAAATCTATTTAGGGTTCCTTTCTTTGGTTATGGTGCCGAATCCCACACTTATAGAGTCTTGGACAAGGCCTCACGGATTTTCACTGAATCTAGTAGTGTGGTGTTCGAAGAAAATGATGGCTCCCAAGTGGCGCATTCATGTTTGTAATGTAGATGTTGAGATACCTCAAGAAGCCATAGTAAGAATGGGTGTCGGATTTTTCTTCCCCATTGAGGGTCAGCTTGTGGCGGATCGAGAAGAACCATGCTCTACTCAAGTGGGGTCGTCGTCTACACTAGAAGCACATGCCAATGGAGCACGTGATGCCCCATCCCAAGAACAAGTTCAAGACCCTCCTCTTGTTGATCAACTTCTATGCAAGAACTAAGTTCCCCTATAATTCAAGATAGCCAAGGTCAAGCTTCTTCATCTCATGTTCAAGCAAGCCAAAATGATGATCAATGCCAACATTCTGGTCAAGACGGAGAACCAAATAATCAAGATGATCAAGTGATTCCTCCTCGCAACAATGAGGAGGTCGGAGCCCGTCGTGCCGCTAGAGTTGCTAGAGCCATGAGGGAGATTTATTTCTCCCGATGAAAATGTGTTAGGAGATCTAAGGGGCAAGAGGACCACGAGATCTCAATTGGCTAGCTTTAGTGATCATCAAGCACATATCTCCATGGTGGAACCAAAGAAAGTGTTTGAAGCGCTCGAGGATTCAGATTGGTTGGAAGCTATGCATGATGAGATTAATAAATTTGAATTCAACAAAGTGTGGAAGCTAGTTGAGAAGCCCAAAGATTTCCACAATGTTATTGGAACCAAGTGGATTTTCAAAAACAAGAAGTATGAGCATGGAATTGTCATAAGGAACAAGGAAAGATTTCTAGCTCAAGGGTACTCCCAAGTGGAAGGCATTAACTTTGATGAAACATTTGCTCTCGTGGCTCGCCTTGAGTATATATGTATGTTTCTTGCCTATGCATCTTATCACAACTTTAAATTGCAGCAAATGGATGTGAAAAGTGAATTTATTAATGGTCCTAAAAGAGTTGGTATATGTTAAGAAACCACCAGGGTTTGAGAACCCCAACTTCCCTAACCATGTTTACAAGCTCGATAAGGCGCTCTATGGACTTAAACAAGCACCACGTGCGTGGTATGAGCACCTGATACGTCATAAATATATCCTTAATTTCTGATGTTCCATGTTGTTTTCATGTTATTTCCTACATGTTTGCTATAAACTTTATGTCATTTTTATCGATTTCCGGGACTAACCTATTGACAAGATGCCACAGAGCCAGTTCCCTGTTTTCTGCTGTTTTTCGTTTCAGAAAAGTTGTTCTGGAAATATTCGCGGAATTGAAAAATTTGAAGCCCGGAAGTCTTAGTAATCCCGAAGGTTCCACGGTGTCCCGAAGAGGCCCGGAGGGGGCCACACCATAGGGCGGCGCGACCCCCTGGCTGCGCCGTGGAGTGGTGTGGGCCCCTCGGGCATCCACCTCCATCGCCCTTTCGCCTATTTAATACCCCTATACGTGAACCCTAAATATATCACACTTTTCCCCGAGAAACACCCGAGACCACTGTCATCGTCATCCCGAGATCGGGAGGGTTCCGGAGCTCTTCCCGGCACCCTGCCGGGAGGGAAATTCATCACCGAAGGGGTCTACACCACCATCCCTCCTCCGAAGTGATGCGTGAGAAGTTCATCCCTACGGGTCCATAGTAGTAGCTAGATGGTAGTCTCCTCCACTTTATGCCTCGTGTTTAGATCTCATGAGCTGCCCTACATGATCGAGATCATCTTTATGTAATGCTACATGTTGCGTTTGCTGGAATCCGATGAATGTTGAATGCTATGTCTTCTGATTATCAATCTATAATGTTATCTTCATGCGTATGTTATTTATGATCTTGCATGCTCTCCGTTATTAGTAGATGCTCTGGCCAAGTAGATGCTAGTGACTCCAAGAGGGAGTATTTATGCTAGATAGTGGGTTCACACCTCCTTTGCATCTGTGCTCGAGTGACAGAAACATGACAGATGGAGGATGTGTTGTTTCCATTAGGGAGAAAACAACGATGTTTACTTCGTTTACATTGTTTACATTACACACTTTGCTTACTACGATTATATGTTGCTTGCAACTTAATACCCAACGTTTGTTCGGATGATATTCAGAAGGCGGACTATTAGTCATAGACGCAGTTGGATGACGGTCTATGTATATTGTTGTAATGCCCGCATGAATCACATAGTAATCTTTATGTATTGCGTATGCACTACGGTGCAGCCTTCATTTCTGTCAATTGCCCGGCTGTAATTTGTTCACCACACATGTTATTTATCTTTTATGGAGAGACACCACTAGTGAACTATGGACCTCAGTCCATTTTCTCATACTAATAATACAACCACTACAATTACTATTTTCACACTGTTCCTATTGTTTTCATACTGTTTTCCACACCATGTGTTTGACCTCTTTGTGTTCAGCAAAACCGGTGAGATTGACAATCTCACTGCTTTGTTGGGGCAAAGTGATTTGATTGTGTTGTGTAGGTTCCACGTTGCTGCTGAACCGGTAGTGCGCCCCACCATCTCAACTGGATCAACCTTCTGAAGTTACTCCTTCCTCCTACTGGTCTATTCAACCTTGGTTTCTTTCTCAACTGCTGCACTCTTCATACCTTCCTCTTGGGGTCTCCCAGCGAACGTGTGTTACACGCGCATCAAGCACTTTTCTAGCGCCGTTGCCGGCGAGGAAGAGAATTTCTGCAAGGGGAGTCTCTCACTTCCAATCCTTTTTACTCTGTTATTGTTTTGCTTGTTACTTTCTTTATCATGCTTGCAAGGGGATGTCTTTGAAACTAGATCTTATTGGCAAGATGGGTTCACACAAGAACATCAAAAATATTATAAGGAATACCGCTTGTCACAAGAAGGAATACACTTATGGGAGCAAATTAATAAATTGCATAACTATGCTAAAATTTTGTGCTCCGCTTATAATGTTACTTATTGCTTTGATAAATATTGTTACTTTAGGAGATATAAACACCTCCCTTTTCAATGTGAGTGTAATGATAATGTTACCATATCTTCTTATGTTAAGGGAACTTATGAACTATATGATCTGGAACAAACTAAAGAATTTATTGCTTGGAAGGGTGCATTCGAAATTACTTATTTGTTTAAAAATAATGATGATGCACCTTATAAATATGATACTTATGCTATACTTGAATATTTCTTTGATAATTACAAGGATTGTAATTACTACTTAATTGGATATCTTAATAAATACTCTCAACCTAAGGAAGAGACTGCCTTGCAGGAGCCTATGGAAGAAGAAATTGCTGAATCCGGAAGCTCATTGGATGAAAAAGAGAAGAAGAGTGATGCTCAAGAAGAAGAAGAATTGATTATCTACCCATGTTTACCTCCAAATGAGAGTAACTCTTTAACTCATAATTGTGATGATCCTATTGATTCTTTGAAATATCCCTTTTTGATGAAATTGATACTTTCTATACTTGTAACCTTTATACTACTATGAATGAAACTTGCGAGAATGATACTGCTACTGTTATTTATGATAATCCATCCTACTTTGATAAATCCTATGATAATCCTCTATTTATTCCAACTATATATATGCATGATAATGAGGAAGTTTGTTTAGAAAATTTATATGATAATGCTCTAGATGATGGTCCTATGTTACTTGATGTTATAAATTATAATACTACTGAAAATAGGATTGCCATCATGTGTCCCATACCTTTTAAGAGTGACCAATCATCTTGTTTTCTATTGCTAAAAGTGGGAAAGAAGAGGTCTTTAATTTTAATTTTGATCCCACTATTTTTGAGCTTGATATGAATTGTGTGCTTTTAGACCATGACAAACATGCTTTATGTGATAACTATGTTGTTGAGTTTGTTCATGATGCTACTGGAAATTATTATGAGAGAGTAAAATATGGTTGTAGGAATTTTCATGCTACTGAAACCCCTCTCTTTTTGTTGAGAGTTTTGAAGTTGTTCTTGTTCTACCTTCCGATGATTTGTAGTCTAAGTTTCTTTAATTTATTTCTTTACAAGATGCATAGGAAGTGAGTTAGAATTAAATTTGTTTTATACTTGATTCCTTCTTCTCTCTTTTACTTTAATTCATGTTACTTATGTGAGCATCTTCTTCACTTGAAAACACGTGAATCCAGTTTTCTGGGCCTGGCTAAAAGGCGTTAAAGAAAACCACTTCTTGGGAGATAACCCATGGTTTATTTTTGCTTTGTTTTTCTATGTTTTATTTGGGTCAAGGGCTTGTATACTTCTATAGAAAATCCTTTATATATTTATTTTCATGTTTTAGTTGTGCCAAGTAAACTTTCCAACAAAAGTTGGAGTTGGTTTTGGATTTCTGCGCAGGAACAGATTTCTGCTGTCCACCGTAAAAAATCGTGAAAACTCCAGAAAGATCAGAATTACCTGAAATTATTTGTATTCCTGAGCAAATTCCAAAACTTTTTCATTCTTTAAGTTTTTCGATTTGAGCGACGTAAGTGCCCCTAAAAAAAATTCTTCTCTACAAACTGTTCTGATTTTGGCAGATTCTACCATTTTTCTTGCATTTTCTCTTTTACGGTGTCAAGTGGATTTATTTGCTTCACGAAACATCAGTGGATGTAGGTAATGTTTAAAATTATCAATAAAACTTGTTCCCATACAGAACCCATTGATTTTTTATTGTTGCACTAACCCTCTAATGCGGATTACTCTTTGAGTGTGGTGTGAAGGAAGTTTTCAAGGGTCAAGAGAAGAGGGTGATATAATGTGATCAAGAAGAGTACAAGGTCAAAGCTTGGGGATGCTCCCGTGGTTCATCCCAGAAAATTCTAAGAGGACTCATGAATCTAAGTTTGGGGATGCCCAAGGCATCCCCTTCTTCATCAACAATTTATCACGTCACTTCTAGTGAAACTATATTTTTATTCGGTCACATCATATGAAATTTAGTTGGAGCGTATGTTTGTTTTTATTTTGTTTTCCTTCTGCAATAAACATCATTGGAACCTAGCATCCTTGCTTGGGAGAGAGACACGCTCCACTTTTTCATTTGAATACTCGTTATGCTTGTATTCTTAGTTTTTCTTCTAGCTCCTGCAAAAATCTTGTTTACCTCCAGTTTTCATTGCATATCTTATTCAGATATGTTAGTTTTAGTAGTGTTATGTGAGTACTCTCATGATTTCTTTCTGTATAATTTATAGAGTTTTTGTTAAAACATATTTTGTATGGTGCTTGTTGGGAAAAGAAACTGCTGCATGTGGTAGAATTTATAACGATGCAAATAGAAGCTTGTATAGACTATGGCTAGACTTTTCCATATCATGTTAGATGTTATTTTAAATTCTAAATCCTAGTGGTTATTTGGTAGAATTATTTGTCTCAAATAGCTGGGAGTGTTTAATGTGCCATTGAAAGAATCATGAGTTGTTCTTGTCATATTAAAGCATAAATTTGTGGTGTTCTCCTTTGAATGTTTTATTTGGTTGACTTGGCACATGCTTACACCATGTTTATGACTACAAACCAGCCACATATATCCTCTATGATCATTTAGTTTTTGAAATGTAGTACCAATTATGCTTTCATTAATGATGCTTTTGTCGCTATGCATGATTATGGCCTTTATGCTCTATTGATTTGTCGCTCCCAGTGTTCTGCTAGTGTCCACCTCTACTGAGTATGAGATCTACTCATGCATACAACTCCCAAAAACCAAAGTATGCCAAATGTGTCCACCATACCTACCTACATGTGGTATTTAACCGCAACTCCGAAGTAAATTGCTCATGTGTTACCTTTAAAACTTTCAAAATTACTCATGTTTTGTGTTCTTATTTTAGCTCATGAGGACGTAAATAGAGAATCTTTATCTCACTTGTTGATTGGATTTCACACCCTGGAATAGTGGCTTCATCCGCTTATCCAATTGATAGAAGAGCTGGCAGTGGGGTGCCTAGTCTCAAATTAATACAAACAAATTCTCTTCACTATTTTTGCCCCTGATTTATCAGTCAAAGCATAATTGTGTAAACAAAAGAGAAACAGGGATGACCTTCTACACCAGTTGTGTTCTTCAATGGGAGCCTCTCTTGTGAAGTCTAGTTGGCTTATGACGTACTGTATTTTCTGTTTACCATTCGTTGACATAATCATACACCTCTCTTAAAAAAATAGACACTCCTCAACGTTATGTGATTGTTGGCAGGCACCCGAGGATTCGGTTAGCCATGGTTTGTGTAAGAAAGGTTGGGAGGAGTGTCAAACAGTTTATACCTATGTTTAATAAAATAAAAAGCTCTAGCACATGAGTGATCCATGCTTCTCTCTGCAAAGAGCCTTTCTTTTACTTTTATGTTGAGTCTCCATCTTCTAACTTTATGCACAGTTGAGAGAGCATAGTTGCCATTCTGATTTTAATGTGCATTTGTCCCAGAAACATTATTAGTTGCTTCATGATATGTTATTTCTTGCTCTCAAATTATTTGTTCTAGTCTTCCTCTTAAATTTTCAAGGTGTCCTGCCATTTATGTTTTTCCCCACTCTTAAGTACAAGCGAAATATCACTTTGCTATGTTTTCTCTATACTTGAAACAAACGTATACTTTCAATGCATCGTTATTCATAATATTTTATTTGTGTTACTTCTCATGATGCAAAGTGATTGCTATGTTTGATTGCTAGATTTATATCTATCATGCTTGTGTTTAAAGTATTATGATTTCATCTTACATATGCTTTTACAATATTGATGATCAAGTTTATGTATGATCAAGTTTATGTTGGTAGCATGTCACCTCAGGAATTATGTGTTTTCATTGTTTACCTACCCGAGGATGAGTAGGAACTAAGCTTGGGGATGTTGAAACGTCATAAACGTATCCTTAATTTCAGGTGTTCCATGTTGTTTTTATGTTATTCCTACATCTTTGCTATACACTTTATGTCATTTTTATCGATTTCCGGGACTAACCTATTGACGAGATGCCACAGAACCAGTTCCCTGTTTTCTGCTATTCTTAGTTTTTAAAAAGTCGTTCTGGAAATATACGCGGAATTGGAAAATTCGAAGCCCGAAAGTCTTAGAAATCCCGAATGTTCACGGAATCCCGAAGAGGCCCGGAGGGGGGCCACAGGGAGGGCACACCATAGGGCGGCGCGCCCCCTGGCCGCGCCGTGGGGTGGCGTGGGCCCCTCGGGCATCCACCGCCATCTCCCTTTCGCCTATTTAATCCCGCCGATACGTGAACCCTAAATATATCCCACATTTTTCCGAGAAACACCTGAGGCCTCCGGCATCGTCATCCCGAGATCGGGTGGGTTCTGGAGCTCTCCCCGGCACCTTGCCGGGAGGGAAATTCATCACCGGAGGGGTCTACACCACCATGCCCTCCTCCAAAGTGATGTGTGAGTAGTTAATCCATGGACTACGGGTCCATAGCAGTAGCTAGATGGTTGTCTTCTCCACTTTATGCCTCATGTTTAGATCTCGTGAGCTGCCATACATGATCGAGACCATCCTTATGCAATGCTACATGTTGTGTTTGCTGGGATCCGATGAATGAGGAATGTTATGTCTTTTGATTATCAATATATCATGTTATCTTCATGCATATGTTATTTATGATCTTGCATGCTCTCAGTTATTAGTAGATGCTCTGGCCAAGTAGATGCTAGTAACTCCAAGAGGGAGTATTTATGCTCGATAGTGGGTTCATGTCTCCTTTGCATCTGTGCTCGAGTGACAGAAACGTGACGGATGGAGGATGTGTTGTTGCCATTAGGGAGAAAACAACGATGTTTACTTCGTTTACATTGTTTACATTACACACTTTGCTTACTGCGATTATCTGTCGCTTGCAACTTAATACCCAACGCTTGTTCGGATGATATTCGGAGGGTGGATTATTAGTCATAGATGCTGTTGGATGACGGTCTATGTATCTTTTTGTAATGCCCGCATGAATCACATAGTAATCTTTATGTCTTGCATATGCACTACTGTGTAGGCTTCATTTCTGTCAATTGCTCAACTGTAATTTGTTGATCACACATGTTATTTATCTTGTATGGAGAGACACCAATTGTGAATTGTGGACCCCGGTCCATTTTCTCATACTGATAATACACACACTGCTTACACTGTTTTCACACTGCTGCTACTGTTTCATATCATATTGTTTTCCACACATACATTTAACCTCTTTGTTATCAGCAAAACCGGTGAGATTGACAATCTCACTGCTTCGTTGGCGCAAAGTGAATTGTTCGTGTTGTGTAGGTTCCATGTTGCTGCTGAACTGGTAGTGCGCCCTGCCACCTCAGCTGCATCAACCTTCAGAGATTTCTTGTCCTCCTACTGGTCGATTCAACCTTGTTTTCTTTTCTGAGGGAAAACTTGCGCTGCACACTTCACAACCTTTCTCTTGGGGTTTACTAACGCCAGCCATCAGTCCCTACCTCAAAGCGGACAAGTGCCAGTGGTACTGGGACAACTCAATCCCAATTCCCTGGCCGGACGTCCACCTCGCGGAGGGGTGGCACGTGAATCCGGAGAGGATTCCGGTGCCGCTTGTCCCCAAGGACGGGCTGGAGCGGGAGAACGAAATCCTCCGCTACAGCGAGGAGCTCCCGGAGGACCTCCGCATGAACCCAACGTTCTCGCTGGACTCCCGTCATTGGCCACTTAATTCTCCATCGGTGCGGATTCTTCGGGGCCCGCACCGCTTGGGGCCCCTCGCCGTATCCGTCGACAAACCTCCTGCGGGGCCACGGCCGCCACGCCGCTTCCGGGACGCTGCGCGTCGGCCGACCCCCCTCCCTCCCCCCCCGCGCCTCCCGGTGAAGGAGGAGACGAGGACCTCCTCGACGAGGTCACTGAGTGGGACGGCCTGGGCACGGCCCTCCACGACTCGGCCATCGAGGCCAAGGAGCGCTAGGAGGAGGAGGATTGCGAGGCCGCAACATTGCTGGAGGCTATGGCTGCAGCGGAGGCCATGGCGGCGGCGGAGGCGACCCTGGATCGGGCGGCGGCCATGCAGGAGGAGCAGGCCATGCAGACGGCGCAGGACGCGGAGGAGGCCAGGCAGGCGGCCAACGAGGAGGAGGAGCGGCAGAGGCGCCGCGCCGCTTCCCCAGGTGGTTCCGGCCCATCGCCGGGGTGACCTAGGAGTCGATAGGGCCGCCACCAGAGCTGTCAGAGGCGCAACCGGCCCCACCCAGACGGCTACGCCGCCGCGTCCTTCCGGGTTGCCGGGCCACCTCTAGAGTGAGACTATATCATCCTCGATGACGATGAGTAGCTTCGGCGAGCGGTGGCCGACCCTAGCATAGGGTTTTAGTTTTTTGTTTTGTTAATGTAAAAACTTGCCGTTTGTGGCCCTACACTCTTAAGTAAGCAGCCCCGTAGGACACTTCCTATTTTCGCCGTGTTCCCCCTGCCGGACCGCTGGTCAAACGGACAGATTTGTTCTGGTTCTGTCCGTGTTTTGAGCGGTCCCGTAGGGGATGCCCTTATCACGCCGTCTCCATTGCGACCATCTCCCTCCTCTACTCCCTTTCGATCCGCATCACGGCGAGGTTCAGCGCCGTCGCGACACTTCCCCGCTCCCCTGAATGGTTGCCTCGTCGCTCTCCTCCACGTGTAGACTGCGATCATCTCTCTTCTCTGCTCCCTCTCGATCCGCATGACGGCGAGGTTCAGCGCCGTTGCCCGGCACTTCCCCAATCGCCTCAACGGCCGCCTCGTCGCTCTCCACCATAAAACTTGTCTCGCGAGATTAGTCACATTCACTCAAGATACAAAAACCCTCCAACGGTCGAGCTCAATTTCTGACAGAAACTGAAGTTTGAACACATTGTGGCCAACTTGACGCACATCCCATACAAAAAATTTCTCTGTTTCTACAAAAACTTGACGTAGCTTCGATTTTTGCCTGTGTTCTTACCAGACAAAATTTGCATTTGCGTCTCATAAAAAAAGGAGATGCTGGCACTCGGTTTAACCACAGCAGAGACGAGCTTGGACGGAAGTATTTTGTACTGTGTGAATCAAAGTCCGGTGCGGCACAGTGTATATGCTCACGTCGCGTCAAATCTGGAGCGGAAGCGCAGCAGGTGCATCCGCTCGCTCCGTCCTCGAAACCGTAAGAGACGATCAAACGCGTGCTGGGGCCTGGGGTAGTATCTTCGGGCCGGGCAGGCCATGCGATTGGCGGCGGCTGCCATGCACTGCAAACTATGCGTGCTTAATCAATACGACTTCTCGCGTACCGAGACCCAGTCCATATTCATATTCATTCAGACTGAAGAATATGATTACATAAACTCGCACGTACGGGGCAGTGGCAGAGTGGCTAGAAGCGACCGATCACGGTGAAACTGAAAGGGCGCCCCACTCCACGGGTCTGCTGGGCCGATCGCGAAGATGAGCAAGCAAGGTGGAGAGAGGAAGAGGAAGGGGCAGGACGACACTAATCTCGTCAAACTCATCTTCTCTTGGTCCCTCCAAGATGTCGCGAACCAGGATCTCTTCAGAGAAAAGGTATTTCGATTGGCATGCATCTTGGCCATTTTTTCCAGTCGAATCCTGCAAGCATGCTGAGCACCCATTGAACATACTTTCACAGGTGAACACGATCCCTGACAGTTTCGTCGGTCTGAAGAGCTACCTGGATTCATTTAAGTTCCCGCTGCTGGAGGAAATCCGAGCAGAGATGAGCTCTAACCTGGAAACGCAGCTTAATTGCTCCAAGCCCGTGCAAATTCGGCCGTGTCACGTGCCCGAAGGCGAGAGAAGACCCCCATTTTATTTTGGGACCATTGACCGCCGCCATGGAGTATGTTTCCCGTGCATCGGTGACATCGTCGTGCTTTCGAGGGGGATGCCGCTTCGTCTGTCCGACGACAGCCCCACCTCGTACTGCCTTGCCGTGGTCCTTAAAGTCTACTACACTAGCTGCAGCTTCCTGATCAGAGCGTCCAAGAGAATAGATGATTATGCGAGCTACAAGTTCGTTGTTAGCCTGCTCAGTTCCATACCTTACGAACGCATCTGGCGGTGCCTCCATTATGAAGTTGCCGTCAAGAGAGATTCAGAGCTTATCAAGGTTATCGCGGGGGACAGCGCCATGCAGGTAAGCTTGGTTTACAAATCGCTGCATGCATGCACTAGCCATTCGATGTTTTTATGATTTTCTCATCTGACTGATCCTCGTGATCCGCAGAGCACTTCCCTGCTTGGAGTCCCGCATCGCCCAATTACCGGCGGCACCGACGTGCTGAGCAGGTTGTCCGCGTTTGGGCTCAACTACTCACAGGCTGGCGCCATACTAAGCTGCGTCTCGGCAGTACAGTTCGGCGGCATGAGCAGCAAGTTCAGCCTCATCTGGGGCCCGCCTGGCACGGGCAAAACCAAGACCATCAGCGTTCTGCTGTTGGTGGTGATGACGATGAAATGCCGTGTCCTGACGTGCGCACCTACAAACACCGCCATCTGCCAGGTCGCATCCCGTCTCTTGGCGCTTCGGAAGCAGCATCCCGATGCCGGAGGGTCACGAGGGTGTAACGGCGATCTGCTGCTCTTCGGTAACAGAGAACGCATGCCCATCGACAACGATCTCGACGAGATATTCCTGGACACTCGTCTAAGCCTGCTACAGCATTGCTTCTCGCCGAAGAGGGGTTGGATGCAGTGTCTTCGCAAACTGGAAGTGTTTCTGGGCAATCAAATAGCCATGATCACCAAGTGTAAAGCACACAAGCAGGACGATGGCTCTCAACTCCTCATGTACTCCTTCCCCAGGTCATCGTTCCACGAAATCTCCCAGGATCTTAGGTGGTGCTTCAAAACAATCATGTCCCATGTCCCTGTAAATTGTATCCTGCAGATGAACTGCAGCAACATTGCTGTGCTCAATAAGATGCTCGACGACTTCAGCAAGCTTCTTGGCAAAATGAGCATTGGGAAACAAGTGCGTACCAAGGGAAAGAAATGGAATGGTTCGATGGGCTATTCACAAGATATTGCTTACACTCTGAGCGGGAACATGTCGGCAATGCTAGACGTTACGAGATCTTTGATGCGAGACCTGAAACTTCCTCTGATAAGGGAGTGGTTCGAGGTCAAGGAGTTTATCATTGGAAGCGCCTCCCTCATTTTCTGCACTGTGTCTGGCTCGGCTAATCTGGAAGGGGACAAGATGGATTTACTTCTCATCGATGAGGCTGCACAGCTGAAGGAATGTGAATCCCTCATTCCGTTGCAGCTCTCCGGACTTAAACATGTAGTTCTTGTTGGTGATGAGCGCCAATTGCCAGCTACCGTCAAAAGCAAGGTCCATTTATCCTTCAATATATTTGAAATGTGTGAAATATGCACTTTATTTTTGCATCGAACATTCACTTCTGAGCAACAAACTTGAGTAATCTTATATTTTCTATAAAAAAAAATTGAGCAATCTTAACTCTTGCAGGTTTCAGACAATGCTTTGCTGGGCAGGAGCCTGTTCGAAAGACTAAGTTTACTCGGGCACAAGAAGCACCTCCTGAACATGCAGTACAGGATGCACCCTTCCATAAGCATCTTCCCCAACCTCAGTTTCTACGACAAGAAAATTTTGGATGGCCCGAACGTCACGCACACGAAGCATGAACGTAGTTACCTTCCGGGGGCGATGTACGGGCCATACTCGTTCATCAACATCCATGGTTGGGAAGATCGTGGCCGCAGCAAGAGGAATATGGCCGAGGTAGCCGTCATCCTGAAGATCCTGCATAGTCTCAAACAAGGTTCACTGCATTTTGCTACTGTTAATCTTTACAATTGTACAATTCACCTATGTCCGCATGTTCCTACCTGAATTCCAGCTCATGCATGTCATATGGTTTACCGTCCAGCTTGTATCAGCGCGGGACAAGTGGTCAGTGTGGGCGTCATATGCCCGTACGCTGCCCAGGTGGAGGCGATCCAGGGGAAGATCGGCGACCTGAAGGCTATGCGCCCCCTTGTTCTTCGCGTCAACTCCGTGGATGGGTTCCAAGGCAGCGAGGAAGATGTCATCATCCTGTCCACCGTCAGGTCCAACGGCACAGGATCCATCGGCTTCCTGTCCAACCGGCGACGGGCCAATGTCGCCTTAACGAGGGCAAGGTACGCTCCTGCGACCTTGGTCAGAGCTAGAACTGAGACTACCTGAACTTGACATGGATAGTGTAATCTGATTGACATGCTATCGTTTTGCTTGTTTTGACTCCTGCAGGCACTGCCTCTGGGTCCTGGGCAACGCAACGACGCTGAGCAGCAGCGGTTCGATCTGGGGAGAGCTGGTCCAAGATGCCGTGGAACGTCGGTGCTTCTTCGACTGGGACAATGTCACGAGCGTCTCTCCGGCCATTTCTCACCGCACTCGCCTGATCGTGCGTGAGCCTGGCGGAGCCGCTTCCGCCTTTGACACGCACGTCTCGGGTCGTGAAGCCGACATCTGTGACGCGCTAGGTTCTTTGCAACTCGCTTAGGCCTTTGGAAAGAAAGTATCCTAGGATATGAACGGATTATCCTGGTTCTCAAAAAATTCCATTAATCTGTTACTAATGTTTTGAAAGGGTTAATCTTTAAAAAAATCCTTCACCGACCACCTCATTTTTGCCTAGATTAAAAACTTTACCCATGCTAGTGTATTGTGGAGGAATTGTATCTTGGGGGATTTATGGTAATTGGATGGAAAAAAAAATCATCAAATCCCCTCCCATCCTCAATCTCTTTATGGTGAAAATATACTCCCTCCGATCCTAATTAAGTGTTGTAAGCTTTGAAATAATTTGTACCTGCCTAGTGCTACTCCTACGACACATTTTTCGGATCGGATTTAGTAGTAAATAAGGCCTTAGGATGAATGCGCCACCGGTGAAGTAGTGGCGGTTTGTTTTGTTTTGGCCTTTTGGGTGTTTTGACCGCTGAATGTAACGCATGCCAATGCGGCACCCGATCCGTCCTCCTTCATAGTTAAAACTAGAAGGATTCCCTGCTGTTCTGCGGAGGCCTTTTTAGAAAGGAACGCCTTTAGCGTCCCCTGGGGGTTCGAAATGCGCCAGCCCATGGGGTGGACTGCCGTCCGATCGAGTTGCTGCGAGCCGTCTGATCGAGTGCGAAATACTCCTTTCCCAGCCTTTGCTACACTGGAGAAAAAACGGTTGGATCGCAGCAAATCCCCGTCGTCGCGACAGAATCGCGAAACCAGACTAGTTCCGTGGATCGCGGAGGGGGCGAGGCGGCGACTACGCGTCGTGGAGCAAAACACGGAGTTGCTGCGTCGTATCCATGGCTCACCTTCGAGATCGCATCCTGCACCCTACCCCTGGCCATCCTCGTCACATGAGCTCCCCTTGTGGAGTTGCTACGAGCTCGGGATCGAATCCAACAGTGAGGCGGAGGAACAACGGCAGACCTGCTCGGGGAGCATTCGCTGCTTGGTTTGGAGCAGAGACCGCGCAAGGGTACAACAATCCTGAAGTTTTTCGATGAAGACCCAGAGGAAGATGAGCCTGCATACTCGGTTAGTTCAATTCTGCCCAGAGCAAGTAAAAGTTCATTGTATCAGATGATGCAGAGAAAAAATGAGTTCCTATACTAGCTAATTCTCTCTGATTTTGATTTGGTGTTTAGATTCTTGTAGCAATTTAGTTCATGTACTGCATATGAACAAATTGGTCTTGTTGTACTGAATTTTGTATTTAAACATGATTGTTCAGTTTAGCATATTGGTCTTGTAGCAATTTGTCTTGCTGTAATGAATTGGTCTTGTAGCAGATTGATCTTGTAGCAATTCATTCTTGTATCAATTGGTCTTGCTATACTGAATTCTCTCTGAATTTAGTTCAGTTTAGCAGATTTTAAACATGATTGTTCAGATACAAGAATTGTTACATGAAAAGTTTTGTACAAGATGCAGTCATTAGTAGAAAACGGGCCTCTAGTACCAGGCCGTAAGGGGCTATAGTCTCGGATGGCAATCCGGGACTAGAGGCCCCCCTTTTGTCCCGCCGGCCCATGAGCCGCGACTAGAGGGCAGCCCACGGGGAGCTCCCGGGGCGCTCTCGGGGAAGGACTTTTAGTCCCGGGTGGTAATACAACCCGGGACTCGACTTGTTTATTTTATTTTATTTTTTTATTTCTAATTTTTCTTTTCATTTAGTCTCTATTATTTCTATCTCTAATCATTCTTCCTTAATCTCAATTATTTTTTACTCCAATCATTCTTTTTTCTCTCTGAACTGGCACTTCCCAGGAGGTCACCCATCCTCAGACTACTCCACTCTCAACACGTTTAACTTCTAGGTTTCTTCACTTTCAACTTCCAAGAAACAAATCATGTTTTACTGACAATAGTATAGTGTCAATCATGTTAACCTATGACATATGATGTCGCACGTATTTATTTCGTGAATCAAAAACTATTTAGTTAAACATAAATAAATAAGTAATAATAGTCTTAAATTCAAACAATCATTAATTAATTTAAATAATAATTAATTTTGTTGCTTTATTTATATTAATGAATATCTGTAAATCGAAAGTTGGCATATGAGATTGTCTAAGTAGATTAGAAAAATTGGAGAAGTTAAAATATATATGATCGACACCTTACATATTACATTTTCCATCATTTATATATATAGATCGATATGTACAAAATTTACTCCAAATTGTTAGTCATGTCAACATACATATTATCTTCAGATAGATATTTTTTCTCTTACTACACATTTTAACATAGTGAAAGTAAAGTATGGGCACCTAGAGGGGGTGAATACGTGCTACGACCAATTTTACTTTTTCTTTTGAATTAGGCTTGACACAAAGGTAAATTCTCTAGATAATGCAACTAAGGTGAATTTACCTATATGACAAAGATAATGATAAACACAATGCAAGCGATAAGTAAAGGGAGTGAGGGAACGAGGTAACCAAACTGAAGCACACGGAGACACGATGTATTCCCGAGTTCCTCCTTGTTAAGGGAGTACGTCTCGTTGGAGGGGTGTGAGCTCGCCACAAATGCCTACTCAACGCCACAAAGGCCTCACCCTATTCTCCGATGAACTCCGCCACAAAGGCCTAGTTCACCTTCCACTATTGAACCCCTTTGATGCGCGAGTCATTTACAAACAACTTGGGGCGCACACCCACAACCAAATTGGGGGCTCCCAACTCTTCTTGAATCACCAACAAGTAACAAGATGCCTAGGTTCTCCACAAGAGGAAACCCTAGGCTAGATCCCTCTAGTTAGAGAGGGGGGAAATAAAGAACTAGTCGGTGAAGATGTAGATCCTGGTCTTCTCCTTCAATCCTCCAAGTATCAACGAGTTTGGGTGGAGGGATTGGGATAGATCTAGCTTTTGGAGCTCAATAAATGCTTGACTTTAATGCTGGGACGAGCTACCACTTGAGGAAGAAGGGGATGGGGTATTTATAGCCCCATCCCAAAACTGGCCGTTTTGACCCTTTTCGTGTCTGGCGGTACTACCGCTGGACCCAACGGTACTACCTCCACCTGGGTATCCACGCGGTACTAGCGCGTCTCAGACGCAGAGCGCAGGCGGTACTGCTGCTGAAGTACCGTGGTACTCCAGCAGCGGTACTACCGCTAGTGTGCCACGGTACTACCGCTGGCCACCCACTTTGAATAAATTCAAAGTGGTTGGCGGTAGTACCGAGCCACTACCGCTCTAGTACCGTGGGATACAGAGAGCAAAAACCTAGCCAGCAGTAGAAGGGCCGGTACTGGGGGCGGTACTACCGCTTCCTGTAGGGAGCGGTACTACCGCCAGCCAGTAGTGGTACTACCGCTGAGCAAGGTTTTGGTCAAAACTGAACTGGGTGCGGTACTACCGAGCCACTACCGCCTCAGTACCGTGCGAAACAGAGAGCTTTTCTCTCCTAGCGGTACTGCTGGCGGTACTGGGCGCGGTACTACCGCTTCCTGTGAGGAGCGGTACTACCACTGCCAAGCCCGCTGGACCAAGTCAGTTTTGGTGGCAATGTCTTGGAAATCTCTTCACCATTTTGGCGTCTAATTGATATTACCTGAAATACTTGACGCACTGTTAGAAGCTTAGTTGTGTTGTTATCAACTCCAAAACCTAAGAGAGATCGAAGATGCAAATGCACTTTCAATCTCCCCCTTTTTGGAGATTGATGACAACACACTAAGAGAGGTACAAATAATTTGGACGAGCACTTTGAGAGAGTGAAACATAATAGAAATTTGCTTATGAGGAAAACTTTGGTCTCT
Organism: Alopecurus myosuroides; assembly: GCA_028641055.1. Classification (NCBI taxonomy): domain Eukaryota; kingdom Viridiplantae; phylum Streptophyta; class Magnoliopsida; order Poales; family Poaceae; genus Alopecurus; species Alopecurus myosuroides. Next base: position 137,302,815 of record CM054059.1, read on the forward strand.
TTTACAAAGTGTGCTCCCCGTAACTCTTTGAAACCTAGCAAGGTACAATAGATAGATAATATGAATGCTTGCTTGATAAGAAAGATAAAGACCATAAAATCCAAATCCATAACATCAAATTGTTCAACCAAACACACAAACTTTAACACATACGGTTCAACTCACAAGCACACACGACACAAAGTTTGACACACAAAACACAAACCTAAGCAAATAAGGCGATCCTAATAGAACTCTCTCCCCCTTTGGCATCAAGGCACCAAAAAAGGGAAGAGGCGATGCTAGCGTCCCTGGAGGTCACTCGTCGGAGCTAGACGCACGAGCCGGGCTACCAAGATTGCACTCATCCTCCGACTTCACATCTTCAACTTCCTCGTCTGTCTCACCACGAGTCCAAGGATCGCGAGAAGTAGTGGCATCGTCTAGAAGCTCGGGATCAACCCACACATTTCCTTGCTTGGATTTCCACTCCCCAGAAGCTGTAATCCCGTCCTCAGACCCAACACGAACAGGCACCCCCAGATGGGCAAACCTGTCACGTGTCAGCTGTCGCTCCTCCTTGCTACGAACATGGGCACGATATGCCTTGTCCTCCATATCAATCTGGCTGTAGAAGATCTTCTTCAAAGTAGAAGTCATCCAGTTGCGAAAGCCATCCTTGGGAGCTCTCCCCTGCATCTCAAAATCTGAGTCACTAGAGCCATCCGTGTCCGGACCAAGATCATCCGGACCAAGTAGAGGAGTGGCATGCTTCTTGATGCGAAGGTCCTTGACAGCATGAGTCTTTAGCTCCTGATCATTGTCCAACAGAGCATCAGTGAGCTTGGCATTGCGCCAAGTGGTGGAGATGAGCTTATAGACCAAAGCTGCAAAGACTGGCACTCTCCTCCTCATGATGCAATTGTACATCTCATTGTACAAAATGTCCATAATATCAATCCTCAGCCCATCCCCACGACGCCTGTGAGAGACTACCATCTAGTCAACAAGAGAACCATGGATATGATCAAAGTTTCCCACCCGAGGAGTCAAAGTGTTCCTGAAAATCCTATGGAGGATATCATAGACTGGCAACAGATGTTTGGACTGCCCAACCACAGCACGTCCAGGAATATAGAGGTCATACAGCTCAGTGAGTGGCATGGACTTCTCACGATAAGGAAGTCTGAAGTACGTGGAGTAGAAATCAGCATCTGGTGTCTCACCAAAGTCCTGCAAGCCCAAAATGGTAGCAAACTGACTCAAAGACGCAGAGAACTTCTGATCCTTCGTCATCCAAGTGATCTTCCTCTCATCAGTGTGAAAGTACAGAGTGGCATAGAACTGAGCCACTAGATGCTCATCATAGTCCTCGTTCAGCTCAATGAAATCCAGAATCCCAAATTCCTCGCAAATCTCTAGGGCTTCACCAAAATAGTCCATCTTGGCTCTCATGTGTGCAACATTGATAGAGAATTGAGTAACCACTTTGTTTTTGTTAAGTGGATACTCCTCATAAAAGATCCTCTCCTGAAACTGTGTCCAGTAGCACTCATTTGCTCGGGCTTCCCTAGGATGATTGTAGGGATTGGTCCTCCTTTCCCTCCTAAACTGTTCATCTGACATATTGGTGAGGGACTTGTCCTTAGCTGCTTTGGATTTCATGTTCATGGACCTCTGTCTCCTTGTCGTGCCCTGAGGCATAACCTCGGGGGCTTCATCTTCCTCGGGGTTCTTGCGGACTCGCTTGGCTACACGCTTGCGACCTCCACCCTTCGAACCACTAGCACCTGCTCCTAAGAAAGCAACAGGGGGATAACACAAGATAAGAGAAAATTCAATCAAAGTGATCTGCGAGAGGGAATCAAACTAGAACTTCTAACTGTTTTAGTTCTACACGGAGCGGTAGTACCGCTTGGTGGCCACGGTAGTACCGCTGCTGCCAGCGGTTCCAGCCATAGCGGTAGTACCGCTGGTGACAGCGGTAGTACCGCTGCTGGCGGATTCAACCAAAGCACCCAAACGAGACTACCAAATCCAATGTAAGAACTAAACAACGAGTAGTGCTAATAAGATTTCGTCTACGTAGGGAACACAACAACTACTCCTAGACTAAGAGATCTCTATACCCTAGGAATCGTCATCTCCCAAGATTGCTCGAGGGAGAGAGATAGAAGGGGTACCAGAGCTCATCGTCGTGGAGGAGGAGTTGGGGATGGACCCCGGGCGTTCTCCGGTGTGAGAGGGGCGTTCAACGGCCGGGGAGAGCCCTCCTTGGTGACCTGAAGTCTTGGCGGCGGCGAGATCCGACTTGGGGAGGAGATGGGGAAAAAGGGGGGTTATGAGGGTAACCCCCGTTTCTAGATCTCTTTTATCCCCACGGATTTTTGCCGCATCGGTAGTACCGCTACGCTCAGTGGTAGTACCGCCCACCTGGTACTACCTGGGGCGAGAGGTAGTACCGCTGCCGAGTCAGTGTTGAGCACGAACTCCTGCAACGATAGTACTGCTATGTCCCAACGGTAGTACCGTGCGCTGGGTACTACTGACAGTTACAGCGGTAGTACCGCTTGTAACTGGCGGTAGTACCGCTAGCCAGAACTTCATTTCACAAAGGGATCAATAAGATTGAAAAATAAGAGAGACAAAAAGTCTTAGGGGGAATTGTTTGGGCTTGGGATTAGAAAACCAACTGAGATGGCACTACACACTCCAACTTTTGCAAACAAACTCTAAAATCAAATAAGGAAAAGAGGGAGTGTTATTCCCAAACCAACACACACAAAACACAACCCAACACAACTAAAACACGAATATAAGACCAAAACAAGAACCAACTCTTCAAGAGAAGAGGTTGGTGGCCTAAGCCACCATGTAAGAGATCATGGTATGCCACCGCGAAGATATATCTTGGGTACATTTCCAATTATCAACATTGAAGCTCACAATTCAACATTAGAAAAAGAGAGATAACAATGAGTATTTGCTTTGGGCATAATGGGGGGGGGGGGAGGGAGAACCCAATGTGTTAGGATAACACTCCCCCTATGTCCATGCCTACACCTAAGCACGAACACGTTTCATCTATAGGGGTGTGTGCAAGATCTTCAAGTCAAACTCCTAGAATCAATGACATTTAGCTCATTCCTCAAGAACAAGAATCTTGCATCATCAAGTGGCTTCGTGAAAATATCCGCAAGATTGTCCTTGGTGGGCACATAAGATAGTGCAATATCCCCTCTTGCCACATGGTCTCGGATGAAATGATGGCGAATCTCAATGTGCTTCGTTCTTGTATGTTGCACGGGACTGTATGCGATCTTGATGGCACTTTCATTGTCACAGAAAAGAGGCACCTTATCCAAATGAACTCCATACTCCTTGAGAGTTTTCCTCATCCATAGAAATTGAGTGCAAGCACTTGCGGCAGCTACATACTCGGCTTCGGCTGTGGAGAGAGATATACAATTTTGCTTCTTGGAAGACCAACTCACCAAAGACCTACCAAGAAATTGGCAAGCCCCGGAAGTAGACTTCCTATCATCTTGATCACCCGCCCAATCAGAATCCGTGTAGCCCTTGAGAGAAAATTGTGCCCCCTTTAGGTACCACAAACCAAATCTTGGGGTATGAACCAAATAATGTAAGATCCTATGGACCGCCATAAAATGGCTTTCCTTAGGAGACGCTTGATATCTTGCACACACACCTACACTCAAAACAATGTCGGGCCTAGATGCACAAAGATAGAGCAAAGAACCAATCATAGAACGATACAACTTTTGGTCCACATCTTTACCCTTCGGGTTACGTGATAGGTGGCATTTGAATTGCATGGGAGAAGACTTGATCTTTGCATTATGGAAGTTAAACCTCTTGATCATGTCTTGTGTATACTTGGCTTGATCAATGAAAGTTCCATGAGCCAATTGCTTGATCTCAAAGCCAAGAAAGAATTTAAGCTCTCCCATCATGGACATCTCGAACCTGTCAGTCATAAGCTTAGAGAACTCATTATTGAAAGCTTGGTTAGTTGAGCCAAAGATGATATCGTCCACATAAAGTTGGCATATGAAAAGCTCTCCCTTTACTCTCTTTGTGAAGAGAGTGGGGTCAATCTTCCCAACTTCGAAACCAGCGTCATCTAACAACTCCCTAAGGTGCTCATACCAAGCACGAGGTGCTTGTTTGAGACCATAGAGAGCCGTGTCAAGTTTGTAGACATGGTTAGGAAAGTTGAGATTCTCGAACCCCGGAGGTTGCTTAACATATACCTCCTCTTTTAGTGGACCATTCAAGAAAGCACTTTTAACATCCATTTGTTGCAATTTGAAATTATGCGAAGATGCATAAGCAAGGAGGATACAGATGGACTCAAGGCGAGCCACGGGTGCGTAGGTTTCATCAAAGTCAATGCCTTCAACTTGAGTGTAACCTTGAGCAACCAATCTTGCCTTGTTACTTATGACAATCCCATGCTCATCTTGCTTGTTCTTGAAAATCCACTTAGTGCCAATAACATTGTGGCAATCTTTGGGCTTCTCAACCAATCTCCAAACTTTGTTGCGCTCAAAGTTATTGAGCTCAGCATGCATAGATTCAACCCAATCGGAGTCCTCAAGAGCTTCAAACACTTTCTTTGGTTCCACCATAGAGATATGAGCTTGATGCTCACTAAAATGTGCCAATTGCCTTCTTGTGGATCTTCTATCTTGAATATCCTCCAAGACCTTGTTGTCTTGGGCATCAATATGCTTCAAAGCTCTTCTTATCCTTTTGACACGACGGGCTTCGATCTCCGCATTATTGCGCGGAGGAATCACTTCATCATCTTGATCATTCGGGTCCCCATCTTGACCAACTTGGCCTTGATCATCATCATCATCATCATCATCAACAACAATATCTTCAACACTTGCTTCAACTTGAGGAGAGGATGAAGAGGATGGTTGATCTTGGCCTTGACCTTGACTCGCATTAGTAGTAGGAGTGGGTACGACTTGCGTAGTGTCTTGGTCAATGAAAGGAGGGTCTTGAACATGTTCTTGGTTAGGTGTAATACTTGGCTCCTTGGCTTGTTCTTCTATTGTAGAGGAGGGCTCCACTTGAGTAGAGCATAGTCCTTCTCGAGTCGCCATAAGGTGTCCCTCAACGGGGTGGAAAAAACCCACACCCATCCTTCCTATGGCTTCTTGAGGTATTTCAACATCTACATTAGAAACATGAAATTGCGCCACTTGGGAGCCATCATTTTCCTCGAAATCCACACTACAAGATTCTATGACAACCCGTGAGGCTTTGTCAAAGACTCTATAAGTGTGGGATTCGGCACCGTAACCAACAAATATACCCTCAACAGTTTTGGATTGAAATTTAGACAACCTAACACCCTTGATCAAATAAAAGCACTTACAACCGAATAAACGGAAGTAGGAGACGTTGGGCTTGTTGCCGGTGAGGATCTCATATGGAGTCTTGTCCAAGCCTTTGCGGATGTAGAGGCGGTTGGAGGAGTGGCATGCGGTGGATATGGCCTCGGCCCATAAATATTGGGGAGAAGTGTACTCCGCCAACATGGTCCTTTCCATGTCCAAGAGAGTGCGATTCTTCCTTTCGGCAACACCATTTTGTTGAGGAGTGTAAGTGGCGGAGTATTGATGATGAATGCCTTCTTCACTAAGGAATTCATTCAAAGTATAGTTCTTGAACTCCGAACCATTATCACTCCTAATGGCCATGATTTGCACATTGTGTTGACGTTGCACTTCGTTGGAGAAGTCGATGATGGTTTGTTGAGTTTCACTCTTGCACTTGAAGAAATAAACCCAAGTGTATCTTGAATAATCATCGACAATCACCAAGCAATACTTCTTGCCACCAAGACTAGCTTCGGGAATAGCACCAAAGAGATCAACATGGAGAAGCTCCAAGATACTCTTTGATGAAATAATAGTCTTGGCTTTGTGCGCCTTATCATGCATCTTTCCTTCAACACACGACCTACAAACGCGATCCTTTGAAAAGGAAACATTTTCTTTTAGTCCGACAATAAGGACACCTTTGTGAAGACTTTGCAAAGTTCTCATGTCGACATGGGATAAGAGGCGATGCCACAACCATCCCACGTCCGCCTTTCCGAAAAGACACACTGTTTGAGAGTTGGTAAACTTCGAAAAGTCCACCACGAACAACTCATTTTTAACATGTCCCACGTAAGCGACGTCAAGAGTCTTGCTCCTCAAAAGGACCACAATATCAACATCAAAAAAAGACGGAGAAACCCATCTTTCCAAGAGAGCGGACGAAAAATAAATTGTAACCAAGGGATTCGACAAGCATGACGTTCATGATAGTGATATCGGGAGCGACCACAACCTTGCCGAACCCGGATACCTTAGACGAGGACGAGTCTCCATAAGTGACGGTTGCTTGTATGTCATTTGGGCGCAACTCCATCACAAGTTCTTTGATTCCGGTCATATGGCTAGTGCATCCACTATCAATTATCCATTTAGTCCCACCGGAAGCATAGTCCTGCAAGAGATCATTGACTAGAGTTAGGACCCGAGGAGGGTCCCTTCATGTTAGCAACAAGGGTCTTTGGAACCCAAATAGTATAGTCAATGAAACACTCAATAGGACCAACATATTTAGCTTGCACGACACCATAATAATCAACGTATAAGAAATGGTGTGGATTGTTAGTTCCCGCGGAGGTGCTACGAGTAGTGTTGTCCCTCATGACACTACTACTCGAGGCAACATTGCTTGCTTGTGCGGGTGTTCTATGAGTAGTGTTGTCCATAATGACAATACCACTCGAAGCACCATTGTTGGTCTTCTTCTTCTTCTTCTTCTTCTTTTTCTTGGCAACATAGCCAAGACCTTGCTTGCCCACTTGTGGCCTTGGAGAACTCAATTGTGGTCTAGAAATGACCACATTTGAGCTAGGGGCCACCACTTGTGGGGTAGAGACCACAACCTTCTCAACTTGAGGGCCTTTGCCCTTGAGCCTTGCAAGCTCAATCTTCAACCTAGCATTTTCCTCAATAATATTTGCATGATCACAAGAAGAAGTAGAGGTGCTAGGGTTGTTAAGTTGATTAAGTTGAGTTTGAAGTTGTTCATGCAACTCTTTGAGGGAAGAATGTTGACTCTCCAAAGCTTTGTGAGCCTTGGTTAGTTTTTCAAACTCCTCGGTTAGTTTACCATGACCAACCCCAAACTCGACCTTATCCTTTTTAGCCTTTTTATATTTAGCAATAGCAAGATCACGTTCCTTAGTGATTTTAGAAACAAGTTCATTATGAGTTTCTTAAATTGATTCAAGTTCCTCCTCAAGAGAAACTCTACCATCATGCTCTTCCTCAAGAGTCATAGAGAGGGATGCAATTTCATCCGCATCCCTTCTTTCAACCTCACCTTTATTCTCAAGAGCTCCTTGGGCTTCTCCCAATTGGCTCATGAGATGCTCAAAGTACTTCTTGGTCTCCCCTTGCATGTTAGAAGAGCCGAGGCTCTGATACCAATTGAAAGTAAAGTATGGGCACCTAGAGGAGGGTGAATAGGTGTTACGACCAATTTTAATTTTTCTTTTGAATTAGGCTTGACACAAAGGTAAATTCTCTAGATAATGCGACTACGGTGAATTTACCTATATGACAAGGATAACAATAATCACAATGCAAGGAAGTAAAGGGAGTAAGGGAACGAGGTAACCAAAGTGAAGCACACGGAGACACGATGTAATTCCGAGTTCCTCCTTGTTAAGAGAGTACGTCTCGTTGGAGGGGTGTGAGCTCGCCACGAAGGACTACTCAACGCCACAAAGGCCTCACCCTATTCTCCGATCAACCCCGCCACAAAGGCCTAGTTCACCTTCCACTATTGATCCCCTTTGAGGCGGGAATCGAGTCCTTTACAAACAACTTGGGGCACACACCCACAACCAAATTGGGGGCTCCCAACAATCTTGAATCACCAACAAGTAGCAAGATGCCTAGGTTCTCCACAAGAGGAAACCCTAGGCTAGATCCCTCGAGCTAGAGAGGGGGAAATGAAGAACGGGTCGGTGAAGATGTAGATCAGGGCCTTCTCCTTCAATCCTCCAAAGATCTTCGAGTTTGGGTGGAGGGATTGGGAGTTATGAGATATTTGGTGAGCTCTTAAATGTTATTGAATGCAAGGGGGAAGAACTAGAGCTCAAGGAGGAAGAGGAGGGGTATTTATACCCCTCCTCAAAACTAGCCGTTTTGCAGGAGTTTGGGGACCGGAATATCCGGTCTGCTGTTCTGCTCGAACCCTGTTGACTTCAACCGGAATATTCGGTTTCCCATGAATAATCCGGTACCAATAATCCGGCTCGTCTCTGTCCCGCTCAGGCAACCGTATCGGATATTCCGGCTCCTCGGGAATAATCCGATACCAATAATCCGGTCCATCTCTGTCAGTTTTTTTGAGCAAAAACTCCACAACCAGAATATCCGGTCTGAGATGAATAATCTGGTACTAAATATCCGGCTCATCTCTATTCCGAAAATGGTCCGAAATTTTCCAGACCAGAATATCCGGCTCCTCCGAATAATCCGGTACCAAATATCCGGTTGACCTCTGTCTCAAATCTCTTAGGCCAAACTTCACCGAACTTTTCGGTGATCGATGCCGATGTTAAATATAACACCTGCACACTAACCACATTGATAAATAATGTACTTAGTATTGTTAACTAACACACAAAACACCGGGAAAACGAAATGCACTTTCATTAGCTCTATAAATTACTTCAGTAACACCAACTGGAATAACTAGGGAGAGCATGTAGTATGTGGGCAAAGATGAAAGGACGGAATTCACCAACACCAACCTGTCTCCATAAGAAAGGAAAGAAGATGTTGCGGATAATCTTCTTTCAACTCTATAAATAAGAGGATAAAATCCTTGATGGTTGGTTTGGTGGTGCCCATGGGCAAACCTAAATATGTGAAAGGCATGGTCCCAAGTTGGCACTCAAAAAACTGTGCAAGATCAGTGGCTTCATCCAGTGTAAGATTTAAAGGGATCATTGAGGACTTGTGGAAATTAACTTTCAAACATGTGAAAGCAGCATAGGTTTGTAGAATCCATTTCAACACACTCAAATCATTTTTGCAGGCTGGCATGACCACTAAAGTATCATCTTCATATTGAATAATAGGAAAATCTGCTCTGACTGGAATGGGAGAGGAAATCAAGCAGTATATGTATGCTTTGTTAACAAGGCTTTGCAATAAATCATCACCTTCAACAAATAACAGTGGGGCAAGAGGATCACCCTGCCTGGCCCCTCTTTTGCAGATGAATGTTTTACCTGGAATTCCATTGAGAAGCACAGAGGAGGAACCAGAAGCAAGGATTTCTTTAACCCATAAGATGAACAAATATGGGAAACCCTTAGCTCTCAAAACTTGAATAATGGCATCATGATCCAGAGTATCAAAGGATTTTTCAAAGTCTATTTTGAGAACCACAATTTGTTTCTTGGAGTGTTGGCACTAGAACAAGAACTCAAAAGACCAAGCAAGACGATCCTGGATAGTTCTCCCTTTGATGAAACCATATTGATTATCATGGATAGTGCTACAAATTATACTTTGCATTCTGTTAGCAATCAATTTGGTAACAAATTTCAGGCAAGTATTAGTTAATGATATTGGTCTGAAATCATTAACTGTCTGAGGAGAATTATTTTTAGGAATGAGTGTGATATAAGAGCCATTAATGCTTTGCAATGAGAGATGCCCAGATTGAAATTCATTGCATAATTGAGTGAAATCATCTTTCAAGATATTCCAACATTTCTTCACAAACATGCCATTGCAACCATCAGGCCTAGGTGCTCTATCAGTTTTTAAAAATTTCATGACACCTTCAATTTCCTCAGTACTGAAAGGAGCAACAAGACAATCCAAAATATCAATAGGCTGGATAAAATGGGACAGAGTAAGTGACCGATTAGTTGGAATGGATACACCCATCCTATTCTTGAAACAGGCCCAGAAAGATGCAGCTTTATGCTGATGATCAATCATGGAAATTCACTCCTCATTTTTTTATCTCAGCAATTGTATTAAACCTGTATGTTTTAGTAGCTTTGGCATGAAAAAATTTAGTGTTTTCTCCACCTAGTTGCACCCATCTGATGGTACACCTTTTTTGCCAGTAAGCAGATTGAGAAAGGAGTAGCTTTTTAAGATGAGTTTTAACAATATTCCTAAAGTTAAACTCTGGCCTGCTTAAATTCCTTTCTTCCTCCAAATTATCCAATATTAAAATCACCTTGTTACATTTGGCAATCACGACCTTGAGATGGGAAAGACTCCTACGGTCCTACCCCACCTTTTAAATTTATGTCTGATATTTTTGAATTTAGCAGTTATAGCAGCAGCAATATTATTGCTCCTCACTGGCCACTTCCAAACTCTGTCTATAAGATCCATAAAACCTTCCTGATGAATCCAATGATTTCCAAACCTCAAGATCTGAGCTTTTGGAATGGTTGTTGAAATAGAAATGACACAAGGAACACGATCATAAGTGGATTTAGCAAGTGAATTTAGATTTAAATTGTCCATTTGAGTTTAGATTTAAGTTTTCCATTTGAGTATTTTTGACATAGATTTAATACATAATTTAAATATGGTTCCTTAAGTAAAATTTCTCCATTTGGTAACCTTGAACTAGAGACATCAGTGCCTAAACATTTTGGACAACCCAGGACTACGACCATGTAATTTTAGCCAAAAATCCATCATAGTAGCCCACATAGTTGTTTATGCCATAGGTTTTGTTTCTATCTTTTTACCATTGTTTTTGTGTACATTTTTGGGACCAAGACCAACTCCTTAGTGTGTGTCAATCACATACTTGGCTAACTAGTAAACCCAACACTCTAAAACATATATTTTCTATCTACCCCTCAACTCCTCTATTTTGTTCCAAAGTTCTTCAAGATGGCATGGTGGAAACCAAGACTCAAGTACAAGGAAGATGTTTGCATGAAGAATTACAAGGGAGGTGTCGCACCCGGACTTCTAGGGGATACTCACAGTCCGTTAAACAGTAGATAAATGGCTTACGGGGCATACCGGCACCCGCATCTCAATATGAGCAGGCCAACACGTAAACGTGTGACAACCATTCTCTTACTATTCATCGTCTGCGCAAACCATCCCATAGAAATCCAGATACTTCCATTGACGTACTTCAAAACATACACACATGGTACATCAACGGCATTGGAACAAGTGATATCACAACAGATCTCTACGACACAAAAGATTGAAATAAGTTGCAACTGGCCCTCACTAAGGCAGAGAATAGCAAATACAATCATTCAGAGGGCACATGCCCCAACAATTCATCATTACATCACAGCGGAAGCATTCAACATGTCTGAGTACAGACAAGAACCAAATAGGCCTAAGAGGCCGGAAACGAACAGACGGAGCCCATCCACGAAGTCTCGGATCCTGCCCGGGTCCGCTATCTACTCGTCAGCAGTCTCGTCAAACTCCACGTAGTAGCCACCATGTAGATCCTCGGAAACGTAGGTCTGCGGAAACCACAGCCCCAAAGGGGTCAGTACATAAACGTACTGGCAAGCAAGACTCACAGTTCACCAAAGTGTAACCCGTCAACACCAAGCACAGATGCTTTGGGTTCAACGGAAGAAAGGGGATATGAAGATGCTGCAACTGGCTGCTCTAAACAACTACAGAGTTACTACCACTTCCGGCTAACAGAAAGGAGATAAGATCGAGTATCATAACCAACCTATCAACTAACCTCAAACAAACCCATCCTGGATCTCGCCCCTTATCCAAAGAAGCAATCCGAGGATAACTCACACAGTTGAATTACTGATGGTTCAGATTATTGTGTCAATAAGCCTATTACTAGTCAAGTTGTTGATCATTGGGTGTAAGGTTGTTAATCATTAGGTTTAAGTTGTCCCGAGTACTTGTTAGCCAGTACTTTCACCAAGTAGTCCATAACCGCGGAAAACACGGCTTCTCGAGAAGATTTATCCCTGCAGGGGTGCACCAATTTGGCCGTACACGTAAGAATAACCCGCCAGACGGGAATCAAACCCACCAAGCGAGGTACTCAACACAACTCAACTCTTCTTCGCATCAAGCCCAAAGCACCACGTGTTGTGCGTGCGCGGCTAATCGAGCCCCACGAAGAAAAGGGGACCCTCATAGCACTGGAAGACCACGCCGCCCTAAATGTCGACTACAAAAGTTCCACCCTGGCCTGGGCTCGCAAGATCATGCATGCAGCAAATGGAAAGCCCGAACTACGTGTGGCGATTTGGACGAGATGCGAATCGAATCAAATTGAGGGGGGCGCCCATACTCGCTTCCCACATGCGGTTAGTGCGCTCATCATGGATCAGTAGACAAGACCCTTTTCCTATTAGGGTCGACACTAGCAGGCCTCAAAACCACCCTGGGCCTCCTGCCGGTGCCTTATCATCAAATTATTATTTAACAATAACATTAGCATGATTGATTGATTAAGCATCGAGCCCCCAGAACGTAATGATATAGTAACAGGAAGTAACGGGTAACAGACTCGAGCAAAACAACCCTATGCATGCTAGTAAGACACGGGCAACAAGCAATGGTTATAGGTATGGAGGTGAGGCAATATCAGGGTTAAAGGATACATGTGATAGGTTTGTAACAGAAACAACTAATCATAGGGCTAGCAGAATAGACAACGGAAAGTATCGGTAACCAATGTTGAAAGGAACACGATGGTTCATGTGAGTGATAACTTGCCTGCAAACCCAGTAGCCTGGTACTGAGCTAAAAATCCTTAGAAGGGGTGTCGTAAGTATCGTCGGTCTCAACGTCGTCGTGTATCCGAGAAGAAGCAAACAAACAATGCAGAAAGATAAACAATCAATATCAGGGCATAGGGCACAAACATGGGATGATGCATGACCATTTAATTGATGTATAGAAATAAACTAGTTGACAAGATAACAACATGATTAAATGGACCCACATGCAATTGGATTGCATATGAAAAGCCCATGAATTAAGTTGAAACATTTGTTTTACAACTAAACAACATGTGAAAGTGGATTAGCATGATGCATGGATGAGGAAAACAACAAAATAACAACAATAAAACCAAATGGAAATAAGGTTTAACAAGTTTGGAAATTCATTTATTAAGTTTTGGAATTTTGGTTACTTAAAGGTGTCACACAAGCATTTGTTGTTTTCATCAAGTTAAATTGTTCAAAATAGATAACGAAGTTCATATTTGATAAGAACACACAATTTTAGGTGGATTGCATGTTTCACTTGTTGAAAACGGATTTCAAATAAATTATTTATGAATTAAACAAGTTTAAGCAAGAATTAAATGAATTTAATTCAAACATGAACTTATTTGAATTTTTATTTGTTCAAAACATTAAGTGAGATTCATATTTGAAAATGTTATGCTTTTATGGTTTGAAAACATATTTTATATGTCCCAAAAGAATTTGTTTTGATCAAGTTATGAATTTGGCAATATTAAATGAATTAAATAAGGTTTAAATTATTTAACCAATTTTAATTATTCAAAACATGGAACAAATTTTATATTTGAAAAGGTGGTTTAATTTTGCATGGAAAACATATTTCATTTGTTGAAATTGGATTTAAAATGAGAAGTTGTTATTTTGGCAATTTTAAATCAATAATTAAGAAACAGTTGTTTTCAGCAATTTAAATTATTCAAAACAGCAAACAAAATTTATATTTGGATAGATCATTCAATTTGGGACAGAAAACATATTTAAAAAGTTAAAATTGGAGTTGGGATGAATTTCTTATGCAATTTACAAGATTTGGTGTAAATCTGCCATTTTTTAGTAACTAGGGACTAGAAAAATATTTTCCAGTGGCTAGAAATAATTTGCAAGGGCCTATTGGTGATTACCAGGAAGTTTCTGTACCAAACAATTGGGAAATAAAAAGATGGTGTTAATTGAAGGAGGGGGGATTCGATCCCCTCACCTCCTGCTTGCGCTGGGGGGACAGAACCAGTGGGGTGCTTCTCTGTGTGTTGATAGGATGGGAGCAGCGTGGGGTAAGAGGTGTGGCTGCGGGATTCTTTTCTGAACTGAACATTGGATCGCTGGTTTCTGTCTGTAACTCGACAGAGGAAAGGCTAGCGATGGCTGCTGCTCGCCGGAGGGAACCAACCGTGGGGGGGGGGCGCTGCGAGGTGGAGGTGCGGTGCTCGGGAGAGGAGGGAGGCGAGAGGAAGGAAGGGGAAGGTGGGGGCGCTGCTCACCTCGAGTTCCTCGATGGGGACAGCGGACGGAGCAGGGAGACGCACCAGGGGTTGGCCGGCGACGGGAGGCGATGGCGGCGGCGCTCCGGCCAGTCCCGGCCCCTGGCGTGGTGACGAGGAGGAAGAGGGCAGAGGGGGGATTCCATTCCCGCCCTCTCCCTGGCCGGAGGAGGATCGGAGCTCCGGCGATCAACGGAGGAGGAGGAGGAAAAAATTCGGTTCAGTTTGGTGCAGTTACAGAGAAAAGAGAGAGCAGAGGGAGGAGAGGAAGAAGGTGGCGGGGAGAGGGAAGAAGGAGGGAGAGAGATGGAGGGGAAAACCCTAGGGCAAGGCATTAGGTTTATAGGGGAGGTGTAGGTGGAGATCACCGTTGTTTCTGCAGCTCTGTGTACGTGGAGGTGATGGATGGAGGTCGTACAGAGGGAGGAGGAAGACGACAAGGGTGGAGGGGGGTACTGGGCTGGAAGTGGAAAGTGGGCTTGGGGGAAAAAGGGAAAAGGGGTGGGCTGCCTCTCTTCTCTCAGCTCACCCCTCTCTTCTCTATTTTTTTTTGCTTTTGATTTTTTTTCTCATGAACATTTTTTTGTAAAGGATGAAAGAGTAAAGGGAGATAGAAAAGAAATAGGGTTTTTCTTTTTATGGATTATTTGTGATAATTTTCAAAACAGAAACTTAAAGCAATGTTAACATGATTTTTCACAAGTTTGCAAGTTTTAATTTTGATTTAAAATTGTTAGTTGATTTTTTTCAATTAGGGTTTGAGGTTGTTTATTTGATAATTAAAGTTTAGTAATTTGCAAAACAATAATTAAAAGTAAGGTTAGTTATTGATTTCAAAATGGGTATTATTAGTTTGATTTCTAAGTGGTTAGTTGAATTTCAAATAATGTTTGATTTGGGAATTTTGGAAATAAACAAATTCTATTTGATAAGCTCAAGCAATTATGAGAAGATTGTTGAATTTAATTGTTTGCAATAAATTGATGTTTAAACCACAATTTGAAACAGGTCAATTATGAATTGACTTGAAATTTAAATTGCCATTAGGGTGTTGATAAATAGGAATGTTATTCACAAGCAATTTACATCAACTTCAACTATTGAAAACAATTTTTGAATAGGGTGATCAAATGATTTTAATTGGAAACAAATGATTGATTTGTTTTGCAATTTTTCATAACTTTCAACATGGTTGTTGTTTGGAAGAAAATCATAATTGAATTTGAAAAGGGTTTGATTATTGGATGCATTTTTATAGAAACAAAACAACAGTTTAGAAATCTCACTTTAATGGAAACAAACAATTGTTTTATTTTGAAATATCATTTTAGAAATTGTAACATCACAAGTATGAAACAAAGGTTTGAATTTTGGTTTGAAATTCACATAGAAAACAAAGGAAAACAAAGGAAAACAGTTGGAAAACAAATGAAAACAGAGGAAAACAAATGGAAAACAAACAAAACAATTGCAATCAACATGATGCCATGATGCAAAACATAAAATAACAGATAGCAAACATTCTAAAGGCTATTTTTCATACTTGGGATGTTACAAAACGCCCCCCCTTGAGGGAATCGCGCCCCGAGATTCCTACTGAGAAAAGAAAAGGTCCGGAAACTTCTTGGGAAGAACCTCTTGAGCTGTGACACGTGAAACACATCGTGCACCTTGGCTAGCTTTTCTGGAAGTTTAAGATGACAGGCATTCTTGGCAACTCTTCTGGAAAGATGTCAGGGAATTTGGAAACCACCGGAACATTTTCAAGTAAAGGGACAGGTTTTGCATCGAGGGTGTATAGCTGGATAGAACTTGATTCATTTGGAGAATAGACTATCTGAAATATGGTGATTCAGGAATGCTTCCTCTAAACAACCCCAGGTGATAGGAATGCCAGCTCTCATAACCTGGAATGAACAACAACAACAACAACACCCTTTATGGCCAGATAGACTTGATATTTGGGAAGTTTTGATTAGACGCCGGTAGAAGAATTGAAGTGGAAAGCAACAACCAGGTTTCAACGGACGAAAAGGATGTTGAGAAGAACAGGATAACGAAGCAACACCGGGAAAACGAGAACAAAACTCCTGAGGTACTACGGAAAACCCATCCGGGCTTCTAAAGGATCAATATCTACTGCTTAAGGAATAGAGGATTTGCTTCCGGGGCTTACACGCCTCCGTTCTCAATCGTGAGTAGGCAACATGATAAATCATGTCACAACCACCTCCATTCCTATGTTCTAGTAGATATAACCATCCTAGAGAAACCAGGATACTTGAAATCCTAACTTGAAAGTTTAGATGAGAAGGGAAAACAACGTTGCACTTCCTTACCAGAAAAAGGGAGGGTGGGTGGGGAAAGAAGAAAAAGAACATAATTCCTACTCTCACGTTTCATTTTTCCTATATAGCTACAAAATAGTTTCTAGACTCAACTGCGACCAGTAAAAAGGGATCCTACAGGCAGACAGGCTCTGATACCATTTGTCGCACCCGGACTTCTAGGGGATACTCACAGTCCGTTAAACAGTAGATAAATGGCTTACGGGGCATACCGGCACCCGCATCTCAATATGAGCAGGCCAACACGTAAACGTGTGACAACCATTCTCTTACTATTCATCGTCTGCGCAAACCATCCCATAGAAATCCAGATACTTCCATTGACGTACTTCAAAACATACACACATGGTACGTCAACGGCATTGGAACAAGTGATATCACAACAGATCTCTACGACACAAAAGATTGAAATAAGTTGCAACTGGCCCTCACTAAGGCAGAGAATAGCAAATACAATCATTCAGAGGGCACATGCCCCAACAATTCATCATTACATCACAGCGGAAGCATTCAACATGTCTGAGTACAGACAAGAACCAAATAGGCCTAAGAGGCCGGAAACGAACAGACGGAGCCCATCCACGAAGTCTCGGATCCTGCCCGGGTCCGCTATCTACTCGTCAGCAGTCTCGTCAAACTCCACGTAGTAGCCACCATGTAGATCCTCGGAAACGTAGGTCTGCGGAAACCACAGCCCCAAAGGGGTCAGTACATAAACGTACTGGCAAGCAAGACTCACAGTTCACCAAAGTGTAACCCGTCAACACCAAGCACAGATGCTTTGGGTTCAACGGAAGAAAGGGGATATGAAGATGCTGCAACTGGCTGCTCTAAACAACTACAGAGTTACTACCACTTCTGGCTAACAGAAAGGAGATAAGATCGAGTATCATAACCAACCTATCAACTAACCTCAAACAAACCCATCCTGGATCTCGCCCCTTATCCAAAGAAGCAATCCGAGGATAACTCACACAGTTGAATTACTGATGGTTCAGATTATTGTGTCAATAAGCCTATTACTAGTCAAGTTGTTGATCATTGGGTGTAAGGTTGTTAATCATTAGGTTTAAGTTGTCCTGAGTACTTGTTAGCCAGTACTTTCACCAAGTAGTCCATAACCGCGGAAAACACGGCTTCTCGAGAAGATTTATCCCTGCAGGGGTGCACCAATTTGGCCGTACACGTAAGAATAACCCGCCAGACGGGAATCAAACCCACCAAGCGAGGTACTCAACACAACTCAACTCTTCTTCGCATCAAGCCCAAAGCACTACGTGTTGTGCGTGCGCGGCTAATCGAGCCCCACGAAGAAAAGGGGACCCTCATAGCACTGGAAGACCACGCCGCCCTAAATGTCGACTACAAAAGTTCCACCCTGGCCTGGGCTCGCAAGATCATGCATGCAGCAAATGGAAAGCCCGAACTACGTGTGGCGATTTGGACGAGATGCGAATCGAATCAAATTGAGGGGGGCGCCCATACTCGCTTCCCACATGCGGTTAGTGCGCTCATCATGGATCAGTAGACAAGACCCTTTTCCTATTAGGGTCGACACTAGCAGGCCTCAATGTTGGCCCGCGTAGAGATAAACGAAAACTTATTCCTACGCGATACTACCAAGATTTAGCCGAGGTAGAAGACCACGAGTATTACCACTAGACGCGCAGGTGCGGATTATCGGTGCAGCGCGTCGGGGCAGTGCAGTCCCACGATCCGGTCCGGCCGATCCAATCCCTCGAACGTCGAAGTGCTGAACGTACAACACCTCTGCCGGTATCCACACGTACGAGGAGGAGCTCCGACGGCGGACTGCTAGGTCCGGTGCGGCGGCTGGACTGAGTGGGGCTAGGGTTCCCAACGCATGGGAGAGTGGACTTACATGCCCCCTGGGCAACCTGCGCCCCTCTTTATATAGCGTATGGTAATGGGCTTCACAACACTTGTGGCCCATTCCCTCCGTGAGTCCGACTCACTAACTCAGTCCATTTCCGGTTCGGGTCCAACCCAACCAATGCTTGCTCCCGCTCTTAAGTGTGCGACCCTGCAGGCTCATGGCGACATGGACACGATTGGAGTCCTACTCCCAATCGATCAATCGGTAGCGGCTCCTAGCAGAACGTGCCGACTCCCAAGTCCCATTGAGTCATGACGACATACCTTTCAATGCGATATTCATCTTAGTCCCTTTTGCCTCACGATATACCTTGTCGAGCTATAGGCGATTTATCGTCATCCCTTAAATAGCTCAACTCTCTTCTCGATCCGTGATATGTGATTCATCTGACTAACTCTTTAGTCAATAGACACAGTTAACACTTAACTGAGTCGCGCATGGCCATGCTTCCTGAATCATATCACTCGAGAGGGCCCAGAGAATATCTCTCCAATCGGAGGGGCAAAATCCCATCTTGATTATCCACATCACGCAGCTTGCTTCTCATTCGACCCGAACTCTGCCTTTATAGTTGCCTTGTCACAGAACAACGTTTGACAGAACCTAAGTCGGTGATTCACAACTCGGATTGTGCGACAACCTCAGGTCTAAGGATTACATTGATTGAGACATGCAAATGACGACTTGATCGTTGCATCTCAATGTGGGTCAGTCCGACTTGCTAAACTCTTTAGCCAAGTCCGTGAACGTTGGAATGGCATCACCATGCCCATGACAAGTGGAACCGTGTCATCAGCCAACACTCACATTAGTCTAGGATGTGTGTCCAGCACAACCTTAATGACCAAGGACAATCTAGTATGAACAACATGAATACATAGTTCCACAATCGAATCACATATTCAATGACATGTATCAGATGTTCAAAACAAGGACAGCTTAATAACTTTATGAATACAGTGGGAATTACATCAAACATGATTGCCTCTAGGGCATATTCCCAACACTCAAAACCACCCTGGGACTCCTGCCGGTGCCTTATCATCAAATTATTATTTAACAATAACATTAGCATGATTGATTGATTAAGCATCGAGCCCCCAGAACGTAATGATATAGTAACAGGAAGTAACGGGTAACAAACTCGAGCAAAACAACCCTATGCATGCTAGTAAGACACGGGCAACAAGCAATGGTTATAGGTATGGAGGTGAGGCAATATCAGGGTTAAAGGATACATGTGATAGGTTTGTAACAGAAACAACTAATCATAGGGCTAGCAGAATAGACAACGGAAAGTGTCGGTAACCAATGTTGAAAGGAACACGATGGTTCATGTGAGTGATAACTTGCCTGCAAACCCAGTAGCCTGGTACTGAGCTAAAAATCCTTAGAAGGGGTGTCGTAAGTATCGTCGGTCTCAACGTCGTCGTGTATCCGAGAAGAAGCAAACAAACAATGCAGAAAGATAAACAATCAATATCAGGGCATAGGGCACAAACATGGGATGATGCATGACCATTTAATTGATGTATAGAAATAAACTAGTTGACAAGATAACAACATGATTAAATGGACCCACATGCAATTGGATTGCATATGAAAAGCCCATGAATTAAGTTGAAACATTTGTTTTACAACTAAACAACATGTGAAAGTGGATTAGCATGATGCATGGATGAGGAAAACAACAAAATAACAACAATAGAACCAAATGGAAATAAGGTTTAACAAGTTTGGAAATTCATTTATTAAGTTTTGGAATTTTGGTTACTTAAAGGTGTCACACAAGCATTTGTTGTTTTCATCAAGTTAAATTGTTCAAAATAGATAACGAAGTTCATATTTGATAAGAACACACAATTTTAGGTGGATTGCATGTTTCACTTGTTGAAAACGGATTTCAAATAAATTATTTATGAATTAAACAAGTTTAAGCAAGAATTAAATGAATTTAATTCAAACATGAACTTATTTGAATTTTTATTTGTTCAAAACATTAAGTGAGATTCATATTTGAAAATGTTATGCTTTTATGGTTTGAAAACATATTTTATATGTCCCAAAAGAATTTGTTTTGATCAAGTTATGAATTTGGCAATATTAAATGAATTAAATAAGGTTTAAATTATTTAACCAATTTTAATTATTCAAAACATGGAACAAATTTTATATTTGAAAAGGTGGTTTAATTTTGCATGGAAAACATATTTCATTTGTTGAAATTGGATTTAAAATGAGCAAGTTGTTATTTTGGCAATTTTAAATCAATAATTAAGAAACAATTGTTTTCAGCAATTTAAATTATTCAAAACAGCAAACAAAATTTATATTTGGATAGATCATTCAATTTGGGACAGAAAACATATTTAAAAAGTTAAAATTGGAGTTGGGATGAATTTCTTATGCAATTTACAAGATTTGGTGTAAATCTGCCATTTTTTAGTAACTAGGGACTAGAAAAATATTTTCCAGTGGCTAGAAATAATTTGCAAGGGCCTATTGGTGATTACCAGGAAGTTTCTGTACCAAACAATTGGGAAATAAAAAGATGGTGTTAATTGAGGGAGGGGGGATTCGATCCCCTCACCTCCTGCTTGCGCTGGGGGGGACAGAACCAGTGGGGTGCTTCTCTGTGTGTTGATAGGATGGGAGCAGCGGGGGGTAAGAGGTGTGGCTGCGGGATTCTTTTCTGAACTGAACATTGGATCGCTGGTTTCTGTCTGTAACTCGACAGAGGAAAGGCTAGCGATGGCTGCTGCTCGCCGGAGGGAACCAACCGTGGGGGGGGGGGCGCTGCGAGGTGGAGGTGCGGTGCTCGGGAGAGGAGGGAGGCGAGAGGAAGGAAGGGGAAGGTGGGGGCGCTGCTCACCTCGAGTTCCTCGATGGGGACAGCGGACGGAGCAGGGAGACGCACCAGGGGTTGGCCGGCGACGGGAGGCGATGGCGGCGGCGCTCCGGCCAGTCCCGGCCCCTGGCGTGGTGACGAGGAGGAAGAGGGCAGAGGGGGGGATTCCATTCCCGCCCTCTCCCTGGCCGGAGGAGGACCGGAGCTCCGGCGATCAACGGAGGAGGAGGAGGAAAAAATTCGGTTCAGTTTGGTGCAGTTACAGAGAAAAGAGAGAGCAGAGGGAGGAGAGGAAGAAGGTGGCGGGGAGAGGGAAGAAGGAGGGAGAGAGATGGAGGGGAAAACCCTAGGGCAAGGCATTAGGTTTATAGGGGAGGTGTAGGTGGAGATCACCGTTGTTTCTGCAGCTCTGTGTACGTGGAGGTGATGGATGGAGGTCGTACAGAGGGAGGAGGAAGACGACAAGGGTGGAGGGGGTACTGGGCTGGAAGTGGAAAGTGGGCTTGGGGGAAAAGGGGAAAAGGGGTGGGCTGCCTCTCTTCTCTCAGCTCACCCCTCTCTTCTCTATTTTTTTTTTGCTTTTGATTTTCTTTTCTCATGAACATTTTTTTGTAAAGGATGAAAGAGTAAAGGGAGATAGAAAAGAAATAGGGTTTTTCTTTTTATGGACTATTTGTGATAATTTTCAAAACAGAAACTTAAAGCAATGTTAACATGATTTTTCACAAGTTTGCAAGTTTTAATTTTGATTTAAAATTGTTAGTTGATTTTTTTCAATTAGGGTTTGAGGTTGTTTATTTGATAATTAAAGTTTAGTAATTTGCAAAACAATAATTAAAAGTAAGGTTAGTTATTGATTTCAAAATGGGTATTATTAGTTTGATTTCTAAGTGGTTAGTTGAATTTCAAATAATGTTTGATTTGGGAATTTTGGAAATAAACAAATTCTATTTGATAAGCTCAAGCAATTATGAGAAGATTGTTGAATTTAATTGTTTGCAATAAATTGATGTTTAAACCACAATTTGAAACAGGTCAATTATGAATTGACTTGAAATTTAAATTGCCATTAGGGTGTTGATAAATAGGAATGTTATTCACAAGCAATTTACATCAACTTCAACTATTGAAAACAATTTTTGAATAGGGTGATCAAATGATTTTAATTGGAAACAAATGATTGATTTGTTTTGCAATTTTTCATAACTTTCAACATGGTTGTTGTTTGGAAGAAAATCATAATTGAATTTGAAAAGGGTTTGATTATTGGATGCATTTTTATAGAAACAAAACAACAGTTTAGAAATCTCACTTTAATGGAAACAAACAATTGTTTTATTTTGAAATATCATTTTAGAAATTGTAACATCACAAGTATGAAACAAAGGTTTGAATTTTGGTTTGAAATTCAAATAGAAAACAAAGGAAAACAAAGGAAAACAGTTGGAAAACAAATGAAAACAGAGGAAAACAAATGGAAAACAAACAAAACAATTGCAATCAACATGATGCCATGATGCAAAACATAAAATAACAGATAGCAAACATTCTAAAGGCTATTTTTCATACTTGGGATGTTACAGGAGGCCATTGAAGAAATTTTGAAGAAAATACTTGGACTCCACAACTAGAAGCAACTCAAGGAAGTGCAAATTCATGAAGAGATCAAGAAGACCAAACCCCTTTCTCTTTCTATATTTTCTTCTCCTTTCCTTTTTTGACTTAGTGGTATATTCAATGTGATCAAGATCAACCCTTAGTTTGTGACCATCCCATACCTAAACCAACTAGTGAAGTGAAAACCATGAAGATATATCAAGTTTAAGGGAGGCTTCAGAACAAGGAGGAAACTACAATAGAAGCATGAAGATGATCTTCAAGAAGACAAGCATGTGAAGACTTGGAGAAATCCATACAAGTTGAAGAGTTAGCAAGTTGTTTTTGTCCAACCTTTGGACCAAATGGAAAATCCCAAGACATTATCTAAATTTCTCATTTACTATGAAGTTAGTTGAAATTAGACCTACCTTAACCCAAAATGGAAAGAATAACTTAGATTATAATAATGCTTTTGATGTATATGACTAAGTGTTACACATTGTTATGTGCTACTTTAGTTGAAGAGGTGATATGATCACCCTTGGTGAACTCTTGGAACTTCCTTGAAAAATGGTTTTAATAAAGTTATATCACATCAAACTCAACCTAGGCCAACCTAAGTGTTTTCTTGGAACTTTCTTATGGATCCATTATAGCATGAATCTTTCAAACTCAAACTTTGACCAACCACCCTATTAGCTAACCATAAACCCTTTTGTATGATTGTTGCTTTGTAAGTTTTCTTCACTAGTGTGTATGATTGTTAGAATGCTTGTTTATTTTGTTTTGTGTTTTTATTGTATAGATTGTACGGAGAGCAACGTTATTTTGTGAAGACATTGTGAATTATTCACCAACTTTAAAGGAAACTAACACACCATTCACCCACCCATTATTTTCTATATGCATTTGTTGATTTTTTTAGTAGTATGCATGATAGGAAATTTTACTAAGTTATACTATGCTATGTTATATCTTTGTAGTGTGTAGGCACCCTTAGACCTTGTTATTTTTGAAGTCTTTGTACTTAGTAGATGCTTAGCCTGGCTACAAATTTGTTTTACTCAATGTGTGGAAAAATAGTAAGTATAAACTTCAATGAACCACCTTGGTGGATTTGGTTGCATGGTTGATGAGAGTTGAGTGTTTTCTCGGGGGTAATACCTGAGGTGTTCACTTGAGGAATGCCACTCAGCAACAAAGTGATTATGATGTCCCCATGTTTAGATTTCTTCCAGTGCAGCCTTTTAACATATGGAATCTCTCTTGATCAACTAAGTTGTGAGAATTTAGCCTAGACTTGACAAGAATAAGTAGCATAATTATAGGTGGAAAGGGTCTTGCTGGTGGGTTGAACTTCTTCTTATGAAAGATCTCGTCTCAATTTTCTCCTTTCCATGATGCACTACGGGTGTATATGATGTTTGGGCTAATTGAAGACAAAGGGTGAAAGTGCACAACCTCTGCAGAGTGAGAAACTAAGATCTTAGCCGTGTCCCCGGTTATGGACAACTACGAGTAGCTGGACAAGGATGTACATAAGAATCACATCACCCTTTCGAATGTAAAACTTGTAATCATAGGTAGACATTCTGGGGATTTACCGGAAATGTCTCTTGACATGCCGGGGTTTTACCGTGTGTTGTCACAGGTTCACTGGGGCTTTACCAGTAAATCCCAAATTTAGCTGTATAAAAATTGTTTTATAAAGAGTTAGGAGAAAACTGACTTTATGCAAACTTAGCCAAAACGCCACTTGGCCAAATACTCCTGTAGATATAGTTTTTTCATTCTATATCCACCATAGTGTTACTTGGCAATACATTAAATTATATTGACCCCCTTGTGGCTGCATATTCTATCCTGCAGATAAATCTGAAGACGAGTGAGAATTTCGTTTAGTATCTCGAATCTGTTGGAACGCGTAGAGATAAACAAAACTTTTTCCTACGCGGTACTTCCAAGATCTAGCCGAGGTAGAAGGCCACGAGGATTACCACTAGACGCGCGGTTGCGGATTATCGATGCAGCGCGTCGATGCAGTGCAGTCCCACGATCCGATCCAGCCGATCCAATCCCGCGAACCGAAGTGTTGAACGTACAACACCTCTGCCGGTATCCACACGTACGAGGAGGAGCTCCGACGGCGGACTGCTAGGTCCGGTGCGACGGTTGGACTGAGTGGGGCTAGGTTTTCCAATGCATGGGAGTGGAGTAACGTACCCGCTGGGCAACCTGAGGCCCTCTTTATATAGCGAATGGTAGTGGGATTCACTACACTTGTGGCCCATTCCCTCTGTGAGTCCGACTCACAAAACCAGTCCATTTCCGGTTCGGTTCCAACCCGACCAATACATTTTCTCCCGCTCTTAAGTGTGCGATCCTGCAGGCTCATGGCGACTTGGACACGATTGGAGTCCAACTCCCAATCAATCAATCGGTAGCGGCTCCTAGTAGAATGTGCCGACTCCCAAGTCCCATTGAGTCATGACGACATACCTTTCAATGTGACTTTTATCTTAGTCCTTTTTGCCTCACGATATACCTTGTCGAACTATAGGCGATTTATCGTCATCCCTTAATAGCTCAACTCGACTAACTCTTAGTCAACAGACTTAGTTAACACTTAACCGAGTTGCGCATGGCCGTGCTTCTGGAATCATATCACTCGAGAGGGCCCAGAGAATATCTCTCCATTCGGAGGGGCAAAATCCCATCTTGATTATCCACATCACGCAGCTTGCTTCTCATTTGACCCGGACTCTGCATTTATAACTGCCTTGTCACAGAACAGTGTTTGACAGAACCTAAGTCGGTGATCCACAACTCAGATTGTGCGACAACCTCAGGTCTAAGGATTACATTGATTGAGACATGCAAATGACGACATACTCGTTGCATCTCAATATGGGTCAGTCCGACTTGCTAAACTCTTTAGCCAAGTCTGTGAACGTTGGAATGACATCACCATGCCCATGATAAGTGGAACTGTGTCATCAGCCAACACTCACATTAGTCTAGGGTGTGTGTCCGGCACAACCTAAATGACCAAGGACAATCTAGTATGAACAACATGAATACATATTCAAATCACATATTCAATGACATATTCAATGACATATATCAGATATTCATAACAAGGACGACTTAATAAATTTATGAATACATTGGGAATTACACCATACATGATTGCCTCTAGGGCATATTCCCAACAGTCTCCCACTTGCACTAGAGTCAATCATCCTGATATTATATGCCTAGGCATCGAATGCCCATACCTCTCATGTGTGCCTCATGCTTTGGCTGTGGTAGCGCCTTTGTCAACGGATCTGCAATGTTTGCATCCGTGTGTACTTTGCATAACTTGTTATCATCTTGTTCGACAAACTGGCGAATGAGGTGATAACGCATGAGTATATGTTTGTTCTTCTGGTGTTGTCTAGGTTCCTTGGCTTGTGCGATAGCACCATTGTTGTCACAATATACGTCGAAAGGATTGGACGCGCCCTGAACCACACCAAGATCTATCAGGAGGTTCTTGATCCAAACAGCTTCCTTTGCAGCCTTCGAGGCAGCAATATACTCAGCCTCTGTTGTAGACGCAAACACCGTATCTTGCTTGGAACTCTTCCAGCTCACAGCTCCTTCGTTCATTACGAACACGTATCCAGATTGCGAACGAGAATCATCTGAGTCGGTGAGATAACTCGCATCTGTGTAACCCTTTACACTGAATTTCTCATCACCTCCATAAACTAGGAACATTTTCTTAGTCCTTCTCAAGTACTTAAGGATTTTTTTAACCGCTGTCCAGTGGGCTTCGCCAGGGTCAGCCTGGTATCTGCTCGTTACACTTAGAGCATAGGAAACATCTGTCCTAGTACAAATCATGGCATACATGATGGATCCGGTTGCCGAAGCATACGGGATCACACTCATCCGACTTCGCTCATCAGTCGTCGAAGGACACTGAGTCTTGCTAAGTTTTATACCATGGGACATCGGTCAGAATCCCTTCTTAGACTCTTCCATTTTGAATTTCTTCAAAACTTTGTCCAGATATGTACTCTGACTCAATCCAGTGAGCCGCCTTGATCTATCTCTATAGATCCTGATTCTTAATATGTAAGTCGCCTCACCCAAATCCTTCATTGAGAAACTCCTTTCCAATGACTCTTTGGTTTCTTGCAACATCATGACATCATTTCCAATCAGTAATATGTCGTCCACATATAAGATTAGAAAATTTACTTTTCTCCCACTAAACTTCTTGTATAAACAAGAATCATGATCGCTCTTGATGAAGCCAAACGATTTGACTACCTCATCAAAGCGAATGTTCCAACTCTGAGATTCTTGCTTCAACCCATAAATGGATTTCTGAAGTTTGCATACCTTGTCAGTATTAGCTGGATCGACAAAACCTTCGGGCTGTATCATATACACGTCCTCAGTTAAATTTCCATTAAGGAAAGTCGTCTTGACATCCATCTGCCATATCTCATAATCGAAATAGGCTGCTATGGCTAACATGATCTGAACTGATTTAAGCATCGCTACTGGCGAGAAGGTCTCGTCATAGTCAACTCGTTGAACCTGTCGGAACCCCTTCGCGTCAAGTCGTGCTTTATAGAGAGAAATATTTCCATCCATATCAGTTTTCTTCTTAAAGACCCATTTGTACTTGACGGGTCTTGCACCGTCAGGCAGATCAACCAAATTCCAAACTTGGTTTTCATCCATGGACTTTAACTCGGATCTCATGGCTCCAAGCCATGACTCGGAATCAGATCCCACCATCGCTTCCGAATAAGTTGTCAGCTCACTACTGTCTAACAATAAAACATCACAAGCATTTTGTAATCTGACAGATCTCCGTGGTTCAGGTGCTATTACCGGCGTAGGTACCACGACTGGCTCAGCCTCCAAGGCCCTTGCCGGTTCGTCCCTAGACGGTTCCTCTCAAATTTCTTCAAGTTGCATTGTGCTCCCACTGACTCCCCGATTGAGAAACTCTTTATCAAGGAAGACACCATTCCGAGCGACAAACACTTTGCCCTCTTCCCGGTTGTAGAAGTAGTACCCCAAGGTTTCCCTCGGATACCCCACGAAAATACACTTATCCGACTTGGGCGTGAGCTTGTCCGACTGTAGTCGCTTGACAAATGCTTCACAACCCAAAATCTTAAGAAAAGACAAACTTGGCCTTTTGCCAGTCCACATCTCATGCGGTGTCTTCTCTACTGACTTTGATGGTACTCTGTTTAGTGTGAACGCTGCAGTTTCTAGACAATAACCCCAAAATGATAAAGGTAGATCTGCCCGACTAATCATTGATCGTAACATGTCCAACAAGGTCTGATTTCTCCGTTCCGATACACCGTTTCTCTGTAGTGTACCCGATGGAGTGAGTTGAGGAACTATTCCACAACTCTTTAGATGGTCATAAAATCATGGCTCAAGTACTCGCCTCCACGGTCCGGCCGTAGAAACTTTATTTTCTTGCCGAGTTGATTTTGTACTTCACTCTGGAATTCCTTGAATTTCTCAAAGGCTTCCGACTTGTGTTTCATTAAATACATATATCCATACCTACTTAAATTATCAGTAAAAGTAATGAAGTACTCATAACCACCTCTGGCTGTCGTGCTCATTGGACCACATACATCACTATGTATTAGTTTCAACAAGTCGGACGCTCTTTCACAACTCCTTGGTGTCTTGGTCATTTTGCCTAGTAGGCATGATTCACATGTCTCGAACGACTCTAAGTCGAACGAACTTAGAAGTCCATCATCATGGAGCTTCTTCATGCGCTTCCAACTTATATGACCAAGACGACAATGCCAAAAGTAAGTCATATTCAGATCATTTGGTTTCAACCTTTTAACATTTATGTTATAGACCGATTCACTATCAAGATTCAAAATAAATAACCCGTTCTGAACGGGTGCAAAGCCATGAAATATATCTTTCAAATATAAAGAACAACCATTATTCTTAATATTCGACTCATAACATTGTCTCATCAAACATGAGGCGGAAATAATGTTTCGACTAAGCACTGGAACATAATAACAATTATTCAGCTCCATTAAAAATCATGAAGGTAAATGAAGTTGCATCGTGCCGACTTCCAACGCAGCGAATCTCGCCTTGTTGCCGACTCGAATATCAACTTCTCTTCTTGCCACGCTCCTAGTTCTTACCAGTCCCTGCAACGAGTTGCAGATGTGAATAACTGATTCGGTATCATATACCCAAAAACTGTTAGGTGCATCAGCAAGATAAATGTCTATAACATTGCACACAAATGTACCTGAGTTGGAAGTCATACCTCCACTCTTGGCTCTGTCAGCCAAATACTTGGTGCAGTTCCTCTTCCAGTGGCCATCCTGCTTGCAATAGAAGCAATTGGCTCCGGCTGTAGGAGATGGCTTGGTCTTTGAGAAAGCACTCTGGACAGGGCCATGGGCGCTACCTCCTGACTTATCCTTTTTCTTCTTAGTCCAAGAACTCTTCTTGAACTTAGCCTTATTCTGCACCATCAACACTTGACTGGCGCCTTTCTTAAGATCAGCCTCTGCCGTTTTGAGCATCCCATGTAATTCAGTGATCTTCTTATCCATACCATGCATATGATAGTTCGAGATGAACGGGCCATACGCACTAGGAAGAGAGTTCATAATTATATCAGTAGCGAACTCTTCGTTAATTGGGAAGCCCAACCGATCCAGAGACTGTATGTAACCAACCATCTTGATTACATGCGGACTCAGTGGATCGCTGTCTTTGAGATTACAGCCCAGCAAAGCTTGAGAGACTTGATACCTTTCGGTCTTTGCCTGAGCCTGGAACATACTTTTGAGTCTTTCGATCATATCGTAGGCCTCAACATTCTCGAACTGCTGCTGCAAGTCCGGTTCCATGTGTGCAAGCATAAGACAGCTAATTTCCGTAGACTCATCTCTAGTCTTACGGTAGGCATTCATAACAGCGACAGTCGCATCATCATCAGGCTCTTCTAGAAGTGGAGTTTCTAGAACATGTTCTTTCTTGTCATGCTTGAGGACTATCCTCATATTACGATACCAGTTGGTGAGATTAGTTCCATTAAGTTTATCTTTCTCTAGGATTGACCTCAACGCAAAAGTGGACAACTGAGAGAGGTTGCTAGGTGCCATTGATCTACAACAGAAAATATGCAAAACACTTAAGACATGTATTCATAAAAAAGCAGGCATATTAAACGCTTTAATACTTATGCTCCCACTAGAACCAACACCCCTCCGATGGTTTCTTAGTGATTCAAGATCCTAAATAAGCAAGACGACTAGTGAGGTTTAGCATCACCGCTAGTCGTCAAGTGATCTAGGTAGGCAACACTTTGACAATCGTATCCAATACGACTCCTGTTAGTTGGGTGGCATCACATGCCCCGGCTCCCAACCTACCTCGCCCCGAGCTCCACAACCGTTGTGATGGACTCGTCTAGATTACCAAGTGCTTCCGCTGTAAGAGTCCGACTCAAACCCACCTAATCGGAAAGAATTGGTAGCACCTCAATTTTATGAGCCCACTACCAAGAATGTCCGACTTATGATGGTGCAACACTGGCGGGGCGACCGAACATACCTTCTTTGAGGGATTAAAACTCTACCAACTATCTAAATAGAGGTAAAAAGAGACACAACAATAACACAAATAAAGCAATTATAATGTGAAATGATATGACTCTCTTCATGGTGATCTCCATCTCCACGAAGCTTGTAAGTCGACTCGTGCCAACTCTTGTCACGTGCCATCTTACTCCATGTAGCCGACTTGTACATCGACTTGCATGTCACCCGGGTTCTCCAACAAGCTACATTAGCTAGTAAATGAAAAATTACATAGAGAATCCAACACGCAGGCCGTTATACAATAAAATGACAGCACCTAGGCTCCAGCCGGCTGACAAAAACATGATACGCAGATCATGTATGGATTACACATATCACATGCACATAAGCCATACCATTCACAACTTCCTGCAAAAACAAGTTATGCATAGACACGATATCTACCGGCGTTGTGAAACTCGTAACGACGTCTAAGGCGCTATGACAGGGCGAAACCGGCGATCATGGAAAACGCAGATCTCATATGCATTCCGAACATGGATTTCTTCATCGGATAAAACGATTTTACCAAATCTGATCCGTACTCCGATTCGATCAAACTCTTTGATCTTCGATCACCACAACTGGATTTATGTGTCACGGTTTACCCCGATGGCGGAAACCGACCGGTAGGGGTAAGTTGTTCCACGAACTTAGCAGTATGATCACGGAAACCAGATCATCCATTAACCCCGAGTACGATTGATCCAATCAACCTTGTACAAAACCGATTTATCTCATAGAACAACCACCAAAACAGCAATTAGATCAAATCTAATGCTAACTACATATCACATATGTACGGATCTCGGGCCTAATACCAGAAGCTACCGCTCTGATACCACTATTGGAACGCATAGAGATAAACAAAACTCTTTCCTACGCGGTACTTCCAAGATCTAGCCGGGGTAGAAGGCCACGAGGATTACCACTAGACGCGCGGTCGCGGATTATCGATGCAGCGCGTCGATGCAGTGCTGTCCCACGATCCGATCCAGCCGATCCAATTCCGCGAACCAAAGTGTTGAACGTACAACACCTCTGCCGGTATCCACACGTACGAGGAGGAGCTCCGACGGCAGACTGCTAGGTCCGGTGCAACGGCTGGACTGAGTGGGGCTAGGGTTCCCAACGCATGGGAGCGGAGTAACGTACCCACTGGGCAACCTGCGCCCCTCTTTATATAGCGAAGGGTAGTGTGCTTCACAACACTTGTGGCTCATTCCCTCTGTGAGTCCAACTCACAAAACCAGTCCATTTCCGGTTCGGGTCCAACCCGACCAATGCATTTCCTCCCGCTCTTAAGTGTGCGACCGTGCAGCCTCATGGCGACTTGGACACGATTGGAGTCCGACTCCCAATCGATCAATCGGTAGCGGATCATAGCAGAACGTGCCGTCTCCCAAGTCCCATTGAGTCATGACGACATACCTTTCAATGTGACTTTCATCTTAGTCCCTTTTGCCTCACGATATACCTTGTCGAACTATAGGCGATTTATCGTCATCCCTTAATAGCTCAACTCTCTTCTTGGTCCGTGATATATGATTCATCTGACTAACTCTTAGTCAACAGACTGAGTTAACACTTAACCGAGTTGCGCATGGCCATGCTTCTGGAATCATATCACTCGAGAGGGCCCAGAGAATATCTCTCCATTCGGAGGGGCAAAATCTCATCTTGATTATCCTCATCACGCAAGTTGCTTCTCATTCGACCCGGACTCTGCCTTTATAATTGGCTTGTCACAGAACAGTGTTTGACAGAACCTAAGTCGGTGATCCACAACTCGGATTGTGCGACAACCTCAGGTCTAAGGATTACGTTGATTGAGACATGCAAATGACGACATACTCGTTGCATCTCAATATGGGTCAGTCCGACTTGCTAAACTCTTTAGCCAAGTCTGTGAACGTTGGAATGACATCATCATACCCATGACAAGTGGAACTGTGTCATCAGCCAACACTCACATTAGTCTAGGGTGTGTGTCCAACACAACCTAAATGACCAAGGACAATCTAGTATGAACAACATGAATACATAGTTCCACAATCGAATCACATATTCAATGACATATATCAGATGTTCATAACAAGAACGACTTAATAAATTTATGAATACATTGGAAATTACATCATACATGATTGCCTCTAGGGCATATTCCCAACAGAATCTACCGCCAACATGTTTTGCCTGTGAAGCTCATTGTTGTATTATGTTTTTCGTTGTAATACTTGCTCCGACGTCCTGCACAAGTCTAGATAAGAGATAAGTACATGTAAATCCACCTTGTCGCCGCATTTGGACAACACCGATAGTCTGTCTTCATCGCCCAACTCGACGGAGTCGTCCATGTCAAGGAACGGAAGTGCCCAGAACCGACCACCCACGCCTGGACGTATCACGCCGTCTCTATTGCGACCATATCCGGATATCCCTCCTCTGCTCCATCTTGATCTGCATGCCGGCGAGGTTCACTGCCGTCGTCCGGCACTTCCCCAATCGCCTCATTGCTCTCCATCATAAAACTTATGTAGTCTCGCGAGCATCGGCGAGTCCAGTAGTCGGGCTTAAACAGGCTCAAGCCTGCCCATTCCGTGAGTTTCAACCCATAGGACTTGTATCACACAGGTAGCACAGCTGTCAACCGCCAGATGCCCACTCCTCCGAGCTTCAGGCTAACTGAAGCGAGTAGAGCACCATCGAACCAGGGCATCAGGACCAGGAGGAGACGGTCACGCGGGCACCGACCGACCTGCGACCGGAGAGCCCCGACGTCGTGAAGGAAGCTTGGGATCCGGAGACCGGGCAACCGGCGGAGCGCCCCAGCTCTAGTAGGCGATGTGCGGACGGCGCACGCGCCCAGCCGACAAATCCTAGCGGGTGGTATATTTGTTTTAAATTATTTTGGCATGAAGGTTTATGGTATATTTGTCTTAATTTTTTTCCCACCAACCAATTAATTCCTGGACTCGCCGTTGCTGGGGAGATTAGTCACGTTCACTCAAGATACAAAAACCCTCAAACGGTCCAGCTTAATTTTTGACCGAAACTGAACTTTGAACACATTGTGGCCAACTTGACACACATTTCATACAAAATTTTCCTCTGTTTCTTACAAAAACTTGAGGTAGCTTCGATTTTTGCCTCTGTTCTTACCTGACAAAAGTTGCATTTGCATCTCATAAGAAAAGGAGATGCTGGCACTCGGTTTAACCACATCAGAGACGAGCTTGGACGGAAGTATTATTTGTACCGTGTGAATCAAGTCCGGTGCGGCACAGTGTATATGCTCACGTCGCGTCAAATCGAGAGCGGAAGCCCAGCAGGTGCAGCCGCTCCGTCCTCGGAACCGCAAGAGACAATCAAACGCGTGCTGCGCAGGCCATGCGATTGGGCGGCGTTTGCCATGCACAGCAAACTATGCGTGCTTAATCAATACGACTTCTCGCGTACCGAGACCATGCACAGCAAACGAGCGCCGCTATGCGTACGACCATTGTTGTCCGATTTCTGTACAACGGTGTCCGCCGGCCGTCCGATTTCATGCTATGCATCATGCAGTCGTCCGTCGTACATACGATTCCATGTCGGACATGATTCGTACGCGCAACGTCGTACGCAAAGCTGTTTCGTTTACAAATACTACTCGCACGGGACCGTGTCTAGAAGTGACCGATCACGGTGTAAGGGAGCACGGCGCGCGCCAACTCGACAGGCTCGAAGACGAAGGACCAGGTTGACGACGAGCTCGCCAGCCTCATCTTCTCTTGGTCCCTCCAAGATGTTGCCAACCAGGACCTCTTCCTGGGCAAGGTAACTCGATCGACTTGTGCACAGCTTGACCATTTCTCCAAGTTCAATCCTTCCGGTGCCAGCATATGGAGAATTTAGTTGGCCGTGAATGTGCATCTTTTTCCGCAGGTGAACACCATACCTGACAGGTTCTTCGGTCTGAAGAGTTACCTGGATTCGTTCAGGGCCCCGTTGCTGGAGGAAATCCGAGCCGAGATGAGCTCCAACTTGGACGAAATACAGACCAGCTGTTCCAAGCCCGTGCGGATACGCTTGATGGCTCACCTGGTCCCCAAGGGAGCCAAGGGTGTGAGCATCGCTCCGTTTTACCGCGTCACTGTCGCCGGCCACCGTGGAGGCTGCAGCGCCCCATGCATCGGCGACATCGTCCTGCTCTCACGGGCGATGCCGCTTCGGCCGTCCGACCTCGCGACCGACGGCAGCAGGTACCGCCTCGCTCACGTCCAGGAGGTCATCAACCGCTGTAGCTTTGTGATCAGAGCGTCCAAGAGCATAGAGGACGTGAGGTGCTACGGCTTCGTTGTTAGTCTGCTGAGCTTCATACCATACGCACGCATCTGGTGGTGCCTCGAGTACGAAGTTGCCGTCCAGAGAAATGCAGCCCTTGTCATGGTTGCCGCTGGGGACACCACGGAGGTAAACAAGCTCGGCTTACATCACTGCATATGCATCGGGCGTTCGATTCTACGAATTTCTCGTCTGACTGATGCCCGTGGTCGGCATGCAGAGCACTAGCCTGACCGGCTGCGGCGGCGGCGTTCTGCTAACGGCTGGCGCGCTCTCTGCGTTTGGGCTCAACGACTCTCAGACTGGCGCCATAATGAACTGCGTGTCGGCAGTACAGTGCCCTGGCGCCAGCAGCAGCAAGTTCAGCCTCATCTGGGGGCCGCCCGGCACGGGCAAAACCAAGACCATCAGCGTGCTTCTGCTGGCGGTGATGACGATGACGACGAAAAGCAAGAGCAAATGCCGCGTCCTGACGTGCGCGCCGACGAACACCGCCATCAGCCAGGTCGCCTCCCGCCTCCTGTTGCTCAGGAAGCAGCATCCCGACGCCGGTGGGTGCTACGGCGACATGCTGCTGTTCGGCAACAGAAAACGCATGGGCATCGACAACGGTCTCAACGAGATCTTCCTGGACACTCGTGTCAAGCGGCTAAGCAAGTGTTTCTCAGCGGCGACGGGCTGGAAGCCGGCTCTACTTTCACTGGAGGTCTTTCTGATCCATCCGGTAACCCTGAAACACCAGTATCAGCAAGCATGCAAGAAGAAAAATGGCACAAATTTGCTCGAGTCTGCCTTCGTCAGGTCAAGGTTCCACCAGATCTCGCAGAAGCTTACCGCGTGCTTCAGAACAATCATGTCACACGTCCCGAGAGAT
The DNA here is from genome assembly GCA_028641055.1 of Alopecurus myosuroides. Classification (NCBI taxonomy): domain Eukaryota; kingdom Viridiplantae; phylum Streptophyta; class Magnoliopsida; order Poales; family Poaceae; genus Alopecurus; species Alopecurus myosuroides. The sequence continues at coordinate 137,338,687 of CM054059.1, forward strand.
ATAATTCTGGAGAAGAACTGGGAGAACATTGCTTCGCTGAACAAGATGCTTGACGACTTCAGCAAGCTGCTCGGCGGAAAGAACGTTGGGAACGAAGTTGTAAAGGGCGTGTTCATGCTCATGCACACGCCGGGAGAGAAAAGCCAAGGTTCAGAAATAGTTCGCACCCTGAGGCAAAACATGGGGGCGATTCTAGGCGTCACTAGAACTCTGATGCGAGAGCTGAAGCTTCCTCTCACAGGACACGGCCCCACGATCAAGAAGTTCTGCGTTCGGAGCGCCTCCCTTGTTTTCTGCACGGTGTCTGGCTCAGCTAAGCTGAACAGGCAGAAGATGGATCTGCTTCTGATCGACGAGGCTGCACAGTTAAAGGAATGTGAATCCCTCATCCCGTTGCAAGTCTCCGGACTGAAGCACGCAGTTCTCATCGGCGACGAGTGCCAATTGCCAGCGACAGTGAAAAGCAAGGTCCGTTTTCCAAATTCTTTCTTCATACAAATGTCTGAATTTGTACACTCTATTGGACTGCTGCACATTTACACATGTGGCAGCATGTGCTAACAACGTTGGACATTATACTATGCTTCTGGACAAACTTGAGCGATCTGAACTCTTGCAGGTTTCAGATAATGCGCTGCTGGGTAGGAGCCTGTTCGAAAGGCTAAGTTTGCTCGGACACAAGAAACACCTCCTGAACATACAGTACAGGATGCACCCTTCCATAAGCATCTTCCCCAACTTGAGCTTCTACGACAAGCAAATCTTGGATGGCCCGAACGTCACGCAGGCGGGGCACGATCGTGGTTACCTTCCAGGCGCAATGTACGGGCCATACTCGTTCATCAACATCGACGGCAGAGAAGATCGTGGCCGCAGCAAGAGGAACATGGCTGAGGTAGCCGCCATCCTGAAAATACTGCGCAATCTCAAACTAGGTACGTGTAGCCTCAAATCGTCAACAACATTTCACTCAATTCATGACACTGTTAATCTTTGCAGTTGTACAGTTCACGCAGTTTCATTTCATATGTTCCTATCTGAAATCCCAACTCATGCCATATGGATTATCGTCCAGCTTGTATCAGCGCGGGGCAAGTGGTCAGCGTCGGCGTCATATGTCCGTACGCTGCCCAGGTGGAGGCGATCCAGGGTAAGATCGGAGACGTGAAGTCGATGCGTCCTCTTGTTCTTCGCGTCAATTCCGTGGATGGATTCCAAGGCAGTGAGGAAGATGTCATCATCCTCTCCACCGTCAGGTCCAACGGCACAGGATCCATCGGCTTCCTGTCCAACCGTCGACGCGTCAACGTCGCCTTGACGAGGGCAAGGTAAGCTCCGAATCAGAGCTAGTAGAACTGGAAGTTCCTGAACTTGACATGGCAAGTGTGATCTGATTGATCATTGATAATACTACCATCGTTTTGCTTCTTTTGGCTCCTGCAGGCACTGCCTCTGGATCCTGGGCAACGCGACGACGCTGAGCAGCAGCGATTCGATCTGGGGAGAGCTGGTCCAAGATGCCGTGGAACGTCGGTGCTTCTTCGACTGGGACGATGGCACGAGCGCCTCTCCGGCCATTTCTCACCGCGCTCGCCTGATCGGGCGTGACGAGCGTGGTGGAGCCGCTTCCGCCTTTGACACGCACGTGTCGGGCCGTGAAGCCGATATCCGTGACGCGCTAGGTTCCCTGCAGCTCACTTAGTGATGGGATGAATGCGCCACCGGTAAAGTGGTGGCGCTTTGTTTTGGTTTGGTTTTTCGGGTGTTGGACTTCTGAATGTAAGGCATGCCTCGGTGTAGTGCTCAGGTGATCTGTGATCATGGATGGAGTGGAACCTCCTTTTCCACCACGCGGACGAATGTGTTATTAGTCGAACCTGGCTACATGGCCACTAATTTTGCTTGCGTCTACTACTATTGAGCGCTATCTTTTGATGAAGTTGTGTTATGTTTCATAGTGCTTATAGTGAAAAACATTTTAACTTCCTTCTTAATTAATGGCACGAGGCAAAACTTTTCCCTCATATTCGAAAAATAGTGAAAAATAGCAGGAAAATTAAAAAGTATAGGTTAGTCAAACGATAAATTAACCGGACACAAATCGAAGAGTAATTTATACTCCTGAGCACTAGTGGTCCCTTTGTTTTAAATAATTCAAAAACTATATTTATATGTTTCAAAAAAAATCTGAAAAGAATCATGGTTGTTCTTAATGATGTATCCCACAAAAGTGGAAATTTTCAATTTTAAATAAGTTGTATTTTAGCTACACAAAAATGAAAATTTTGTACATCTAAAATGTGTATTTTCACTATACTTAGATCCCTAAATTTGTTATTTTTGTGTAGCTTAAAATACATCATATTTCATACTGAAATTTTACACGTTTATGATACAACTAGGATTTTTTTCAGATTTATTTGGAACCTATAAATTAGATTTTCGAATTTTTTAAATCACCGTGATCACTCGTGCTCAGGAACAAGAAATCTCTACTCGACAAAAATAGATAGAAAAATGTAACTCGTCGCTAATCGGGACACAACATAAAGCCTCCCAAGTTAGCATAATCACTCTGAAAACTTAAAATGTTTTATAGTTCAAACTCTGTAGTCATTTCATGATTTTATGTCACCATTTCAAATATACGATGGTTGTGCGTATCAATTGATGCAGAGAATAAGGTTTTCTATAATTTTCGAACAGAATTCCCTCCATCGCATATTAAAGGGTCCTTAACTAGACACAAATAGATAGAAAATACGCGGTGGGTGTGAAATTTCCAAAATTAACATAATTTAACACCTGATAACGAGTTAATAATTCAATTCCATAAAGAGATCTCATGCATTTCTCTAGCATGGCCCGAGAGGTCGCCCTAAGGGCAACTCCAACCGCACCCCTTCACGTTGACTGAAAATGGACACATTTTGTCTGATTGGGGAGTGGCGGACACCTAGTATGCACACACTTTTTTTGGCTTCACTTGGATCCCTAAAATCACGCATCAACAGCCGTGCGACCCTTCTTCTCTTGCACTTCCTCTTCTCTTCTTCCCCGGTTTCTCGGGCCTTCCTCTTTCGTGTCACCGCCAACGCTACAAACCTTGATGGTCGATGTTTCCCTCGCGCTCTAGACGAGCTAGGTCGATTCGAGGGGTGCCGATGATGTTTTTGTTGCTACTAAGGTTAAAAAGACGGTATTTGTGTCTCTTTATTGATATGAACATTGCTTACATTATGTATTAAGTTTATTGCGATAGTCCGTTGCATCATGCAACTTAATATAAGATTGCTGCATAGCAGTCTCAATGTGGATTATTAGTTATAGATGCAGCTGGATAACAGTATACATATATTGACGTAATTACTACATAAATAGTACGATGAACATTTCTTATATCATAGTAGCATTGTTATGTCCTCGTGATATGTCAATTGTGTGGCTATAGTTTTTTCACCCCAACATGTATTTTATCTATCGAAGAGACACCACTAGTGAGCATATGGCCTCCCGTCCATTCTTGTACTTTGATTACAACCTCATTTACTTTCTTTTCATTATTACTTGTTTGATGTTAAGGTTTACTATTATTGCTTTCAACTACATGATTTGTTTAATCATATTATTTTTAGCAAGGCGGGAAGTTCGACAATCTTCCTCGAAAGTTTGGGACAAAAAAGAGAGTTTTTGTTTTGTGCGTAGGTTCACGCTTGCTGCGGCGCCAAAAGCATCTCATTGAGAGACTTTGAAGTCTTACTAGTTTTATAACCTTGGTTTCAGAATTGAGGGAAAACTTCCGTCATTTTGCATCATACCTCCCTCTTGGGGTTCCCCAACGAGTGTGTGATACACAACTATCAAGTAGTTGTTGTTGGTTCAGTTTGTGCTCTCTTATCCTTATAATAGATGGAAGTTGTAGTGTGTCATTATATGTGATACACAACCATCAAGTAGTTGTAGTTGGTTTAGTTTGTGCTCCCTGTTCCAAGTAGGTATGTAATAGATGGTAGCATATGTCTAACATGTGTTGGGCTGCTTGTTGCTTCTGGTTTGTGCTTAATAGGACTTATTTGATGTTAAATCATGGTATTTTCCTTGTAATTCTAAGTTTTCCTTGTCCTGCTGGTTCTTTATACCAGTAGAGATTTCTATTGGTGGTTTTTCTCTTATATGCACGCAGTGCAATGCATATATCCTAGTTGCCTTGTTATCTGTTGGCTTTAGTTATGAATCATGCTCAAATATCAAATATGACCTCATTTGAGCTTGTGGTTGGAATCCACAACTGTCCATGTGGTTTATGTACTGGAATTGCACATTGATGCTTGTTGACTTGTTGTCCCTAGTTATGATTCCCTTGATCACTTTACTTGAGCTTGATGGATTGCTTTCTTGAGCCATAACTGAGAAATTATCCCTGTTGCTTCAGATATCATTTGGTTTCCCACTGATTTGAGTACCTGGCTAAGAATCCATGTTAGTCAGGTCTCCATTGCATCCAAAACATCAAAATTGCCCCACCATTGGCGAGGGAAAACATTTTAACATAGCCAAAACTCTTTTCGTGTGTTTTCTATGTTCAGGTTCAAGATTTCATTGGAGAGAGAAGTGATGACCCACAAGTATAGGGGGTGTATCGTAGTAATTTTGATAAGTAAGAATGTCGATCCCAACGAGGAGCAGAATATGTTGACAAGCAGTTTTGATGAAGGCTTTACTGTAAATACTAGCAGACAGGTTTTCAGGGGTTTTTGATATAGCAGATAAATAAAGTACAAGTAAAATAAAATGCACTAATAATAATTGCAGAAAGTGAACCAATCTTTTCTAAAGCAAAGGACAAGCTGGTTGGTTTACTTATGATGACCAAACGTTCTTGAGGACATACAGGAATTTCGTCAAGTGCTTTCGCTTCGTACAGTTGATTAATCTTTAGTGTTTTGATAGGTGTTGTGTGTGTGAACCTATGCTAATGCACCGCCCTAACTTGGACTAATACATACTTGTTAGTACACCCCTTGCAAGAATCTACAACTATAAGAAAGTAATTAAGATAAATCTAACCCCAACCTTAAACTCTGGGATCCTACACTCCCTCATGCATCGGTTTCCTAAGGGGGTTTAGGATTTTGTCACTCCGGCAACCCCACAATTAGTAGCCGAATACACAATGCATGTCCCTAGGCCCATAAAGGTTAAATATCATATAGTCGACGTTCACATGACCCCACTCGAAGAATAGCACCACAACTTAAATATCAAACTATTAAATATTACTAAACATAATTCCGCTACTTATATCTTGACTTCTCCCATGTCCTCAAGAACTAAACGAACTACTCACAAGACATCATATGAATCATGATCAGAGGTGCTATAATGATGAATAACAATCTGGTCGTAAAGTGCAAACACCGATAAATTTCATAAGCATCAACTACAAACAAGTAATTCACACCGAGAGAGAGATCTAGTGGGAAACAACGATATAGAACCATAATTGTTACAGGGGCATACTTGGATGGTGAGGATGATGGTGTTGGTGGTGGTGATGATGATATTAATGATGCCCGGTGCAATGACGGTGATGGTGGTGACGATTCCCCTCTTTGGGGGGGGGGGGTCCCCGATAGATTTCTCCCTGTCTAAGAGCTTTTCTATCTCTGTTGTTTTCCACCTCGTGGAGGCGGCGGAATATTTTCTCAACGATTCTCCCAGTCTTAGAATTACTTCTTCGGTGGTGGTGGTGAATCCTTAATAACCTTATCAACAGACTCCTTCAATTCATCAATCTTGTAGGTGAGAGTACGAATCAACTCCATATTGTGCTCAATACGGTTCATGAACTTGTCAGACTGTGAGTTCCAGCTCTTGGAATTATTCCCCCACACCTCTTCAAATTGAGAACTTTCATGATCCATATTCCAACTAGAGGGCAACTCTGACTCAGACACCCTTTTAAATTGACGCTTATGGATAAAGTATGGAAGGGGTTTTTGATGCCTGAAGATGGTGTCCTTGAGGTTAAGCAGTGACGTGGAACCTTCCCTCCAGTGCTCATCTGCGCGCCTTTCTTGAGTTTGAAGGGGTTTTCCACCACTCCAATGCTTGCAATGGTGGTGCGAGGGTACACACGTAGGTCTTATTCTACTTCTCCTTCAGCTTCACTCTCGACCTCCTCCTCCAGCTTAGGACCTTGGAGATCATCTTCCAAGGGCTCCTTCCCCTTGTCGTTGTACATGGTGCCTCTAAAACTGAGAACACTTCCTGACAGAAACAGATCAAAACGAAAACACGACGAGAAAAACGATATACAGACCTCGGGGGATCCGGAGGATTATACAGCAAAAAAATCATAACAAAAGGAAGGTACATGGTGAAATCATAACAGACCTCGGGGGATCCAGATGATGTGATGGCGCGGACAGGGGTGGGCCCGCGCCGTGGCATGGTGTGGTGCCCTCGGGCACCATTTCCTACCCCTTTTCGTCTCTTAGTTTACCATGTTTAATAAAAACAACAAATATATGTGTTGGAGAGTCAAACACGAACTTTTTCTTACCAAAACTGTTACCTATTCAAAAACAGACTCTGCAGTTTCAAGAAATTTCTCTTTAATAAAAACTTCCGGAGTCACCACTTGAATAATTTCAACCTCTTCATTATAAGAATTTCCAGAAATAAATGTTTGAGTATTTTCCCATTCACCACTTGTGTAGGGTTATCTTTAATAAAAACAATTTTGATTGCCCCCGAACGATACACCTCTTCAATAACAAAAGGTCTTTCCCATCTCGAGAGTAATTTTCCTGCAAAAAATCTGAGATAAACCTATACAATAGAACTTTCTCACTGATGGTGCATATCGTGCACTTGTTGGGAGACCCCAAGATGAGGGTGTGATGAGCACAACGGTAGGAGTTTTCCCCTTAGGTAAGACCCAAGGTTATCAATCCAGTAGGAGAAGGAGGAGCTTCGGAAGGTTGATGCCACTAACGGTGGTGATGGCGCTTCACCGGTGTCAGCAACAATGTGGAACCTGCACACAACACAACCAAAATACTTTGCCCCAACGGTACAGTGAGGTTGTCAATCTCACCGGTCTTGCTGAAAACAAAGATTAGACGTATAGTGTGGAAAACAGTGTATGCTTGCAGTAAGTAAAGAAAGCAGGAAATTGTTGTGGTTTGTTTAACGGTGTGGAAAATGGACCGGGGTTCATAGGTTCACTAGTGGTGTCTCTCCATAAAGATAACATGCTGGGTGAACAAATTATAGCTGGGCAATTGACAAATAGAGGTTGCACCGTAGTGCACATTATAACATGATGACTACTATGATATTTAGTGCGGACATTACAACAAAATACATATAGAGCGAAATCCATCTGCATCTATGACTAATAATCCACCCTCAGGTTATCATCCGAACCCCCTTAGGTATTAAGTTGCAAGCAATAGATAACTTCATTAAACAATGTGTGTAATGTAAGCAATGCTTGTACACGCGGGCACTCACACTGTTGTTTTCTCCCTAGTGACAACAACACATCCTCCCCCGTCAAGTTTCTGTCACTCGAGAACAGGCGAAAAGGAGTCATGAACCCACTATCTAGCATAAATACTCCCTCTTGGAGTCACTAGCAACTACTTGGCCAAAGCAACCACTAGCAACGGAAAGCCTGCAAGATCACAAATAACATATGCAATAAAGACTATAATCAACTTGGCATAAGTTCAATATTCATCGGATCCCAGCAAACACAACATATAGAATTACATAAGATCAATCTCGATCATGATAGGCAGCTCACGAGATCTAAACATGGAGGCATATGAGGAGGAGACAACCATCTAGCTACTGCTATGGACCCGTAGTCCAAGGATGAACTACTCACGCATCACTCCGGAGGCAGGCATGGTGATGGAGAAGCCTCCGGTGATGATTTCCTCTCCAGCAGGGTGCCGGGAGACAACTTCAGAACCCCCTGATCTAGGGTTGACGATGACGGCGGCTGCGGAACTTTTCAGAGATTTTTTATTAGGTGCTTAGGGTTTTCCATCCGGGGGGAATAAATAGGAAAAAGGGCAAAGGCAGTGGAGGCCTGGGGGCCCCACACCCATAGCTGGCGCGGCCAGGGGGACCGCGCCACCCTATGGTGTGGCCCCCCTGGTGCCCGTCTTCGACTCACCTTCGGTGTTCTGGATGCTTCCGGGGAAAATGGGCACTTCGGGCTTTGTGGGGTCCAATTCCGAGAATGTTTCCAGAACAACTTTTCTGAAACCAAAAACAGCAGAAAACAGGGAACTAGCACTTGGCATCTTGTTAATAGGTTAGTCCCGGGAAACGTATAAAAATGCTATAAATAAGGGAGAAAACATGTAGCAATTGGCATAATATGATCATGGAGCATCAAAAATTATAGATACGTTGGATACGTATCAAGCATCCCCAAGCTTAGTTCCCACTCGTCCTCGAGTAGGTAAACGATAAAACACAATATTTTTTTAGGTGACATGCTACTATCATAAACTTGATCATTATAATTTAAAAGCATATGTATGCTGAGATCATAAAACTTTAAACACAAACATGATAAATAGAACTTTAATAATAAAGATAGCAATTATTTTGCACCATGAAGAGTATCTTAAATAAAGGATCATGGATAATAATGCAAAGAAAGATAAACATTTGTTTCATGTATAGAGAAAGCATGGCGAAGTGGTATTTCGCTAGTCCTTAAGAGTGGGACAAAACATAAATGCCAGGACACTTTCAAAGTTCATGAGGAAGACCAGAACAAATAATTTAAGAACAAATAATATCACATCATGAAGTAATTATTCATGTTTATGGGACAAATGCACATAGAACTTAGAATGGAAAAAATGCTCTCTCAACTGTGCATAAAGTTAGAAGATGGAGACTCAACATAAAAATATTACATAGGCCCTTCGCAGAGGGAAGCAGGGATCACTCATGTGCTAGAGATTTTTATTTTATTAAACATAGGTATTAAAAGTTTGACACTCCTCCCATCCATCTTTCACAAACCATGGCTAACCGAATCCTAGGGTGCCTGCCAACAATCACATACCGTGGAGGAGTGTCTGTATTTTAGGAGAGGTGTATGTTAATGTCAACGAATGTAAACATACAATACAGTACGTCACAAGCCAATTGGATTCACAAGAGCGGCTCCCATGGTGAAGGACGCAACTGGTTTATAAGGTCATCCATCTTTCTCTTTTGTTTACACAATTATGCTTTGACTAATAGATCAGGGGCAAAAATAGTGAAGAGAATTTGTTTGTATTAATTTTGGGTTGGGCACCCCGCTGCCAGCTCTTCTATCATTTGGATAAGCGGATGAAGCCACTAGTCCAGGGTGTGAAATCCAATCAACAAGTGAGATAAAGATTGTCTATTGACGTCCTCATGAGCAAAAACAAGAACACAAAACAGGAATAATTTTGAAAGTTTTAAAGGTAACACATGAGCAATTTAGTTGGAGTGGAAGTGAAATACCACATGTAGGTAGGTATGGTGTACACAATGGGAAAACTTTGGTTTAAGGAGTTTGGATGCGCGAGTAGAATTCCATACTCAGTACAGGTGGAGGCTAGCAAAAGACTGGGAGCGACAAATCAAGAGAGCATAAGCCATAATCATGCACAGCGACATAAGCATCATTAATTAAAGCATAAGAGGTATCACAAGTTCAAAAACTAAGTGGCCATGGAGGATATTCGTGACTGGTTTGTAGTCATAAACATGGTGTGATCATGCGCCAAGTCAACCAAATAAAACATTCGAAAGAGAATACCATATATTGATGCTTTACTATGACAAGAATAACTCATGAATATTTCAAGACATATTAAACACTCTTAGCTATTTAAGGCTATTCATGATACTCAATAACCACAAGGCTTTAAAACTAAAATAACATTTAGCATGGCATGAAAAAGTTCTAGCCACGGTCTATACAAGCTTCTACTAGTACAGTTATAAATTCTACATCAAGCAACTGTTTTCTTTTCCCAACAAGCACCATACAAGATATGTTTTAACAAAAATACTATTTATGATACAGCAAGAAAACATGATAGTACTCATATAATACTACTAAAACTAACAGCTTTGATAAGAGATGCATGCAAAACAGGAGCTAAATAAATGTAGCAGCCAGACAGAGACTAAGAATACAACGTATTCTCATGAAAAAGCGGAGCGTGTCACTCTCCAATAAAATAATGCTGGAGTCCAACCAATATTATTGAAAAAATAAAAACAAACTGAAAGCAAAAATAAAAGACGCTCCAAGTAAAGCACATAAGGTGTGACCGAATAAAAATATAGTTTCACTAAAAGTGACCTAATAATTTGTCGATGAAGAAGGGGATGCCTTGTGCATCCCCAAGCTTAGACGCTTTAGTCTTTTTGGAATTTGCTGGGATGTACCACCGGGGCATCCCCAAGCTTAGGCTTTTCACTCTTGTTGATCACATCATATCATCCTCTTCTCTTGACCCTTGAAAACTTCCTTCACACCAAAATTCTCACAATCTTCATTAGCAACGTTAGTGCAATCAAAATAATTAATTCACATGGTTCAGTTTCAACACAAGCCTAGCACTCAAAAACATATTATATACTGTCACAACTTATTTTAAAACTCTTTTTCTCAAAATAACACCAAAAGAAAGAGATTAAGATGCAAATGCAATAATTGGCAGAAATCTGTCATAACAGAACAACAGGTAAATATTGATTTTTTAGAAAATCTTATGTTGCTAAAATCAAAAGGTGATCTACTAAGAAAAGTTGAGTATATAACCCAGGATTAAGCACAAAAAAGCTCAGGTCATTTTGAGGTTTCTCTGATTTTATACGTATTTAACAGTGGACAGCAGAAATCTGTTTCCGGCGCAGAAATCCGAAATATAGTCTCAACTTTCCCCTAGAGGTTTTACTTGGATCAGCAAAAACACAAAAGAAAAGATACAGAGGGGTTTCTCAGGAAATAGACAACACCCAGGTTCAAAGCACACAAAATAAAACAAAGGAAAACTGAATGAAAACAGAGAAATAAAACGGGTTATCTCCCGGTAGCGCTTTTCTTTAACGCCTTTCAGCTAGGCATAGAAAGATGGAATCAAGTAGATGCTCACATAAGAAGTATGAATTGAAGCAAAAGAGAGCATCAAGAAAAAAGTATAAATTTTTTTTTAAGTCTAACCCACTTCCTATTCATAGGAATCTTGTAAAGAAATAAATCAAAGAAGCTCAAACTAGAGATCATGGGAAGGTCGAACAACAACAACTTCAAAACTTTCAACAAAAAGAGAGGTATTTTAGTAACATGAAAATTCCTACAACCATATTTTCCTCTATCATAATAATTTTCAGTAGCATCATGAACAAACTCAACAACATAATTATCACATAAAGCATGTTTGTCATGGTTTAAAATCACACAATTCATATCAAGCTCAAAAATAGTGGGATCAAAATTTAAAATCAGCTCCTTTTTTTCCACTTTTAGCAATAGAAAAAAAAGATGATTGATCACTCATAAAAGGTATAGGGCACATTATATAAATCCTATTATCAGTAGCATTATGATTTATAACATCAAGTAACATAGGACCATCATCAAGAGCATTATCACATAAATTTTCTAAGCAAACTTCCTCATTATCATGCATATCAATACTTGGAATAAATAGAGGATTCTCATAGGATTTATCAAAGTAGCATGGATTATCATAAATAACAGTAGCAATATCATTATCACAAGTGTCATTCATATTAGAATTAATGTCACAAGTATAGCAAGTATCAACTTCATCAAAAGGGATATTTCAAAAGAATCAATAGGATCATCACAATTATGAGTTAAAGAGTTACTATCATTGGGAGGTTGACATGGGTTCCATTTTTCCTCCTCTTGATCATCAATCTCCTCCTCTTTTTTATCCAAAGAGCTTCCAGTTTCAGCAATTTCTTCTTCCATAGTTTCCTGCAAGGCATTAGTGTCTCCCTTTGGGGGAGAGAATCTATTAAGATAACCCATTATGTAGTAATTACAATCCTTGTAATTATCAAAGAAATATTCAAGTATAGCATAAATCTCATATTTATAAGGTGCATCATCAATACTTTCAAGCAAATAGGCAATTTCGAATGCACCCTTCCAAGCAATAAATTCTTCAATTTGCTCCACATCATATAATTCATAATTTCCCTTAACATAAGAAGATATGGTAACATCATAATTACACTCACATTTAAAAGGGAGGTGTTTATACCTCCTACATAAGCAATATTTATCAAAGCAATAAGTAACATTATAAGTAGAGCACAAGTTTTTAGCATAGTCATGCAATTTATTAATTTGCTCCCATAAGTGTATCCCTTTTTGTGACTGATACGTCAAAAACGTATCTCCTTTTTCGGACACTTTTCTTATTGTTTTCCTCTAAACTTGTGTGTTTTGGATACAACTAACACGGGCTAACGCTGTTTTCAGTAGAATTACTTTGGTGTCTCGTTTTTATGCAGAAAAATCAACTTTCGGGAAAATGCCCAAAAAAGAACCATTGATGTTTTCACCCCGAAAAGCCAGAAGGGGGCCAAGAGAGGGGCCAGAGGGTGACCACACCCCCCTGGCGCGGGTTCCCCCTGGCCGTGCCAGCACATGGTGTGGGCCCCAGGACCCCCCTCGGACTCCCCTTTCGACTACAAGTATCCTTCAACCCTAAAACCCGAGGGGGTACGCCATATTTTCCAGAAACACAACAGAGCGCTGCCACCATCCCGAAAATCGATTCGGGGATCAGAAGTTCCTGTTCGGGCACCCTGTCGGGACGGGGAAGTGGAGGAGATCATCGCCACCATCATCACCAACGCCTCTCCATCGACCATCCATGTTTCCCCCATCCATGTGTGAGTAATTCCCCGCTGTAGGCTGAAGGGGATGGTAGGGATTGGATGAGATCGTTCATGTAATAATGTCGTGATTATTAGGGCATAGTGCCTAGTATCCTCTATTAGTGCTATTGACATTGTTGCAACTTGTTATGCTTAATGCTTACCACTTTGGGACCGAGTGCCATGATCTCAGATCTGAACATGTTATTGAATCATGATGATAATTATTGTTTCTTGATCATACCTGCAAGTTGTTTACACATATCGTTGTTCGGAACCCGAGGCCCCGAAGTGACAGAAATTGGGACAACCGGAGGGGATGGCTGCGATGTGAGGATCACGTGTGTTCACGGAGTGTTAATGCTTTGCTCCGGTGTTCTATTAAAAGGAACACCTTAATTACCAGTAGTTCCTTTAAGGCCCCGCTGCCACAAGATGGTAGGACAAAAGATGTTGTGCAAGTTCTCATTGCGAGCACGTACGACTATTTACGGAACACATGCTTATGGTTGCTTAGTACTTGGATGCTTTATCATATCTATCTGCAATGCTCCTGACATGATCATTATTAGAACTTTCTTATCCATGCAACGCCCGTTCATCCATACCCATGCCTAAAGTATTTAATCTGCTGTTCACTTCAATCACCACTGCTGCTGTTTTCATACTACTGTTGTTGTTATTTCACTACTGCTGCTGCTATAAAACTGTTACTACTGATAAACCACTGCGAACAAAAGTACTTTCAGGTGCAAGTGAATTGACAACTCAATTTTTAAGGCTCACAAATATTCTTTGGCTCCCCTTGTGTCGAATCAATAAATTCGGGTTTTACTTCCCTCGAAGACTGTTGAGATCCCCTATACTTGTGGGTCATCAAGACTATTTTCTGGCGCTGCTGCCGGGGAGCATAGCTTTATTCGCAAGCTCACCGGAGAGTACTATTATCTAATGCCAATCATTCATCATGGGTAAGTATCTTGATGGAAGAGTTCCTATATTATCATCCACTACAAGAAGAGGTACAACTCTGAACACCTCTGTTTCTCTTGATTCACCGTCTGTTACGAGTAAGCTGCTTACACCGCCACATGCTACACATTCTACTTCTGCTGAATTTGAAAATACTTCTGATACTTTTGATGATGCTTCTACTGTGCTTGATGAGAGTGGTTTTCTTGGTCCTTTCCTAGATGCTACTATTGCTAAAGCTAAAAATACTGCAGACACTGAAAATCCTGCTAAAAATCCTGTTACTCCTGCTTTTTCACATGAGTTTAGAGAAACTCCTAGTGATGAGTTAGATGATTCTTATGAACTGAGTGATGATCTTATTGATGAAATACATGCTTTGAAGGATTAAGATGCTCCTATACGTCTTATGGAAAGTCGTGATGTTAGATATAAATTATATCCTGATGCTAAGTTTGCCACTTCTCCTATTCATATTAGGGATAAGGATTATGATTTCTCTCTTGATTTATCTTATATATCTATTGTTGAGAAATAACCTTTTTTTGGAACTGAAAATGAAAGTGTTGTGAAACATATGAATGAGCTCTCCTCTTTGAGTAGTTTATTCTCTGATGATCTTAAAAAACGTAGCTACTTTGTTGCTAAAATATTCCCTTTCTCATTTAAGGACGAAGCTAAAACTTGGTTTAACAATTTGTCTCCAAGATCTATTGATAGTCCTATTGGTTTGGTTAATGCTTTCTTTCAGAAATATTTTCCTACTAGTGCTCAACATGCTGCTTTACAAAAATATATTTAATTTCAAGCAATTGGAAGAAGAGAAATTGCGTGTATCTTGGGCAAGGTTCGGTTCTTTGGTAAAGGCTAGACCTGGGCATTAGATAGAAGATAATAAACTTCTTGATATATTCTATAATGGACTAACTGTTGAATCTAGGACATACCTGGATAGTTGTGCTGGCTGTGTTTTCAAGCAAAATCTCGAGATGAAGCTAAGGAATTAATGGCTAAAATAAGCCAAAATCATGATGATTGGAATATGGTTGAGCCTGAGCCGATCCCTACTCCAGTACCTACACCAACACCAACACCCAAGAAGAGGGGAATATTGAATTAAATGATGAAGAGATGAGAGAAGCCAAGAAATCTCTTAAAGAGAGGGGTATTAAATCTGAAGATGTGAAGAATCTTCCACCTATAGAAGAATTTTGTAAGCCAATCCCTCACTCATCACCCATTGAGGTACACTCTCTCCAATATTTTGATATTAGAGATATTCCCTATAGAAAACCTCCTGATCAACGCTTAGATGAATTTGATAATTATGTTATTAAACAAGATAATTTTAATATGAGAGTGCAAAATCACCTTATGGAAAACTCTAAAGCTATTAATGATTTGCATGGTACTATAGAAATAACCTCTAATGCTGTTAAAATGCTTGTTAAACATTTCCAAATGGTTCAAACTCAAATTGATCAACTTGCTAAAGTGCAACTAGAAGTGGTATTGCTACACAAGATCCTTTATATCCTGAGGGACATCCTAAAAGAATTGAACAAGATTCTCAGCAAACTAATAATGATGTTATTCATACTAAGAAGAAGAAGAAGAAACATAAAACTGCTGTAGAATCCTCTGAACTTGCTAAAGATCCTAATAGTATATCTGTCTCTCATGCTGAAACTGAAAGTGGTAATGAAAAGAATAATGCTTCTGATAAATAAGAACCTATAGCTGAACCTGAAAAGCAAGCTAAAACTGTAAAGTACACTAAGGAAGATTTTATTGCTAATAAACATGGTAATGAAAGATAACCTTGGGTACAAAAACCAATGCCTTTTCCTAATAAGAAACACAAATCTAAGGAAGAACAAGTTTTGTGAATGGATGAAACATTTGTTCTTGCAAATTCCTTTAACTGATGTTATTAAATTGCCTCCTTATGCAAAATATATGATAGATATTGTCTCTAACAAAAGGAAGATTCCTAATGAGGAAATGTCCACTATTATTGCTAATTACTCTTTTAATGGCAAGGCTCCCGAGAAACTTGGAGATCCTGGTATACCTAATATTCCCTGTTCTATTAAAAATAATTATGTTAGAACTCCTTTGTGTGATCTGGGAGCTGGAGTTAGTGTCATGCCTTTTACTCTCTATAAAAGACTCCTCCTAAAAAAATCAATACCAACTGATATATCTTCGCAAATGGCTGATAAATCTACTGCTGTTCCTGTGGGTATATGTGAGAATGTTCCTATTCAAGTTGCTAATTGTCTGATATTAACTGACTTTGTTGTGTTGGAAATGCGTGAAGATGATAATATGTCTATTATTCTTGGAAGACCTTTTCTTAATACTGCAGGGGCTGTTATTGATTGCAATCAAGGAAAAGTTACTTTTAATGTTAATGATAAAGAGCACAATGTTTATTTTCCCAAGAAGATTGATAGAAAATATGGTCTAAATTCCATTGAAAATGTTGAGACCATCAAGATTGGAGAATTTTATTGTCCCATTCCAGCACCACCAAAAGAATATGAAATTATTATGATTGGGACTATACCTATCAAGGTTGAGGTAACACAATTATTTAGTGTTTAACAAAGGTTTTCTTCATATGAGAATTATTCTGGTAGCAAGACTTGATCACCCTTGTTAACAAAATGATTTTTAATGAAGAGGACATTGTTTTCACTATGTTTTCACCTTCCCCACTATGTTTTCACCATGTTTACTTATGTTATAACATTGCTACTTGAGTACAATCATGTTTTCCACTATCCCGATGCATGTTTTCCTCATGTTTTCACTCTGATTTCTGAGGTTATGCATGTTTTCACCATCCATACTTTTGTTCTCACCACTACCACCTTTGGTTTCTTTGGTTATTCTTCCAATAGAGTATCATAGAACCTCTGTAGTGCTGGTTTTGGTTTTTTTTCACCCTTTTCACTTTTGTTTTCCCGATTTCTATTAATTATTAAAATTCTGGAAATACCTCAAAAATAAAGTTTCTCGAAAAATTCCAGAAAAATTATAATAAATTTTTACGTCAAATTTGAGGCAGAAAGCCACCTGGGAGACCCTAGGGGGACCCACCAGGTAGGCACACCCCAGGATTGTGCGGCCTGCCCCTGGTGGCGCCAACACATGGTGTGGGGCCCCCTGGCCCCCCACTAACTCTCTCCACTGCCAAAGTTTCCTTCTCTCACCTCCCAAACTCAACACATTTCCTGGAACCCGAGTTCTTGCTGTTCTTCCTCGAAATTTTTCGATCTCCTTGATCAGCCCATCTTTTGTGTTGAAATTTGGTGCATTTGCTCTCCGGTATGTGTCGAATAGTCGTGTCGACAAATCCCTTGGATGATCCGGTAGGGTTTCGAGTAGAGGAACGATGTATGCGCTGGTAATCTCGAAGGCTAACAAGGAGGCAAGGTTTACCCAGGTTCGGGGCCCTCGTAGAGGTAAAACCCTTACTCCTGCTTGTATGATCTGTATTATGACGAGATAGTCAAGATGTTACAATGGAGATGCCGTGGTGGTGTGTACGGGGAGTCCCGTGTATTGTCTAGTCTAGTTGTGGCTTGTATATTCCTCTGTCTCGATTGGATCCCCCTTTTCTCTCCTCCCTCCTGGCTTTATATATGCAGCCAGGAGGGAGTTACATGAGTCCTAGTAGAGTACGTATAGGAGTTCTTGTCTTGATCCGCAAGTCTTGCGGGTGGGCTTCTGTTGGGCCTTCTATAACCGCGGGATATCACCTGTCTTTGGGACTAGGTCTTGGGACTTGGACTGAGTAGGCTCACCCGATAGGTCTAGGAATCATCCCCACGTCAGTAGCCCCCGAGTGTTTATTCGACTGAGAACAGTCGGGTAAGAACTCAAAGTTGGTTCTTGGATTCTTCGAGTGGTCATTCAATCGCCTGGTTTTGAGGGTGTATACCATGTGCGCGACGCGCTGATGTACTCGAGCATCGAGTGATAAATGTGCCTTGTGTTGGCTGTTTTTGCAGAAGGATGTGGCTCAGTCACTTGACTCTCCCGAAAGATCAGGGCCAACTAATTGCATCTAGGGCAAAAACGGTTCTGGCCTACACGAATTCGAGACCTCCGACTCGAATCCGGCGAGGTGATCTGTCGTGGGATAATCACGGCAGACGTTACCGGGGGTAACGGATCTTGGGGCAAGACGTCACAGGCGTTTGGGAGAGGGTTTTGCTCAGAGGAAAACATGATGGAACTTGATCTGGTAGCCGGCAATCAAGTCGCCGAGTCTCCGATCTCAAGATATTAACTCAACTCTCGTGTTACACTGGATACTCGATACCAAACGATATTGCTAGGGTTCTTAGATCCCCCTCAACTAAATCTAGGGGTCGGTTTATATAGCACCCGTACCCCCTGGCTTACCCTCCAAGACGCACCCTGAATCCTACCCGGACACCGCATACAAACCCTAACTTTCCTTTACCGCAACCCACAATCCGGGTTACGAGGCCTACAAACTTGGGCCTTCCAGAAGTTTCTTTATCCTTAGCCGGATCTCGCACAGCGTCCTTTGGGCCGGGTTACATCTTGGAGTTGGCCTACCGGGTTATTATCCCTCCATCAGTAGTCCCCAGAATAGCTTGGGCTTCACGGATCCTTCCTTGAAGCGCCTGCTATTCCCTGCAAAAACATCAGATGCATGAATGCATGAAGGCCGGGTTAAAGCGCTCTGATAAATAGCTAGGCCCAACTCCATGGTGGCCATATAGTAACCCGGCTTCTCTCCAAACACTTAGCTTTTCGGGTCTAAGCCCTGATAAAAATGTCAAGATCCTGTACTTTACTCGATAATTGATCTTGATATTATGAAGAATATCTCCTTCCAATTTCTGTCCGGATACCTCGCCCAATATTTAAAGCGTATCTCGCAAAACTTAAACAGATAGCCGTTACTCCGTAACTTCCGGCTCCCACCCGTTGAACTGGGCTTATCCACTCATGCTATTATAAATTGGCTCTTAGGGGTAACCCTAACCCCAACAGCTCATTTCCCCCCATTCTTCTTCCTTTCCTCCTCAGTGCTCTAGCTCACAGAGTGCCACCACGGAAGCCTCGCGTGCAACACCGGAGCCCATCTGCCGTCGGCTACGCTCCGCCACGGTGCGCTCCGCCACGGTGCGCTCCGCACCACTGCCCAGATCCGCCGCCGGACCCCCGACCTGCCCGCCGGGAATCACAAAGGGGCACCAGGCTTGTGCCATTTGCCTCCGTCGAGCTTCACTGCAATCCCCTCCAGTAAGCCTCTCTCATCCATTAACTAGCCTCCGCAATTTCTTGATTTTCTCCAGATTAGATCTAAGTCAACTCGCCGGTCCTTTTCCTGGTCACGCCGAATTAAGTTGCTCGTATTCATTCTAACTCATCCAATGAATTGGATATAGACTTTACTTCACTTTCCTACCACCCATAGTCGTTAATTTTACCACAAATCTAGAAACGGAGTCTCCAATCTGGGCTCGGGCCGCCTAAATTTTCCGCCCTTGTTTCCGTCACCCGGAAAATCTTCCCTTTTCCGGTTCTTTTTATTCGCAATAGGTACCTGTGCAACCATCCATCGCCCTCAAAGGCTCTTTCAATGCATAGGCCTCCATAACTTTTATTATGATGCTTGATACCCGGATAGTTTGACCCTTACTCTGCAGATTGATACCCGGATAGTATGCAACTTCCATGTTGTCTCGATATCACTTGCCAATACTCAGACAACTCATGGCTTCCGAGTCTTATTCCTTGTATCCTTCTACCTCGTGCTTTGCAGGTCAATCACATGGCTCCCAAGAAGCAGGGAAAACACCGGCCAAGGCCAAGACCACCAGCTCCATATCCGCCAATTGGGCGCGATCCACGGTTACGAAGGCCAAGTTAGAAGAACTGGCCGAGTTAGGGGTTCTACCCCCTCAAAAGGAAATCCACTGGAGGGTGCCGGGCAACGAGACCCGGCCTACACCGGCGAAGGGTGAGGTAATATGCTTTGTGGAACACGTGACCCGGGGCTTCCGTCCTCCGGGTCACCCTTTCTTCCGTGGTATTCTGAGCCATTATGGCCTTCGCATTTTTGACATAGGGCCTAACTCCATGTTAAATATCTCCCACTTCATCGTTCTCTCCGGGTCATACTTGTGCACTCTGCCAAGTTTGGCTCTTTTCGTCGAGCTTTTCCAGTGCAAACCGTGCCGTGAAAGCGGTGACGGGGCACTTCTCGCTTGCGGCGGGGTTTCTATCCAGCGCCGCAAGAATTCTCTGATGCCACCCCTCACTCTCAACTCCCACGTCAAACACTGGCAATTCTCGTACTTCTATTGCTGAGACACCTCCCCACCCGGCCAAAAGAAACTGTCGGGTTACTCGGAGGGCCTTCTCGATATCTCCGAGACTTTCAACGCCTTTGCCCCTGACTCGGACAGGGAGGCCATCCGGCCTTTACTAGCCAAAATCTCCGTTCTGTCGGCCCAAGGTCTCATTGGGCTTAACCTGGTGAAAACTTGGGTCGATTTCCGGATCCAACCCAACTCCATCCGCACTAAGTTAATGTGCGAGTATTCAGGGCACACCACGGACTCGCTCCGGTACTCCACCCATAGCTTTGCAGCCGGAGATACCAACAAGACTATCAAGAGCTTCTTGACAGAGAAGCTGGAGGTAATCCGGAATATAGCCGGGTTAGAACCCTTCACGCGTGAGAACCTAGACCCCAAGGTAAAGACTCGGTTTTCATACTTTTGCTTTCACACTTTCCACTCGATATGACTAATAACCCTTATTCTTATACCTTCTTCTCAGGCTGATGATCCCTTTTGGAAGATCGAAACTCCTCCTAGCTCTGAAAATCCAGAGGAGCAAGAGGATGGCACTAACTCGGATGAAGGTACGTTCCGAACTTCACTTAGTTCCTTTGAGTTCGTCGTGTCCCGTTCTTCATTTTCCAACTGTGACCTTGATAACTTCTAGATCAAGAGGACAAGGACGAAGAAGAAGAAACTGACGGCAAGGTAGAATCCGCCAGTGATGAGGAGGAAGTGGAGCCGACAATCAAAGTCGGATCTAAGAGAAAACCCCGAGGGGTCGTCTTCAAGGTTTCATATCGCCTCCTTGTATTCAATTCGTATTCCTTTGATGATATACATGAGCTAACTTGACGTTATTCCACTGGCCATATTTGAAGGAGTCGCCCATGACCAAGCGCAGAGCGACTCGAAATTGCCCGGGTGTTGATGCTCTTAACCCGGGTATTCCATTGTCTCCGACTCGGCGCGCTGGTATTTACCTTATCCTTTCTCGGACGAAACAATCTTCCTGAACCATTCCCTTACGAAATCTCGCTTGATACTTTTCAGTTTCGCCCGGGTCCAGCAGCGAATTCCCTTCGGACTTTGCGGTGAATCCCGGGTAAAGTTCCTTTCCTGACGTTCTATCACATTTTCATCACCCCTTTCCCGGTTGTACACTAACTGCTCACTCATACTATCTATAGGGTCACGGTCATTATTAGCGACCAAGAGGATATGGAGACCGATGACCCGGGTAAGGGGACCCCGACTGATAATACGGCAGCCGCAGCTGGCGGCGAAGGACAAGTGTCACCGATGAACCCGGCCTGTCAAGGAGCCGGGTATTCGATAGCCTCGCATGCAAGCGAGAAGGAAAAAGCTGCAACTTTGGGTGTGGGGGGGGAGAGCACCAGATTCCAACATTCGGATGACCCGGATGCCGTCTCCCGCTAAGAAGAAAACTCCTTCTCCGAGTTTCCGAGACCCCGGATCTTCTAACACGGGTAATGATACTTTTGACCAGCTGATGAGCACTCTCCTCACTATGAAGACCTCAGAGAGCAACATTCTAGAGCGCATGGCCGCAGAGCACCAGGTAATAACACTTGATATCTCGCAGTATACACTTAGTCCCCAAGTTCCGAGCATAACTTTGTTGAAGTTATGCTTGGTACTTTATGCAATAGTCGGCTTGCCATGATACCCGACTGATACTTGTGCTCCTTGTTCTTTACAGGCACAGATGACCCGGTCTGATGAAGTTTTGCTCAAGACCGAACAACTTCTTCTTGCCGAGGTAAAGCGTAGAGAAGCCCTTGAGGCTGACGTGGAAACCTTGAAGAAGGATGTTTCTAAATACAAGAAGAAGTACAATACTGCTCAAACCGCACTGAAGAAATTATCGGACCAGGTTACCGATACCTATCGCATCTTGCTTAGTAAGTTTTTGCTGCCGACTGACTTCATGCCTTTACTTTATTACATGATACTCGGGATTACTGATACGTTCTTCCTTTGTTTCAACTGAAGGTGACAACCTTGCGGCCCTAGAGGAGGATGCCATTGCAAAGGCTAAAACTTTAAAGACTATGCTCCGGACTTTCTTTGCCGGCACGAAGTTTATACTGGACGCCGTGAAGTGGCCTACTGAGGTATATCCGGGTGAAGAAAATCTCATCCAAGCCTGCTCCACCGTGCCTGCCTGGATTGAAATCTGGAAATGCTCGGCATGCCGGATTGGTATGACCCGGGCCTTTACCCTGGCTAAGGCTTATTTTCCGAAGCTTGATCCGGCAAAGGTAATATCCGGGTTTCCAGAATTCAAAGCGGATGGCTCCAAGTTTGCACCCAAGGACTTCAAGGCGATACAGTCCGCAGTGCGTCATTCGGCCACCACTTTGGCCGATAGTATGGATCTGAACACAATTATGAGTGCGTACGATGCTGAAGGCAAAATCGTTACGGAGGACGCACCCCCTCCCTTTGATATTTTGGAGAAATGGGCTGCTGACTCGGCCAGGAAAAGGGAAGAAACTGCGAAGAAAGAGGCCGAGTTGGGATCAGAGCCAACCACCTCTACACCAGCTGTTCTTCCGCCTGTCCGTCCTGTCGCGAAGAATCCGGGTGATGATGCCGGGATAGCTAAAGAACAAGTCCAGGAGCAAGACCCGTAGGGCAAGGGCAAAGATGTGGACCCTACTCAGGAAGCCGAATAGGCAAATGCCATCAAAATACTTCGATCATCTGATGCTTTTATTCAAAACAAGTATTCTTTTGATGGTGCGCCTGTGCACCCTTGATACTGGTGTCGCAATCTGTAACGCACTTTAGTTCTGTGATACACTTCGTGCCTTTCTAGGCCTTTTGATGAACTTGATACTTGTCTATTTTTGAACTTATTCTTGATATCCAACTTTCTTTTCATTTCTTTTTATTCCCCTCTTTATTTCCGAGTATCGTGAGTTTTGACAGGTGGACTTTTCTTTAAGTCCCCAAGTCCCCATGACTCGGACATTGGGGTCTTTCGAGCTTAGCGACGAAACAACTTGATTCTGTTTCGAAACCCACAATCCCCAAGGCCCGAATTTCCGAGTCTGTGGTGTGTGGTCTTTTCGAAGAGAACAAACTTGTTGTTGCTAAGCCGAAACCCGGAATTGTTTCATATAGATAATGAAGTTATGCTTGATAAACGTTGAGTTTCCAGCTATTAGCCTTGTACTCTGCATAACTTGTGGTTTAGATGACCCTTTTGACTATCTTGTACTGCAAGCCGGCTTTCGCGTGGATACCATGTTGTTACATCTATACGAAAACAGGGTCAGACAAGTCCCATTGGGCTTCATAGCTGATTGTAATCGTAAGCGAGCAAATCATGCCACTTTAGTGCGAGTCACATCGAGCTTAAGTAAGAAAAGTCAAGAAAATTTGGCTCCTTTGTCCGGTTATAAGATTGCAGCCGCACTCGTTTGCGAGTAATCGGCCCTTATAACTCATAGGCATCAAGGCCGGGTCTTTGGGTTTGTGGCTGTGCTATTCAAGCAATCAGCCCCCGAGACCTATATATATTCAACATACTTAATGATACTGACGTATTGATAGCAATGGATACTACTTACCTGTAACCGAAGTAAAGATCGTAACAAAATAGGACTTGATAACCATCTCTTTATTGATACGAGAAAGTTTGGATCAGCAGGCCGCCTCATTAAAAACCTTCCAGTCCCCTTAGGTACCCTGGGTAGGAAAAGAGCGCGTCTGAAACCTGCTGCCCGTTACATTGTTTAGTTCTTCTTGGGAACCGGTCCCGGGCTGACGTGACCGATACACATTCTCCATTTGTTGGAATTTTTCATGATAAGTACCGGGTTTACTAGCCAACCCGGGTGAGGTGTTTCCATAACGCGGCTGGCTGTGAGCGGCTGTGCAGTTTCTTCTCCTATACCAGATTGTTTGGAGGAATCATCCTTGACAAAAGCCACCATCTTAGCATCTTGTGCTGCCTTGGACTTTGCTCTTTCGCCTTCAGTGCTCGGCCTTTTTGATGTGGTTCTGTCCTCCGGGTCTGCTTGAGACCGGTAATGCTTGAGTTCCTCTTTTCTACAGGCTTGCTCGGCCATTGCTGCGTCTCCTTCATCGCATTCAGCTGCTATATCTCGATTTCCATGTATGGTAATGGTCTGCTTAGGACCCGGGATTTTTAGCTGTAGATACACGTAACACGGCCTAGCCATGAATTTGGCATAAGCCGGCCTTCCGAATAGCGCGTGATAAGGACTGCGCAATTTGACCACCTCAAAAGTGAGCCACTCAACTCGATAGTTATCCTTTGATTCCCCAAAAGCTACCTCCAATGCGATTTTTCCCTCGGGGCACGCTGAATGACCCGGCACTATCCCATGAAAAATTGTTGAACTTTTTTGCAGCTGAGACTCCTTGAGGCCCATGCGTAAGAAGGTTTCCCAATACAGTATATTGATGCTACTTCCACCGTCCATCAAAACCTTTTTCAGCTCATACCCATTGACCTGCGGTGCGACTAATAATGCCAAGACTCCCGGGTGTTCTATTCTTTCCGGGTGATCCCTTCTGCTCCATGTTACGTCCTGTTCTGACCATCTCAGGTATCTCGGGACAGCCGAAGAAACTGAATTGACCGCTTGCTTCAGTATCTTTTTGTCCTTGTTAGAACCTCCTGTGGTATGCACGTGATATTGACCCAACTGTTTGGGGTTGGCCTGGAAACCTCCTGCTCCCCCTTGGTTATTACCTTGATTTCCAGCTGCCGGGTTACCGGCTAGGGGTGGGCCGTTGCCCGGGTTTCCACCTGGACCCGGTCCTCCTCCCCGACCTGCACCTCGCATGGCTCTGTTCACTTCCTCATTCTTCCATCTCTGTAGGTCGGCGCACTGCTCCAAGGAGTGGTTAGCTGGCCTACCGTTCCTGCTGTGCTTCGGGCATGCCATTCTGAATATGTCCCAATTATTACTCGGCCTTGGTGGCCCTTGATAGTTTCCTCCATTGTGATTTCCAGTATTGAAATTTCCTTCTGCCCTGGGTCTGGAAGATCCGGCTTCAGTATTGGCGACGAACTCGGAGCCTCCTTCAAACGGGCGCTTGTTCTGGCTGTTGTTACCCGGCGCTGATCCGTTGTCGGTTCTTCCGTTATTACTTGTGTTTGCTTTTGCTTTTTTATCGTCAGTTTCCTCTTCCGTAGTGTCCGTTGCGGCATGTTTGTTGCATGCATCCATCAATTCTCCCATTGTAACCTCCGAAGCATTCCGACTAGATTTCATGCGAGTTAACTTTTGTACTAAAGGTGTGTACTTGCAGGTCTTTGCCATAGCTTGCAGCGCATCCTTGGGCTGAATATCCGTAGATGAATGAAGAATTTCCATAACCCGGCGCACCCAGCTGCGCGCCGATTCTCCCTTCTTCTGAACACATCGCTCTAGGTCATCGATAGTGAATAACTTTCTGCACGTCCCGTGAAAGTGCTTGATAAACGCAGTTTTCAATTCTTCCCATGACTTAATAGATCCTTCCGGTAGATTGGCGAACCATAACTTTGCTGCTCCCTCTGACATCATTAGATACATGAATTTGGCTTGAAGATTCTCGGACGCATTGCGAATCGACATGGCCATCTCATAACTATCCAACCATGTTTCCGGATCCATGGTTGGCTCGTAATTTACTACTTTACCCGGTTTTTTGAACTTTTCCGGGTAAGGCTCAGCCCTGATGCTATCCGAAAGACACTTAGGTCCTGCAAGAATGGTCGAAGCTGGTCTTACTCGGGAAACGTGCGATCCTGCAGGGGGTACAGCTGGACGCGGTACTGCTGGTATCCCATGTACCGCTGACCCGGCCACGGCTCTCCTGGCTCTGGAACTGTCCACGATGGCCTGTGCTGCTGATGCTGCTGGTACTGCCTGAATGTGTGGAGGAGGCGGCATTTGCTGCTGCTCTTCCCTCCGCCGTGCCGAACTTGTTTGGATGTTTCCAGCGTTACCTTGCTGTTGGCTGACATATGGTGTCCCATGCATTCCACTTCTGTGATCCGGGTAATTAACCTGTTGCGCCACCGCGGTGCGCAGCATATCTATCGCCCGCCGGGTCTCCTCTGCGTGGGGTGACTCTCTCACGGGGGATTTGATTTAGTGCAAGCGTTGCCGCGTACACGTTGTCCATGGGATTGTTGTAATGACCCGCTGGTGTGCGAAAACGCGATGGTGGTGGTGGTGGTGGCGGCGGTACAGTATTGCCGGTAGTAACTCCAGTCTGTGGTGCGGGTAACCCGGCCTGCGTGTCTACCAGTTGTACTCCTCCGGTTGTCGGCTGAGGGGCGGTTCCTTGATTTGCCGCTGGAATCGGCTGATCCTGAGGCGTGATAAATAGTGCGGCCGGGTTTATGACTCCTCCCAATGCTGGCAATCTGGTTTGGTGCATTTGATGTATTCTAGTCGTTTCCTCTCGGAGCCGGGTTTCCAGTGCATCCAGCTCGCGTTGTCGTGTGGCCATCCCTTGTCTTTCTGCTTCTACTTGCCTCCTCTGCTGCTCCAATGCGCGACGGGCTACGTCCAAATCCCTAACACGTTCCGCCGCGTTCTCTGGAGTGATAACTGTGGCAAGAACTGTCGGATCTAGGATCAGATTGTTGTCGAACAAGGCCGGATGTTGTGGATTGGAAGGACCCGCTCCTGGTGTCCGGTTTGCTAGGAATCCAAACGTGTTCGCATGTAACTCGTTTTCTGGCGCTTGACTGGTAACCGATGCCGACTCTCCGTCAACCTGGGCCAAAACCGTGTTCCCGTTAGCCGGCCCATGCTGCCGGGTTAACGCTTGTGCTGACCCGGCCGCGGCCGCGGTTACGGTCTCTTGGTTGAGATTGGTCGCGGGAGCCGTGTAAACCGCAACTCGGCGTATGATGCTTGGCGCAAATTCATGCTGTTCCTCTTCGCTGTTATTCTCCTCATACCGGTTCTCCAGCAGATCCAGGATGGACTCGGTATCATCCTCTCTTTCGACCCGGTCACGCGGGGTCCATGCCAGTTCCTCCGGTTGTTCCCACTTCGCGATGGGTTCTTCTGTCGGATATGTCGTTCCAACTGATTCTTCTTCATATGATTGGATATAAGTGGCCTCCCCTGACACAGAATCAGGTCCAAAATTGTCAGGGATCGAACCGGAAGTACATACCATACCGATGAAGACGCTGATCCGGCCGATTGTCACGACGGATCCGGATTCAAGGTGATCCGACTCTGGCCCCCAGCCGGAATCGTCCACCATCTTCTCCCCTTCGTGGTAGATGTAGATCTCGTCGACGACAAGATTCTCCATGTTCTTCCGAGCTTCTCCCGTGATGTAAACACCTTTGGACGTGGTCCCCACGGTGGGCGCCAACTGTCGTGGGATAATCACGGCAGACGTTACCGGGGGTAACGGATCTTGGGGCAAGACGTCACAGGCGTTTGGGAGAGGGTTTCGCTCAGAGGAAAACATGATGGAACTTGATCTGGTAGCCGGCAATCAAGTCGCCGAGTCTCCGATCTCAAGATATTAACTCAACTCTCGTGTTACACTGGATACTCGATACCAAACGATATTGCTAGGGTTCTTAGATCCCCCTCAACTAAATCTAGGGGTCGGTTTATATAGCACCCGTACCCCCTGGCTTACCCTCCAAGACGCACCCTGAATCCTACCCGGACACCGCATACAAACCCTAACTTTCCTTTACCGCAACCCACAATCCGGGTTACGAGGCCTACAAACTTGGGCCTTCCATAAGTTTCTTTATCCTTAGCCGGATCTCGCACAGCGTCCTTTGGGCCGGGTTACATCTTGGAGTTGGCCTACCGGGTTATTATCCCTCCATCATGATCGTTGCGACTGGGCCATTGAGGTCTTACCGAATCGAACTTAACCTAAAGGGGTACCCTACGCGTGTGCTAGGATTTTTCTTCGTGTTGTTGACATGGAAAGTTTACCGGAGGACGCAGCTTGAGTGCGATTCCAGGCCCAAAAGAGAGATCCTTGGGTCTTACCTTCATACTCGAAAAAATACGGCATCCGGATGTGCCTAGTCGTCCGAACGATCCAGGATAAGGATGTGTAAATACATCGTGTGGTAGAGTTGCAGGAGCCGCATACTCGCGATTTTACCTTGTCATGTTCTTGCGATTCTTCGGGTGAAGAGATCTTCCTTCTTGATCTTGTGCGAAAGAGATTTCGCGTTATGAAGTTTACACAAAAGAAATTTTGTCTTGATGTGCCCATACGAAAGAGATTTCGTGTCAGGGTGACTATGCGAAAGAAATTTCGCGTCTTGATGTGCCCATACGAAAGAGATTTCGTGTCAGGGTGCTTATGCGAAAGAAATTTCGCGTCTTGATGTGCCCATACGAAAGAGATTTCGTGTCAGGGTGCTTATGCGAAGAAAAAATCGCGTATTGATGTGCCCATACGAGAGATATTTCGTGTCAGGGTGCTTATGCGAAGGAATTTTCGTGTCTTGATGTGCCCATAGGAAATAAATTTCGTGTTAGAATGCCCATACGAAAGTAAATTCGTGTTAGGGTGTCCATGCAAAGAAATTTCGCGTCTCGATGCTCATACGAAAGAGTTTTCGTGTCGTGAGGTACTCAATGACGTCACCGCGCACTTGCCTGCACTCGCCTACTCTCGATGGGACGTGACGAAGTGGGGCAGAGCACACGGGGCCCATACGAAAGTAAATTCGTGTTAGGGACTCGCGATTTTCTTTTGGACGCGCAACAAGTGCTGTCTTTTGTTTCGAGTGATGTGTCTGTACATCGTAGTGCAGATTCGTGGTTTTTGTGGGAGCCTCATACTCACAATCTTCTCCCTGCTGCGTGGCGAGTGCCTTTTTGTTTGAAGATTCCGAAGAGAAATAAACATGCTGGCTGATAGTCGCGTGATGTCGTGGTGCACTGAGCACTTGCGAGAAGTGTCAGAGACTAGACGTGTCGGAGTCGACGCGGTGCCGGGCACGGCGGACGGAGTCGTCGAGGTGGAGGTGTACTCGACACGACGGACGGAGTCGACGCGGAAGTCATGTAGTTGACGAGGCGGACGGCGTCGACGCGGTGGAGATGTACTCCACACGGCGGACGGAGTCTATGCGGTGGAGATGTACTCTATATGGTGTACGGAGTCGCCACGAAAGTCATGTAGTCGACGAGGACGTGGCGGAGTCGCACGACGACGTGGAAATCGTGTACTTGACGCGGACGCTCAGCCGCCGAGTCCACACAAGAAGATGGACCCGAAAAGTCATCAAGATGTTCTGATTTCGCTAATTAGCCCGCGTAGTCGTATGCGTATCGTCGAGGCGAACAAGTTTGATGTTTTTCTTTTCTTCATCCAAGTTAATATGCGGTTTGTACGACTACAATAAGGATCTGGACGAAGAAATCTGACAGAGCTCCTCAAATACGCGGTCAGCCTGTTAGATGCTTCCGACGCGGTAGTACGTAGAGTGCGTGTGTAGCGCTTGTCGGTTGCACGACCAGCGCTCATTGGGTGCACGGCTAGCGCTCCCGATGGGAGTAGCCCCTGAGTCTATGTGCGATTATTTGTAATCGGGCATAGGCTCAAAGATGTTCCAACGTTGCTTCTTCGATTTATCGGGTACACGGCAGTGCTCCCGATGGGAGTAACCCCCGAGGCTATGCTCGACTCACAGAGTCGGACATAGGCTCAAGTTGTACTGAAGCTAACCCCTTGTGCTTGTCTTCTGTCGACTCACGGAGGAGGACATGCGTCGACTCCCGGAGGAGGGTATGTGTCGACTCCGAGCGGAGGATCTGTGTCAATTATCGACTGTCGACTCCAAACGGAGGATATGCGTCGATTGTCGACTCCGAGCGGAGGATTATGTCGACTCCGAGCGAGGATTGTGTCGACTGTCGATTCGAGCGGATGATATGTGTCGACTCCGAGTGGAGGATTGTGTCGACTCCGAGTAGAGGATTGTGTCGACTGTCGAAGTTGCAGCCGATGTTGTGGTTCCTGCGTTGCACTTTGTATGACACTGCCGTAGTCGACGAGGCGGTGCCGAGTGACGGAATCGATGAACCGGACTCGTGTGTCGAGTGCGGCTGTTTCGCGCCTCAGCCCCCGAGCGTCGAGTGCGGCTGCAGCGAATTCTCGAGTGCGTCTACTTTGCAGCACAACCCCCGAGCAACGAGTGTGACTGCGGCGAAGTACAGCCCTCGAGACGCTTAGTCGAAAGGATTCGATGTAGCGGAGTTGTGCGCCAGAGTCGCGATGTTTTCCGGAAGGACCCGACGAGGCGGACCGAGTAGACTCGACGGACTCGTGATGTTTTTCCGAAGGACTCGACGCGGCGGACCGAGTCGACGCGGCGGAGTCGCGATGTTTGCCCGAAGGACTTCACACGGCGGTCCGAGTCGACGCGGCGGAGTCGTGATGTTTGCCGAAGGACTCGACGCGGCGGAACGAGTCGACGCGGCGGAGTCGCGATGTTTGCCCGAAGGACTCGACATGGCGGACCGAGTCGACGCGGCGGAGTCGCGATGCTATCTGAAGAACTCGACGCGACGGACCGAGTCAACGCAGCGTAGTCGCGATGTTCGACCGAAGGACTCGACGCGGCGGACCGAGTCGACGCAGCGGAGTCGCGATGCTTCTCGAAGGACTCGACGCGGCGGAGTCGCGATGTTTGTCCGAAGGACTCGACGCGGCAGACCGAGTCGACGCGGCGGAGTCGCGATGTTTGCCCGAAGGACTCGACGCGGCGGACCGAGTCGACGCAGCGGAGTCGCGATGTTTCCCGAAGGACTCAACGCAGCGGACCGAGTCGACACGGCGGAGTCGCGATGTTTGTCCGAAAGACTCGATGCGGCGGACCGAGTCGACGCGGCGGAGTCACGAGGATTTGTTGTGTATAGACGGAGGGCAATGTTGATGTCGAGCCCCCGGACACTATTATGGCGAACCATGTTTTTTTGACGTTGCTTGGTCTTTGTGTCGACTCGCAAATTGCCGAATTAGGGTTTTTTTAGTGAAGTATTTCTTCAGTATTTTGCCACAGTAGGTGACAGCTTATGTTATTTTGCATGCTTGATTTGAGTAAAAATAATATAGTTTTGATGTATGTTTAGCTCTCATATAAGTCCCTATGGTAGTTTCCACCTTATAGTTGCTTGAAATTAATTTTTATGATGCTTGTTGAAAAAATTCAGAGATGGATAGGTTCAACTTTGGTGAGATATTTAGGAGTGATGCTCCTAGAAGGACAAGTCCATCATGCTCATCTACTTCAGCAAGGCTCTCATATAATGAAGACGTTATGGCGTCAACTATTAATGATGCAGAAGATGACGGTATCATTTACCCATCTAGCTTTCCTTGTTACACATTTTAAGGAAATGCAGATCTTTTAGATGATTTTCTTATGCTTGTTGAGAGAGTTGGTCTCACCAACTTTATGGAGGATGAAAGTCCTCAATATGCCACGCTCACAAAATCTTTTGTTAAGGGATTCAAATTTTAGAACTCTCAATATGGCCCAACTGTTGCATTCAAATTATATAATAGTTTTGTGTCTTTTTCCTTGGTGGAATTTTGTGTTATTATAGGTATCAACGCCACCGGGACGGCAAGCAGAATTCAAGATGGACCAGCAGACCTCCTGGGATCTACCGAGAGATCACCAACGATGACGGTCGCTCATCCCAGCGTGGGAAGATAAGGAACATTCAACTTTCTGCTCTCAGATACTTTACTTACTATATTGGTGCTAGTATTCTTGGTAGGGAGAACACTAGCAATGTTTCTAGTTATCACCTTGCTTTCATTGATGATGCACTGAACCGTAGCACAAAGTATAACCTTGATGCACGCCGCCTTGCCGCAGCTGGACTTATTTTTGGTGGCATTATTGCTACACGTGTCGCAGCTGCTTTGCATGTTTCTATTGATCCTAATGATGAAATTATTGCTCCACATAGGCTTAACCTTGCTGCTATGATATCCCATCAGTTTGTCACTTCTAACTCTACTAATGAACGCTTAGTCTATAGAGTTTTATTTATGGATGGGGAAGAGCGGAAAGTTACTTTGCTGCAGCCTGTTTTGTTTAAGATTAACATGTCACCATGGTCGCTCTCCAAGGAGCAAATAGACGAGCATCTGAGCACCATGGAGTTTTACCGGCAGCAGGAGAGGCGACACGCGCCTCCCGAGGACCACAACATGCAGGACACCGGCGCATCCTCGAGCACATATCAGGAGGAGGGTTCCTCCTCAGCATACTACGGGGGCGCCACCTCATGGTCCCCTTGGTGATTGATCTCCACTTAGGCCAAAATCCTATGTTTGGGGGAGGTATACCGACATCACACTCATTTACATACCATGTTCTGGCGGTTCTTTGTATATCCATATTTTCTCGTCTTTCGCTTATTTTTGTTTCTCTTGTTTCTTTTTGTTTTCGTTTTCTTTCGTTTCTTTTGTTTTTATTATTTTTTTGCTTTCCAAAACACAAAAAGACTAAAAATATTTCTGTTGTTTCTCTCTATTTGTTTCTTTAGTTGGTTTGCTTTGTTTCTTTAGTTGCACTTTAATATTCAAAAAACCCAAAAATATTTTGTTTTGTTTGTTTTGCTTGCTTTCTTTTTCTCTTGCTTTATTTCGAAAAAACCAAAAAGATTTTTGCTTTGTGTCGGGGGGTTACCCCCGAGTAGGGTAAAGGCAAGTGGTAAAGGCAACAGTCAGAAGAGAAGTTTGGTCGAGTAGCCGTCTACCCGGTACTTGCTACCAGGTCGACTGCTACTCGGTCTCACAAAAAGATGACCAGAAGGAGATATCAAGCAAGTTATATTTGTTCGAGTAGAAGAGTTGGCCCGAGTAAAACTGGCGGGAACCTACTCGGGCCAGAAGTCAAAGGAGCCGTTCTGACACAGGATCCCGCGTATCCCGGGTCCGTACTTGGCACTGTTCACAGCACTGTTCATCTGGGGACGGCGTGCCTGACAGCGACAGTCTGTCAGCAGGGCGTCGCAGGATAGGGGGACCTACTCTGTGTTCGCACAGTGATAACAGACTGGTTACTTGGTTTTTCCCAACGACTTTCTGCATCAGGACAAGCTTAGAAGCCAAAGCTGTCAGCGGGAACTCGGAAGAAGGACGATATGCACACAATGTCGACACTTGTTATATTTGGCTGTATCCGGCAGGGCACCGGGTATATAAGGTGCCCAGCCGCCTCCTGCGCGAGGCACGATGTTTTCACACGTTCACAAGGGACACTTCCCACGTAGAGATTCTTGACCTAATCCTACCCGGAGAGAGAAGAGTGGCTACTCGGTAGCAAGAACATTTGTACTGTGGCTACTCGGTGAGACACCAGAATACATAGAGAAAGGCAGGAGTAGGGGTTTTACCTCCTCACGAGGGCCCTGAACATGGGTAGATCGTGTTGTTTGCAGTGTTTGATCTTCACCTCACGTGGCTACACGTCGCGTGATCCCTCCCCGAGCACCTCCAGCGTCCTTCGTCCCCACATCTTTAGCCATCCTATGGCATCTGCCGTGACACCACCACGACAGTTGGCGCCCACCGTGGGGCAACCAGCGGCGCTGGCTGGAGTTTCTGTTCGGACGGGATCTTCTTCAGCGGAGCGCGTAGTCTGTGGCCTTGTCCACAGATTCGGCTCCTTCGACTTCATCACCGACAACGCAGGCGACTTCGGCGGCAAGGCCATGCCGGAGGGCGGCACGGTGATCTCCTTCGGCGCGCACCTCGTCTACGTCGCCACCGTCATCGACCGCGACTACCCCGAGCTGGTGCATGACGCGGAGGATCCTCCTGCTGTGATCACTGCTCGCGGAAGGCCTGCGCGCCGTTCTGCGGACCGCGCTGAGGTGATGGTGACCGGCTTGGCGGCAAACGCCGGCGCAGCTGCTGCTGGCGCCGCGGTCGTTGTCGAGGATCTTGCTGGCTCGAGCGCTGGTGGCAGGACCCACAGGCCTTACGAGAAGGAATGCAACCTCCCTCCCTCCACCACTCCGACCATTCCCGCGTCGGCTGGGCGGAATGGCATGCCGCCTCCCACTGACCTCGAGCTCTTGACCATGAAGGAGCAGCTCGACAGGCAGCGCCAGGAGCTGCTCGCCGAGCAGGCGGAGCTGGACAAGATCAGGCTAGAGCTTAGCTTAGATCAGCTTGAGTACAACAAGCCTCACGGCTTCACGCCAGTCACTAGGAGAGCTAGCAGAGTAGGCGCCACGCGGCGCAACCTTGGTGTCGAAATGGCGACAGTTGTAGAGGTTCCCGCTCAGTCCGCCACCGCAAACACTTCCACTAGGCCTAGATACAGCACACCCGCCAAGACACTTAGAGCTGCAGAGGCCGTGGCCGCCGAGTTGCCTCGTCTCGACGGCGACGCGCGCGTTAGGCAGCAGGAAAGGCTCAATGAGTTGGTGTTGGAGGCCGCTAGGCAGAATGAGGAGTTCCGGAAAGCCAACCCGGGTGCTGGAGCCTCGCAGGTGGTGCACTCGCACGCGGCTAGATCTAACAATCAGGCCACATCTCCGCATCCTAGCCGCGAGAAGAGCCGCAGCGGACGCTCTGGCAGAGATAGGCAAATGCAGGTGTACGACCCGGCTGCTGCCGCGAAACAGCTCGCTGTGCCGCAGCAGCCCGGGCAGGAACACAACGCTGCAAGAGTAGGCTCCCAAGCCCATCAAGCTCAAAGCCAGGCCCGAGGTGGAGCGCGCCCAGGTCCTTCTCAGCGTCCCGCTGCTCAGCCTACTCGGCAGAGGCAGCAGCCGCGCGCAGTGGCGCCAGTCGCCAACCCGGTGGAACAACCTGCAGCTGTGCAGGTGGACAGATATGATGACGGCTACTCGGCCATGGAGATGGCTGGCTATGATATTCTGGACCGTGTTGGCGAGCGCGTGTTGGCGCCTGGAGATGCAAGGCACCAGCTGGACCGGATCAGCTTGTCGGCGCGGCTGGAGAACACGGGTCCTCCTGGTCCCGAGTGTTTTGGCCCGCGCATCATGAACGAGCCGTCCGTGAAGAACTTCCAGCTTGCAAGGGGCACCAAGAGCTACAACGGCAGCACCAAGCCGGAAGATTGGCTCAATGACTACGTCACCGCGGTTCACATCGCAAACGGCAACCGGAGATGGGCGGTGCGCTACGTCCCGCAGATGCTAGAGGGTCCAGCTCGCACTTGGCTCAACAACTTGCCCAAGAACAGCATCAATTGCTGGCTGGATTTCTCGGACGCCTTCATCAGCAACTTCATGAGCACATACAAGAGGCCGAATAGGCCACAGCAGTTGTCCGCTTGCAGGCAGCGAGAAGATGAGACGGACCGCGAGTACCTTACTCGGTGGAGCACATTGAGGAACACCTGTGAAGGTGTGAATGAAGCCCAGGCCATTACTTGGTTTGCGCAGGGTTGCAGACATGGCAGTATGCTATGGCAGAGGTTGCAGAGGGAGATGCCAAACACTCTGGCAGAGACCATCAAGATTGCGGATCAGTACGCACTCGGTGATCCTACTCAGCCCCTGATGGACTCCTCTGAGCCGAGAAGAAACTTCAGCAGCAGCAAGCGCAACGAGTTCCGCAACAAGCGCAGGGGTGACCGAATAGATACTCGGTATGACCTTGAAGAGGTGAATGCAGTGGCTGTTGGAGCTGGGGGTAGCCAAAGGCAGAAACCTGCTGGAGCCTACGGGCAGAACCAGAACCAGGGCCAAGGCAACAAGAAACCATTCCGTGCTCCTCAGTCGGGTAGCGGCAACTCCGAGCAGCCGAGGAAGTTCGTCTTTGACGACATGAAGGATGGCCCATGCAGTTTTCACACTCACCACCCCTCAAGGCCTGCTAACCACACTACTCGGCAGTGCGAGTGGTGGGATGTGATCAAGAATGATGGCTTGCCTCCTCCTCCTCCTCTGCCAGCGGCCAATGCCAATGTGCAGCCTACTCGCGCACCCGCAGCTCGGCCGCCAGTGTTCCCGAGAAGAGAAAATGTGAACCAAGTGGCTTTAGGAGCCAACCGTCACTTCAACAATGAGGGCTATCGCAACAACAACAACAACTACCAGGGCAACAACAACAATGGCAGCAATGGGGGCGGAGGCTCCAACCAGTACCAAAAGCACCATGAGAGCTACATGATCTTCACTTCGGAGCCAGTCGACAAGCAATCACAGCACAGGCGTGCCATGGAGGTCAATGCAGTGATTCCTGCTGTCCCTCACTACATGTATTGGTGTGACCAGGAGATCAGGTGGTCCCGAGTAGATCATCCCAAGGTGATGCCCAACCCGGGTAGCTACGCCTTGGTGCTGGATCCTACTTTCCTGGGTCCCGAGAAGAATGTGAGGTTCAGCAAGGTGCTAATCGACAACGGCAGCAGCATCAACATCGTGTACAAAGACACACTCGAGAAGCTTGGGCTGGCCGAGAACATGCTGCTGCCCAGCAAGACCACCTTCCATGGTATTGTGCCCGGGATCTCGTGCAACCCGATTGGCCGAGTATGGATAGATGTGCTATTCGGCACCAGGGAGAACTGCCGCACAGAGCGCCTGAATTTCGAAGTGGTTGATCATCAGAGCCCTTACCATGCTCTACTCGGCAGGCCCGCTCTGAGCAAATTCATGGCCTCTACTCATGTTGCATATCTGAAGATGAAGATCCATGGTCCCAATGGCATAATTACTATCTCTGGTGATTACAAGAAGTCCATGGAGTGTGCCTCTGTTGGTTCCCAGTTGGCGGAGTCGATGGTGATTGCTGCCGAGAAGAAGAAGATGTATGAGGTGGTGGCTATGGCGCAATCCGCGCAGGCTGGTGCGCAGGGCGTGCCAAGTACCCAACACGGGACCGCGTTCCAGGCATCTCAGGAAACCAAGAAGGTCCAGGTCGACCCCGAGTTCCCCGACCGCGTAGCCATCATTGGCTCCGGGTTGGCGGAGAAATAGGAAAGCGAGCTCATCCACTTCCTCCGTGAGAATCGGGATGTATTCGCCTGGTCCAATGAAGATTTACCAGGAGTCCCGAGGGAGTTGGTTGAGCACTCATTACATGTGCGTCCTGACGCCAAGCCAGTGAAGCAGGCTATGCGCCGCTTCGGAGATGAGAGAAGGAAAGCCATTGGCGACCAGATCACCAAGCTGCTGATAAGCAACTTCATCATGGAAGTGCTGCATCCGGATTGGCTAGCCAACCCGGTCATGGTCGAGAAGAAGAAGGAGGATCCCAAGGCTGCCACTGCATGGCGCATGTGTGTCGACTACACCGACTTGAACAAGGCATGCCCTAAGGATCCCTTCCCGCTACCTCGCATCGATCAGGTGATCGATTCCACTGCTGGTTGTGAACTGCTGTCTTTCATAGATGCCTACTCTGGTTTCCACCAGATTGCACTCAATCCTGCCGATCAAATAAAGACTGCTTTCATTACCCCGTACGGGGCTTATTGCTATCGTGTCATGTGTTTTGGCTTGAGGAATGCGGGTGCAACCTATCAGAGATGCATGCAGAAATGCTTGCACGACCAGCTCGACAAGAATGTGCAGGTGTACGTAGATGACATTGTCATCAAAACGAATAAAACACATACTCTGCTTGCCGACCTGGAGGAAACCTTTGCTAACCTACGCAAGTAAAAAATGAAGCTGAATCCGAGTAAATGCAC
Organism: Alopecurus myosuroides; assembly: GCA_028641055.1. NCBI lineage: Eukaryota > Viridiplantae > Streptophyta > Magnoliopsida > Poales > Poaceae > Alopecurus > Alopecurus myosuroides. The sequence goes on from CM054059.1 coordinate 137,376,640, forward strand.
CTTTGGTGTCCCGGCTGGCAAGCTACTCGGCTTCCTGGTGTCTAGTCGGGACATTGAAGCCAATCCTTCAAAGATAAAAGCTATAGAGAGCATGTCTTTGCCGAGATCCCTGAAAGACGTGCAGAAGTTCACTGGTTGCTTGGCATCTCTGAGCCGTTTTCTGGGCCGAATGGGCGAGAAGGCCCTGCCTCTATACCAGCTGATGAAGAAAAGTGACAAGTTTGTCTGGACTCCGCAAGCGGATGTGGCATTCAACGAGCTGAAAGCAATGCTGGCTAGCGCTCCCATCTTGGCTAGTCCGCTACCCAAGGAGCCAATGCTGCTGTACATTGCTGCCACTAACCGAGTAGTCAGTGTGGTGATTGTGGTGGAACGAGAAGAAGAAGGCAAGAGTGTGCAGCGCCCAGTGTACTATCTCAGTGAAGTGCTGTCTAGCTCCAAGCAAAACTACCCGCACTACCAGAAGATGATCTACGGCGTGTACCTGGGCGCCAAGAAGCTAAAGCATTACTTCCAAGAGCATCCTATCACGGTTGTGAGCTCTGCTCCCATCTCGGATATCATGGGCAACAAGGAGGCGAGTGGCAGAGTAGCCAAGTGGGCAATCGAGCTGGCCGCGTATGCACCCGCGTACGCGAGAAGAGAGGCTATCAAATCTCAGATTCTGGCGGAATTTCTGGTGGATTGGGCCGAGGTGCAGTATGAACCTCCTGCTCCAGTTTCTAATTACTGGAAGATGCACTTTGATGGCTCGAAGGTGAAGGAAGGCCTTGGTGCTGGCGTGGTGCTTACGTCACCCAAGCGAGATCAACTCAAGTATGTGCTGCAGATTCATTTCAAGGCGTCCAACAACGTAGCAGAGTACGAGGCAGTGGTGCATGGTTTGCGAGTAGCCAAGGAAGTTGGAGTGCAGCGCATTATATGCTATGGCGATTCAGATCTGGTGGTGCAGCAAGTCTCTGGCACCTGGGATGCTCTAGATGCCAACATGGCATCATATCGCTTCCTGGTACAGTCTATGACTGGGTTCTTTGAAGGCTGCGAGTTCCAGCACATTCACCGAGCAGAGAACGAAGCGGCAGACGAGCTGTCCAAGTTGGGATCTTCTCGGCAATCCATCCCGGCGGGAGTTGCCTTGGAGAACTTGAGGAAGCCATCCATCAAGCCCTCTCCCAACTCAGAATCCATATTTGTTCCTTGTCTGCCAAGCGAGGAAACTGATCCCATGGAGATTGACTGGGAGAATGCTACAGGAAACCCGGGGACTGCTGCTCCCGACTCGGGGACTGCTGTCCTCTACTCGGGGACAACCACTCCCTACTCGGGGACTGCCACTCCCTACTCGGGGACTGCCACTCCCTACTCGGGGACTGCCACTCCATACTCGGGGACTGCTGCCCTTAACCCGGGGACTGTCGCATTCATTGAGGAGGTCCTCGCCAATCGATCAGGGCTCCAGAGAAGTGCTCCCAACCCTAAAGAGCAACCAGAGGTGCCTGTCCCAATGGAAGTGGACGAACCAGTGTTTCCCACACGGGAGACACCGAGTTGGGCCATGCCCATATTATCCTTTCTAAGGGACGGTACTCTGCCAGAAGATGAGGTGGCCGCAAGACAGATACAGAGAAGATCCAAGGGCTATACCATATTCCGAGATGTGCTGCACAAGAGAAGTGCCACCGGCGTGCTGCAACGTTGTGTGGACCCAGAAGAAGGAGGAGAAATTCTCCTGGAAATACACCAAGGAGAATGCGGGCACCACGCCTCTTCTCGGGCACTAGTCAAGAAAGCTTTTCGGCATGGCTTCTACTAGCTCACAGCTCTGCAGCAAGCTGAAGATATCGTGAGGAAGTGCAATGGCCGCCAGATGTTCGCGAGTAAGATTCACATGCCTGCTTCCGAGCTGAAGACAATTCCTATCACATGGCCGTTTGCCGTATGGTGCCTGGATATGGTTGGCCCATTCAAGCCGGCTAAAGGCAACATGACACACATCTTGGTCATGGTGGACAAGTTCACCAAGTGGATCGAAGTGAAGCCTATACGGAAGTGCGATGGGGCCACAGCTGTGAAATTCTTGAAGGATGTGATCCTGAGATATGGCTACCCGCACAGCATCATCACCGACAACGGCACAAACTTTGCAGAGGGGGCAATGGTGCGGTTCTGCAGAGATAAGCATATCCGGCTAGATGTTGCATCCGTTGCGCATCCCGCCTCCAATGGGCAAGTTGAAAGAGCAAACGGCATGGTACTGGCAGGCATAAAGCCAAGGCTGATTGAGCCACTGCTGAAAACACCTGGGTGTTGGCTAGACGAGTTGCCAGCGGTGTTGTGGAGTCTAAGGACTACCCCTAACCGGTCAACCGGCTACACGCCATTCTTCTTGGTATACGGGGCTGAGGCCGTGTTGCCAATAGACCTAGAGCATGACTCCCCCCGAGTAACCCTCTATACTGAGGTGGAGGCGAGAGAAGCTCGAGAAGACGACGTTGACCTGCTTGAAGAAGCAAGAGAGCTGACTCTGTCACGTTCGGCTATCTACCAGCAAAACCTGCGGCGTTATCATAGCCGAAAGGTGAACCCAAGGGTTTTCCGAGAAGGAGACATGGTCCTTAGGCTTGTGCAGCGCACAGCCGGGATGCACAAGTTGTCTCCTCCATGGGATGGGCCTTTCATTGTGAGCAAGGCGCTGCACAATCATGCATACTATCTTGTAGATGCGCGCCCACCACAGGCGAATAGGGCAGATAAAGCTGGAGAGGAATCTAAGCGTCCCTGGAATGTAGCTCTACTCCGTCGTTTTCATTCGTGAGCAAAGATGTGTATGTACCCTCTTATCCGAGTTGAAATTCTATTCTGCAATCTGAAATTGAACTCGGGGACTGCCCTCGTCCTAAATTGCTCTAAGTGTTTCTACTCGGCTTTACCTTTTGCCTATTCGGTTGCTCTACTTCAAAATTCAAAGGTACATTGAGTACTGTGTTTAAACCTACATGCCAACTCTTCGACTTTGCTGCTGTCCGAAACCCGGCTTCATGGCAAGCAAGAGAACAAGCAAAAGGTCCATGAGCACAAGAAAAATTACTAAGGAAAGGAAGAGTGCAGGAACCGAGTAGGGTGCGTTTACTACTGTTCTTTGTCTTATCTTTTCGGCTAAGTGGTGGGCTGCGTTACTATGATTGTTTCTAAGCGGCTAAGTATTTGCAGCTCTGCTCTTTAACTCTTGTGACTCGAATACCAAAAAAGCAACAAGTTGCGGGTAGAGCTGAGACGAAAAGAGAGAGTGAATAAGAAATGCAACTCGGGGACTCGCATGATAACGCAACCCGGCATCGAGCCAAGGCTGAACAAATTGATTAAGTTGAGAACAACAAGTGTGAATAAAAATGGATAGCAACGGCATAAATAGTCTGATACATTTGCACCCGGCATCCCGGGGATCTGATAAGTGTTTGAGAAATAAGTTGCAGGACAGATTCAGGTCGAGGCGGCGTTCTCGGTGCTAGCCTTAGCTGCCTCATCTTCAGTAGTGGCCTTGGTCGCGTCCGCCTCCGAGCTGGCGTCAACAGTCTTCGCAGCTTCGTCCTCGGCTCCGGCCTTGGTCGCATCCGCTTCCGGGTTGACGGGGACGGTCTTCGCTAGCTCGGCGTCGGGCTCGGTGGCCTGGGCGCGAAGGCTGACGGTGTCGTCGAGGGCAGCTCCTGACGAGGTGCCGAACTCGAGCGCGGAGGTGTCAATCGACATCTTCTCGTTCTCGTCCTCTTCATCGCTATCCGCGACGACCGCGGCCTTCCCCTTCCCGGTCTTGCCACCATGAGACTCGAAGCAGCTCAGATCCAGCTCCTCTGTGTCCGTCTCTTCGTCGTCGTCCTCCTCCTCGCCTTCGTCCACCTCGGTGTCAGGCTCAGTGAGGCCGTCGACGAAGGTCGCAGTGTCAGCATACTGAGCGACCTCGTGAGCGACCATCTGTCGGATAGCCACGCAGTCGGGGTTCTTCTCCCACTTGGAGTCCTGGCGCATCTCGCGGACAATCTGAAGGTTAAGATTTTCATACCAGCTGGTGATAAATAGAAGCATCATGTCCGCGCCGGCCCGAGCTCCCGATGCGCGCCACTTCTTCAGCTCAGCTTTCACGAGCTGCAACTTCAAGGCAAGTCCGGAGATTGTTGTCGGCGCAGAGTCATCAGGCCAGAAAAGGGTGTGGATCTGGAAGGCGACGCGCACCAGCTCGGTGCCTACGCCCGCTAGCCGCGGAACCTGCCCTTGCATAATCAGGATGCTCTCCTCGATTTCTGCTCTGGTGTCCAGAGGCTCGCCCTTCTCAGCGCGAGCTGCTCGGACCTTTGCCAGGGCAGGCACGTAAGAAGACTCGAAGTCGGGGAAGACTCCTGCAAGAGCTATCGAGAAGATCAGAAACAATAACAGAGTAGAGATAAGAAACAAGTAGCAGAGGAACAAGAGGAAGCAGTGAAGCAGTGAAGCAGAGAAAAGAGAACACTTACTGTTCAAATCATGGCGCAGCCCTTGCAGCTGAGTCTTCCATGTCTCCTCGTTGGCTACGTGCCTCTCCTCAATCAGGCGGAGCCCGTTCAGCTGAGCAAAGAGATTAGCATTGCTTTTCTTCAGCACCTCGCACTCCTGCTCGAGGGTTTTCTCCTTGGCCTTGGCTGCTGCTTCGCTCTTTGCCTTCTCGGCGATTATCCTATCCTTCTCGGCAGCAATGTTAATAGCATCCTGAAGTGCAGTGCGCAGCTGGAGTTGGAGCTTCTCCATCTCGGTAGCGTGTTCCTTCTGCAGCGCGACAGATTGGCTTGATAATTGTTGCTGCACCTCAGCAGGCTTGAGACAGTCTTGATGTTCTTCGGCAAACTTCTTATGATCTTCTGTAAAGAGCAAAGCACGGTCAGCAGAGTAGCAAGGAAAGAAACACAAAGACAAGCCGAGAAGATGGCAACGTACCTTCCAGTCTTTTGATGGTGGCTTGGCCATTCTCAACGAAGGCACGGCAGTTCTCATGCTCGTCGGACAGGGCCTTCAACTTCCCTGAAGAGTAAAATTGGTTGGCGCAAAAAGCATAAGCGGGCGTAAACACCAAACGCAAGAACCGCGTAGCTAAAAGCGTACCTTCAACTTCAGAAAGCCTCAGGGTGCTATTCATCACTTCTTTATCAGCCTCCTCGGCGGCTATCTTCTCTTTTTCCAAGGCGGCAATGCGTCTCCTAGCAACGGCATGGTTCCAGAGTAGCCGACGATGCAAGTCGGTCCGCTTCAGTACGCTATTCTGAGAAGCAAAAGAAACAAGAATCAGACAAAGTAGTAGAGATTCGGCCCGAGAAGGCGGCTACTCGAGAAAGTATCCTCCTACTCGGCCAGAATCTCGGGGACTGGATGATGGATAAGGAAGAAAAGAAGAGTAGAAGAAAAACGAAGCGCAACTCGGAGAGGATAAATAGAAGCTTACCGCATAAGACTGCTCAAGGTCCTCTGCATTCTTGCGGTGGACAAATATCTTGGCGGCAAGTGTAGCAGAGTTGGATGAGATAGTCATGGGTTTGTAACCCAGGTCTACCTTGTTCCAATCAACACGCATATGGTCTATGTCGCCCAAACCCATGCCGTTCCAGTTCGAGTTGCCAAGGACCTTGCTGTCCCACTTGGCATCAATGAAGCCAACCAGATCGAGCACTTGCTCAAGGCCTTGGGACGTCACCGTCTTGTCCTGAACCCCACGCGAAGAAATGGAGAGGGATTTGTCCTGATTTGGGGCCGGGGGCCTGGAGTCCACTGCCACGGCCTTCTTCCCTTTCTGAAGAGCAAGCCTCTGCTCCGCGGGCGTGAAGCCAACCTTGTGCTGCTGGCTGACCTTCACCATATAAGGCGGGTAGCTGGGCGAATCCGAGACGCCGGATGCAGCAGCGGCGACAACAGCTGCGTCGGGATCGCGGATAGCCAGCTGACCGGATGGGGCAGTTGATGTTGGCGGCGGCATGTCGGCTGCCCGTTTCTTCGACATTTCCTTCTTGGCGGCCGGCTTCTCTGTGTTTGGCTTCTCGGTGGTCTTCTTCTCGGTGACTTTCTTGGCCTTCTCCTCGGCAGCCTTCTTCTCTGCGGCTTCCTGGGCGCTCTTCCTCGTAACCGGTTTGGCCGGAGAGCTGGTTGCAGTCTTGGCTTTCTGCACCAAGGAGGAATCTGGTGCAGTGGGCGGCGCCAGTGGTGCGCTACTCGGCGCGGCGCCTGGCTAAGCGCTACCCTGCGCGGCGCCTGGTTGCGCGTCCCTCAGAGGGTATTGCTCCGCCTCGTCGACTACTTCTACCCGCTGCTCGGCAGCGGGATCTGGCTGTGAGGCATCTGTTTCTTCTACCCGCGGCTGGGCCGCGGAGTCTTCCTGTTCAGCAGCCCCTGTGGCTGGCTGCTCTTGTTCTTCTTCCTGCCGCTCAGGGGCGGCGTCGTGGTGCATCTCTTGATCTTGATCTTGGTTCTCCTCGGCTGTGTTGGCCGGAGGAGAAGGAGGCCTATCTTGGTGAGCAGCATCTTGCGCTTCTTGATCCGCGCGGGACTGCTGCTCCAGCTCGACATTCTGGGCATCCATGTCCATGTGTCCATGTGCGTTGGCGGCTTCGTTCTCGTCGCCGTCGAGGTCGATGAGCTTATCAACGTCGATGGCGGCCTGCTTCTTGGTCTCAGTGGGCGCACGAGCGGCGTCCGCATCCAGGGGGGCTCTGAAGAGAAAATTGCGTTCGGAAATAAGAAGAGGGCAGAGGAAACGGAGAGGAAACAGCAAAGTGAAAGGATTGGGAAGCAACCGAAAAGAACGAAGTGAACCCAAGTGTGCAATCGAGAAGGAACTTACCCTTTGCGGGTAGGGATCGCTGGTCGTTTCTTCTTCACGACCTTCTTGGTCGTCTTCTCGGTCGGCTTCTTCTTCTTGGCGGGGGGCTCTTGGGCACCGCTACCCGCGCGCTTGCGGGTAACAGGAGCAGCAACTGCAAGGGGATCGACGACCAGGGCTGCCTCGTCTTCGCCCTCATCCTCGCCGTCATCCTCAGCACCAGCACCATCTGAGAAATTGAAAGGAAGAAAGGCAATTCAGAAGCAGGAAGCAATTAGTTCGTGCTGCTCGCGATCAGACGGGATAAAATCAGTTACCTTCATCTTCGTCCTCGGACCAGTCGCGAAGAGATGCGTCGACGTGATGCTTACTCGTCTGGGCAGCTTCAGGAGGATCGAGCTTGTCCGCGGTCTCGAAGGAGACCTCATCATCTTCTTCTCGGTCATCTGACCAGTTGCCCTCGAAGCGCTCACTGCTCTCAGCGAGTTGACGATCAAGGACCTGAAGAATAGAGAAACATCGCAAAGTGAGCCGAGTAGCATGAAGGCACTCTATCCGACTAGGCGTGCAAACACCAAGCACATCAAGCCTAAACGGTTCGCCTAAGTGTCCTACTCGGCAAGGCGTGCAAACATCAAGCACATTAAGCCTAAATGTCTTTCCTAAGTGTCCTACTCGGCAAGGCGTGCAAGCATCAAGCACATTAGGCCTAAATGTTTCTCCTAAGTGTGCTACCCGACAAGGCGTGCAAACAACAATCATACTAAGCCTGAGCAGTTCCGCTAAGCGCCCTACTCGGCGCAGAGTGCGAATGCTAGTCGCAGCAAGGAGAGGAAGCTATCTACTCGGATTGCAAATACAAGAAGAAGAGTAAGAAGAACGTACCCGTGGAATCGGCTTCGTGCGGCTGTATGGGATGAACCCATATTGCCAGTTGTCTCGAAGGCCGGTGGTGAGGATGGACCGAGCGTAGGCGGCGACATCCGCGTTGCTGAGCTCGAAGGTTGTCGTCCGAGTACAGTCGCGGGGGCCGCCCATGTAGCACATGGGGTGGGAGCGTCGTTGCAGAGGCAGCACTCGGTTGCGGATCCAGCAGGCGACTGGATCGTCGCTCTTGAGTCCTTCTCCGATCAGATACGCGAGCCGCTCCTCCATCTGCATCAGATTCCTGCTGTTGGAGGGCTTGCTCTTCCAATTCTGCCCGGTAGGAACTCGGTTGCTCCAAGGGGGCAGATTGATGCGGTCTTCGATCCTGGCCTCCTTCGTGGCGGGGATGTTCTTCACATACAGGAAGGACTTCTGCCATTTGCGGACAGAATCCAGGCCCTTGATGCAAGGATGATTGGTGCCCGGGCGCTGCACCATCATGGCGCTGCCGGTCTCGGTTACCCGACTGCTGGTGTCCGCGCCATCCTTCCTGCCCTGGCTCTGTTGGCGGAAGAAGAAGTACTTCGACCACGACTCCGTCGTGGGGCGAACGCCGAGGAAAGCTTCGCACACCACGGCGTGGTAGGAGAGGAAGACGACTGCGTTGGGAGGAAGATGGTGCATCTGCAGACCGTAGTGGTCCAGGAAGGAACGGAGGAAATTGGATGCGGGAAGGCCGAATCCTCGCGCGAAATGCGCGAGGAAGACGACGTGCTCCCCGTCTTCTGGAGCTGGAACGATCTCGCCGTTGGCCGGCCGGCAGCGAACACCGGGAGGAACCCTCCGGGTGTTCACGAGCCACTGGCAGTCCTCCGCGGTGACGTCGGAGCCCGCCCAGCCGGCGCGAGCACTGTCACCGCGAGCCATGGCAGCGAGCAGAAAGACTGGAGAAGTTTGTAAAGAATTGGTGGAGTGGACAAGCCCGCGGCGGCGCAAAGAGTTGCGCGGCGGCGGAGAGCTCTGAGACGGCGGAGGTTCGAGGAGGCAGAAGGGGGAAGTGAAGCGGAAGGAGAAGGGGAAGTTACCGTGGGGGTATTTATACCGCACCACGGGTAACCGTTACGAATTGGAGTAGTGGGATCGATCGTGGCAATTAATCGTGCGGCGTGGGATCTGTGGCCGGTTGGAAACGCACACAGCGCGGAACACGCGCGTAACGGCCGCATTAGATCCCACGACGAGATCGTGGGCGATTACTGCGCATGATGGGACATTACGAGGTCGTGGGCCCACTCCGTGAAAACTGGGCGCGTGGCCTGTCAGGTCCTGGGCAGCGAGGCGTCGCGGTCCTGGATGCGTGACACGTGCCCAGTTGCAGCACGGAAAGCCGGATTGTGCTCTGCGCTGCAGAGATTCGATTGAAGAAATTCCCTAAGTCTTTTTACTCGGTTACAGAGAAGTAGGCTAGCTCTATTCGGAAGAGAGGAAACTCAAGGTACTCTTCAAAGTGCTACTCGGAGGTTTTACTCGGCATATTGAGGTTCAAGGGCAAGGTTGCCAAGCTTGGTTTTAAGCTGGCAGGGCCCAGTGAACGAGTTCGCAGGGCTCTACCAGGTTCGGGGACTGCTGTCGGGGGTTACCCCCGAGTAGGGTAAAGGCAAGTGGTAAAGGCAACAGTCAGAAGAGAAGTTTGGTCGAGTAGCCGTCTACCCGGTACTTGCTACCAGGTCGACTGCTACTCGGTCTCACAAAAAGATGACCAGAAGGAGATATCAAGCAAGTTATATTTGTTCGAGTAGAAGAGTTGGCCCGAGTAAAACTGGCGGGAACCTACTCGGGCCAGAAGTCAAAGGAGCCGTTCTGACACAGGATCCCGCGTATCCCGGGTCCGTACTTGGCACTGTTCACAGCACTGTTCATCTGGGGACGGCGTGCCTGACAGCGACAGTCTGTCAGCAGGGCGTCGCAGGATAGGGGGGACCTACTCTGTGTTCGCACAGTGATAACAGACTGGTTACTTGGTTTTGCCCAACGACTTTCTGCATCAGGACAAGCTTAGAAGCCAAAGCTGTCAGCGGGAACTCGGAAGAAGGACGATGTGCACACAATGTCGACACTTTGTTATATTTGGCTGTATCCGGCAGGGCACCGGGTATATAAGGTGCCGAGCCGCCTCCTGCGCGAGGCACGATGTTTTCACACGTTCACAAGGGACACTTCCCACGTAGAGATTCTTGACCTAATCCTACCCGAAGAGAGAAGAGTGGCTACTCGGTAGCAAGAACATTTGTAATGTGGCTACTCGGTGAGACACCAGAATACATAGAGAAAGGCAGGAGTAGGGGTTTTACCTCCTCACGAGGGCCCTGAACTTGGGTAGATCGTGTTGTTTGCAGTGTTTGATCTTCACCTCACGTGGCTACACGTCGCGTGATCCCTCCCCGAGCACCTCCAGCGTCCTTCGTCCCCACATCTTTAGCCATCCTATGGCATCTGCCGTGACACCACCACGACACTTTGTTTGCTTGTTCTCATTTGCTCGTGCTTTAATTGAAAATACCAAAAATATATGTTGTTCTTCTTTGGTTTTGTAAAGTTTGTTGTAGAGTTCAACAGTCGTCCGTGATTCCATTGGAGCTTGGTTTTCATTATATATTATTCGAGCCATAAGTGAAGAGCAATAATGACGATCTACGACAATTCAAGTGTGGTGAGAGGCTGGTATGAATTCTATTTGCTTTCATTTTTGTACATATATCCATCTATGTGAGCATGCTTAGTTTGTTCGTAGAAGATATATGTGACTTAATGGCTGCTTAATAGTTCATGATCTCTCATGTTTTGTTCCACTTTATTGATAGTAAATTACCTATCGCATAAATATTTGTTCGCATTGTTCCATTCATGAGAAGAGTATGACATTGTGGTAGCCTCCTCTGACTGTTTCATTTGAATCGACTTGGCACATGCTCACGCATGCTAAGACTGAAAACAAAAAGTCAATAAGCCTCGATAATTTATTTTTCCTCAGAGTTCTAGTATCAGTTTTATGCCTGAGTTGATTTTACTTTGTCGCAAACATGATTATGATAGTTGTTGCTCTTGATTGTCGCTCCCTGTCTATTTGCTAGCCTTCACCTGTACGGAGTATGAGCTCTACTCGTGCATCCAAATCGCTGAAAACCAAAGTTTTCCAAGTGTGTCCACCATACCTACCTATATGTGGTATTTAACCGCCACTCCAAGTAAATTGCTCATGTGCTACCTTTAAAACCTTCTAAAAATTATTCCTATTTTGTGCCACTGTTTTAGCTCATAAGAACGTAAATAGAGAATATTTATCTCACTTGTTGATTGGATTTCACACCATGGACTAGTGGCTTCATCCGCTTATCCAAATGATAGAAGAGCTGGCAGCGGGGTGCCCAGCACCAAATTAATACAAACAAATTATCTTCACTATTTTTCCCCCTGATTTACCAGTCAAAGCATAATTGTGTAAACAAAAGAGAAAGAGGGATGACCTTCTACACCAGTTGTGTCCTTCACCATGGGAGCCGCTCTTGTGAATCCAGTTGGCTTGTGAGGTATTGTATTGTCTGTTTACCATTCATTGACATAAGCATACACCACTCTTAAAAATGTTTTCAATACCTTGTTTAACAAAATAAAAAGCTCTAGCAGATGAGTGATCCATGCTTCCCTCTGTGAAGGGCCCTTCTTTTACTTTTATGTTGAGTCTCCGCCATATTCTTTGAGCACTTTCTTGAGAGCATAGTTATCATTCTTAGTGTAATATGTTTGTCCCAAAGCACGGTTGATTTTGGTATATTCTTGATACTTGCATCTTTGATATTTGTACTTCTAGTCTTCCCTTGAACTTCAGAGCTGCCCTGGCTTTTATGTTTTGCCCCACACTTAAGGGAAAGCGAGATACCACTTTATCAGATCCTATTATGAATACTTCAATCTTGCAAATAGTTATGCTTCGTGTTGTTTATTATTAATATGTTGTTGTCTCTACATGGTTTGCATAGCTATTAAGTGACAATATCTTGCATGTATCTTATCATGAGCATAACTAAGTATCTGATCATATAGTGAGTATATTTACATCATATGAAACAAATGTGTTCGTAGAAGTCTTTTATCGCACTCAGTTGTCACTCTATTGCTTGAGGACAAGCAATAATCTAAGCTTGGGGGGAGTTGATATGTCGAAAACGTATCTCCTTTTCCAAACACTTTTCTTATTGTTTTCCTCTAAACTTGTGTGTTTTGGATACAACTAACACGGGCTAACGCTGTTTTCAGCAGAATTACTTTGGTGTCTCATTTTTATGCAGAAAAATCAACTTTCGGGAAAATGCCCAGAAAAGAGCCCATTGATGTTTTCACCCCAGAAGACCCCGGAAGCCAGAAGCCAGAGGGTGGCCACATCCCCACTGGCGCGGGTTCCCCTGGCCGCGCCAGCACAGGGTGTGGGCCCCCCAGGACCTCCCTCGGACTCCCCTTTCGACTACAAATAGCCTTCAACCCTAAAACCTGAGGGGGTACGCCATATTTTCAAGAAACACAACAGAGCGCCGCCGCCATCCCGAGCCTCGATTCGGGGATCAGAAGTTCCTGTTCGGGCACCCTGCCGGGACGGGGAAGTGGAGGAGATCATCGCCACCATCATCACCAACGCCTCTCCATCGACCATCCATGTTTTCCCCATCCATGTGTGAGTAATTCCCCGCTGTAGGCTGAAGGGGGTGGTAGGGATTGGATGAGATCGTTCATGTAATAATGCCGTGATTGTTAGGGCATAGTGCCTAGTATCCTCTATTAGTGCTATTGACATTGTTGCAACTTGTTACGCTTAATGCTTGCCACTTTGGGCCCGAGTGCCATGATCTCAGATTTGAACATGCTATTGAATCATGATGATAATTATTGTTTCTTGATCATACCTGCAAGTTGTTTACACATATTGTTGTCCGGAACCCGAGGCCCCTAAGTGACAGAAATTGGGACAACCGGAGGGGATGGCTGCGATGTGAGGATCACATGTGTTCACGGAGTGTTAATGCTTTGCTCCGGTGTTCTATTAAAAGGAACACCTTAATTACCAGTAGTTCGTTTAAGGCCCCGCTACCACGGGCTGGTAGGATAAAAGATGTTGTGCAAGTTCTCATTGCGAGCACGTACGACTATTTACGGAACACATGCCTATGGTTGCTTAGAACTTGGATGCTTTATCATATCTATCTGCAATGCTCCTGACATGATCATTATTAGAACTGTCTTATCCATGCAACGCCCGTTCATCCATCCCCATGCCTACAGTATTTAATCCGCTGTTCACTTCAATCACCACTGTTGTTGTTTTCATACTACTGCTGTTGTTATTTCACTGCTACTGCTGCTATAAAACGGTTACTACTGATAAACTACAGCGAACAAAATTACTTTCAGGTGCAAGTGAATTGACAACTCATTGTTAAGGCTCAAAAATATTCTTTGACTCCCCTTGTGTCGAATCAATGAATTTGGGTTTTACTTCCCTCGAAGACTGTTGCGATCCCCTATACTTGTGGGTCATCAGTGACAAGCGGTGTTCCTTATAATGTTTTTGTTGTTCATGTGTGAACCCACTTTGCCTATAATATCTAGTTTCAAAGACATCAAACATTGATAGCAAGCATGGTAAAGTAAAAAAAATAACAACTAGAATAAGAACTTCACTTGAAAATACTTGAGTTGCTTTCTATGTTATAAAGTAAACTAATGTTTTTGTGTTTTTAATATAGAGAAGAAAAACAAGACAAAAATAAAAACAAGACAATAAACAAAATAAAGTGGTTGAGAGTGAGAGACTCCCCTATCCAGAACGCTTCCTTCTCCCCGGGAACGACGCCAGAAAAAGTTCTTGATGGTGCAGATCATGCACTCGTTGGGAGACCCCCAGAGGAGGGTGTCATGAGCACAACGGTAGGAGTTTTCCCCTTAGTTAAGAACCAAGGTTATCAATCCAGTAGGAGAAAGAGGACCTTCGGAAGGTTGGTGCCACTGACGGTGGTGATGGCGCTTCATTGGTGTCAGCAACAACGTGGAACCTGCACACAACACAACCAAAATGCTTTGCCCCAACGGTACAGTGAGGTTGTCAATCTCATCGGTCTTGCTGAAAACAAAGATTAGACACATAGTGTGGAAAAAAGTGTATGCTTGCAGTAAGTAAAGAAAGCAGGAAATTGTTGTGGTTTGTTTAACAGTGTGGAAAATGAACCGGGGTTCATAGGTTCACTAGTGGTGTCTCTCCATACAGATAACATGCTGGGTGAACAAATTACAACTGGGCAATTGACAAATAGAGGTTGCACCGTAGTGCACATTATAACATGATGACTAGTATTATATTTAGTGCGGGCATTACAACAAAATACATAGACCGAAATCCATCTGCATCTATGACTAATAATCCACCCTCAGGTTATCATCTGAACTCCCTTAGGTATTAAGTTGCAAGCAACAGATAACTGCATTAAACAATGTGTGTAATGTAAGAAATGCTTGTACACGCGGGCACTCACACCGCTGTTTTCTCCCTAGTGGCAACAACACATCCTCCCCCGTCACGTTTCTGTCACTCGAGCACAGGCGAAAAGGAGTCATGAACCCACTATCTAGCATAAATACTCCCTCTTGGAGTCACTAGCAACTACTTGGCCAGAGCAACCACTAGCAACGGAAAGCGTGCAAGATCACAAATAACATATGCAATAAAGACTATAATCAACTTGGCATAAGTTCAATATTCATCGGATCCCAGCAAACACAACATATAGAATTACATAAGATCAATCTCGATCATGATAGGCAGCTCACGAGATCTAAACATGGAGGCATATGAGGAGGAGACAACCATCTAGCTACTGCTATGGACCCGTAGTCCAAGGATGAACTACTCACGCATCACTCCGGAGGCAGGCATGGTGATGGAGAAGCCTCCGGTGATGATTTTCTCTCCGACAGGGTACCGGGAGACAGCTTCAGAACCCCCTGATCTAGGGTTGACGACGACAACGGCTGTAGAACTTTTCAGAGATTTTTTATCAGGTGCTTAGGGTTTTCCATCCGGGGGGAATAAATAGGAGAAAGAACAAAGACGGTGGAATATCGAGGGGCCCCACACCCATAGTTGGCGCGACCAGGGGGACCGCGCCACCCTATGGTGTGCCCCCCTGGTGCCCGTCTTCGACTCTCCTTCGGTGTTCTAGATGCTTCCGGGGAAAATAGGCACTTCGGGCTTTGTGCGGTCCAATTCCGAGAATCTTTCCAGAACGACTTTTCTGAAACCGAAAACAACAGAAAACAGGGAACTGGCACTTGGCATCTTGTTAATAGGTTAGTCCCGGAAAACGTATAAAAATGCTATAAATAAGGGAGAAAACATGTAACAATTGGCATAATATGATCATGGAGCATCAGAAATTGTAGATACGTTGGAGACGTATCACTCACCAACATGGAACTCTATATTAAGAATTCTCCTATCATGCCATTTTTACCTTTGTTAAAGAGTCTAGCATTTTCATAAGATTCACTTCTCCATTCATCCAAAGAACTCAAGTCAAGCAACCTTTTCTTACCAGCAAGTTTAAAATCTCTATTAAGTTCTTTCACTGCCTAATAAGCCTTGTGTTCTAATTCTAAAGGCAAGTGACAAGCTTTTCTATAAACCATTTTGTAAGGAGACATACCCGTAGGATTTTTATAAGCAGTTCTATAAGCCCATAAAGCATAATTTAGCTTACTAGCCCAATTTTCCCTAGATTTATTAACAGTCTTTTGCAAGATAGATTAATTTATCTATTTGATAATTCTACTTGCCCACTGTTTGGGGATGATAAGCTGAGGAAATTCTATGATAAACATCATATTTAGCAAGGGTTTTTCTAAAACCACCATGAATAAAGTGAGAATCTCCATCAGTCATAAGATATCTAGGCACACCAAACCTAGGAACACTAACATCTTTAAGCATTTTTAATGAGGTTTCACCATCAGCACTCTTTATAAGTATAGCCTCTACCCACTTAGTAACATAATCAATGGCAACAAGTATATGAGTATAACCATTCAAAGGAGGAAACGGACCCATAAAGTCAAATTCCCAATAGTCAAATGGTTCAATAACACGAGAATAATTCATACGCATTTCGGTGCGTATGGAAATATTACCAACTCTTTGACATTCATCACAAGATAAAAAAAAACTTTCGCGCATCTTTAAAAAGAGTAGGACAGTGGAAACCTGATTGTAGAACATAAATAATCTTCATACCAAGGACTATCTCACGAGCTTACTCTTATTGCAGCCAACTGTTCATTTGGAAAACTATCATTAACAGGAATAAGGTCATAAGAAATGTTTTCCAATCTAGCCAAATTATCAGCAACAGGATTTTCAACGCCCTTCCTATCTACAATATGGAAATCAAACTCTTGTAAAAGCAGCACCCATCTAATAAGCCTAGGCTTAGCATCTTTCTTTTCCATAAGGTACTTAATAGCAGCATGATCGGTATGAATAGTAATTTTTGAATCAACTATATAAGGTCTAAACTTATCACAAGCAAAAACTACAGCTAGGAATTCTTTTTTAGTGGTAGCATAATTCTTTTGAGAAGAATCAAGAGTCTTACTAGCATAACGAATAACATTCAACTTCTTATCTATTCGTTGTCCAAGAACAACACCTACAACAAAATCACTAGTATCACACATAATTTCAAAGGGTAAATTCCAATCAGGTGGTTGAACAATAGGAGCAGAAATTAAAGCCTTGTTTATAATTTTGAAAGCTTCTTTACAATCATCATAAAAAACAAAAGTTAGATTTTTTGGATAAGATTATTAAGAGGCTTTGATATTTTAGAGAAATCTTTAATAAACCTCCTATAGAAACCATCATGACCAAGAATACTACGAATATATTTGACATCTCTGGGACAGGGCATTTTCTCAATTGCTTCAACTTTAGCTCTGTCAACTTTCAATACCTCTTTCAGAAATTTTATGTCCAAGAACAATTCTTTCATTCACCATTTAGTGGCATTTCTCCCAATCAATAACAAGGTTAGTTTCTTCACATCTCTGCAAAAATTTATCAAGATTGTGCAAGCATTTATCGAAAGAAGCTCCATAGATGGAGAAATCATTCATGAATACTTCCACAATTTCCTCACAAAAACCATGAAAGCTAGCAGACATGCATCTTTGAAACGTAGCAGGAGCATTACACAAACCAAAAGGCATACGTCTATAAGCATAAGTTCCACAAGGACAAGTAAAATTTGTTTTCTCTTGATCTTTCTTTTTAACAACAATTTGACAAAACCCAGAATAACCATCAAGAGAGCAAACATGAGTTTTCTTAGACAACCTTTCTAACATTTGATCAATAAAAGGTAAAGGATAATGATCTTTCTTAGTAACTTTGTTAACTTTTCTAAAATCAATGCACATTCTATAACCAACTACTACTCTCTGAGGAATAAGCTCATCATTTTCATTTGGCACAACAGTAATCCCTCCTTTTAGAAACACAATGCACAATACTTACCCATCTACTATCAACAACAGGATAAATAATACCATCATCAATACCTCATTTCTTACCACTTCCTTCATCTTAGGAATTAAACGACGTTGATGTTCAATAACTGGCTTTGCATCTGGCTCCGTATTAATAGCATGCTGACATATAGTAGGGAAATCCCTTTCAAATCATCAAGAGTATATCCAATAGCTCCTCGGTGTTTCTTCAATACTTCCAATAACCTTTCCTCTTCCTTACCTGAAAGTTTTGAACTAGTAATAATAGGATATGTTTTCTTATCATCAATATGAGCATATTTAAGATTATTAGGTAAAGGTTTTTAATAAAAAACGGGATCCTCCTTGGGTGGTGGTGTGGTACCCAAGTCTTCCACCGGTAAATTGTGTTTCAACATCTCTAGTTGACGGAGAAGAATCTCGTCAATCTCATCTCTTTCTTCCATAAAGACCTCACTTTCGTGGTCCTCCATGTATTGTTGCAAAGCATTGTTAGGAGGAAGAATAATAGAGGCAAGCTGTTCAACTTTAAAATCTTCATTATGCAATTCAGTTTCATAAGGAGGTTTAGAAAATTTAGACTAATTAAACTCATAAGATTCTCCATCAAATTTAGTTAATATTTTCTCATTCATACAATCTATAACAGCACCACAAGTGTTGAAGAAAAGTCTACCAAAAATGATAGGACACGTTTTACTAGTAGCTGCACCAAGTACTAGAAAATCAGCAGGATATTTAGTTTTAACGCATAAAACTTCCACATATCTAACAATACCAATTGGAGAGATAGTTTCTCTATTAGCAAGCTGAATAACCACATAAATTTATTCAAGTTCACAGGAATCAATTTCATGCATGATTTCTCTATAAATCTCATAAGGAATAGCACTTGAACTTGCACCAATATCACATAAATCATAATAGCAATGATCACCTATCTTGACAGAAAGCATAGGAACACTAGTTTTCCTAGATCTACTAGGATGGGAAACAATATTAGAAGCATCTTCATAGAAGATAATGTGTCTATCTTCTACACTTTCAGTGACAAGGTCCTTTACTATTGCTACTGGAAGGTTCAACAGTTATTTGTTCACCAGGTTCTATAGATTTCTTTGTACTTTTGTTAACCACACTAGCTATAATAGAATGTTCCTTTAACTTAGCAGGTAAAGGCATTTTCTAAATATGAGGTTCGAGCACAATAGGATTAACAATATGAACTTCTATATTTTTAGCAGGAACACAATTAACAATATATTTATAAGGTGCATGGTACTTGTTCCACTCCTTTTTGGGAATATCAAGATGAGAGGCAAAATCCTTAAAACAGTTTGCAAAAAATTGAGAGTCAAGACCACAAACAACACTAACATTATGAAAATCATCGTTTCCCATAAAAGATTTAATGCATTCATAATCATAATTTATACCTGACTTTCTACCTTTGTCATTCTCCTATCCTTTGGTATTTTCCTGAATACAGTCAAGAAGATCCCATTTAGCTTCTCCTTCCATACCTGTAAATGATCCAGAACAATAAGCATCCAATAAATCCTTATCATGAAGAGAAAGCCTTGCATAAAAATTATTAATAACAATTTTACTAGGGAGTGTTTGCATAGAATTTATGGGTGTTGGCAATTCCTTTCCTTGGCCATGGCATGAATGGGACATTGAGCATTAGTAACTTCAATCCCCCCATGCTTGGAAAATACTCTCTCCATCATGAGTCCAGAAATTATATAATTGATTCCGATCCTT
Source organism: Alopecurus myosuroides (assembly GCA_028641055.1). Taxonomy (NCBI): domain Eukaryota; kingdom Viridiplantae; phylum Streptophyta; class Magnoliopsida; order Poales; family Poaceae; genus Alopecurus; species Alopecurus myosuroides. The sequence goes on from CM054059.1 coordinate 137,395,712, forward strand.
ATGAATCTCACTAGGAGTATAGAATTGAGAATAAAAGAGATGTACAATTTCCTCCCATCCAATATATCGGTCATTCTTCATCATCTTAAACCAGTCCGCAACTCTACCCTTAAGTGATAAAGAAAATAGCTTCCTCTTAACTTGGTCCATTGAAATACCTGCACACTTGAACAACCCGCATAATTCATGTATAAAGAGTAAATGGTCACCAGGATGGACAGTTCCTTGTCCAAAATAGCAGTTATCCATAACACGTTCAACAATATTCATAGGTATTTTAAAAGGATCCAATTGAGCAGACGACATGTCATGTACTACCTTAGAGCGGCAACAGTACTCCCAAATAGGGAATCGAATGGAGATCTCTCCATAATGAAATAAAGCAGAAGACAGAAATAAAAAGAACACTCACAGTAAAAGTTTCCCTTACCAATTCTACTTACCAATAGCGCTTCACTCCGTGACAACGACACCAGAAAATAGTCTTGATGAACCAAAAGTATAGGGGTGTATCGTAGTAATTTAGATAAGTAAGAACATCGATCCCAACGAGGAGCAGAAGGTGTTGACAGGCAGTTTTGATGAAGGGTTTACTGTAAATACTATCATACGAGTTTTCAAGGGTTTTTGATATAGTAGATAAATAAAGTACATGTAAATAAAAGACAGTAATAATAATTGCAGCAAGTGGCCCAATCCTTTCTAAAGCAAAGGACAAGCCGAGTTGTTTACTTATGATGACCAAATGTTCTTGAGGACACACGAGAATTTTGTCAAGTGCTTTCGCTTTATACAGCTGATTAATCTTTTGTGTTTTGATATGTGCTGTGTGGATGAACTTATGCTAATGCACTACCATAACTTGGACTAATACATACTTGTGATTATACCCCTCGCAAGCATCCGCAACTACAAGAAAGTAATTAAGATAAATCTAACTGCAGCCTTAAACTCTAGGATCCTACACTCCCTCGTGCATCAGTTTCCTAAGGGGGGGTTTTGGATTTTGTCACTCCGGCAACCCCACAATTAGTAGCCTAATACACAATGCATTCCCTTAGGCCCATAAAGGTGAAGTATCATGTAGTCGACGTTCACATGACACCACTAGAAAAATAGCACTAAAACTTAAATATCAAACCATTAAATATTACTCAACATAATTCCACTACTAACATCTTGACATCTCTCATGTCTTCAAGAACTAAACAAACTACTCACAAGACATCATATGGATCATGATCAGAGGTGATATAATGATGAATAACAATCTGGTCATAAAGCGCAAACACCGATAAATCTCATAAGCATCAACTACAAACAAGTAATTCACGCCGGGAGAGAGTCTAGTGGAAAACAACGATATAAAACCCTAATTTTTACAGCAGGACGGAGTTGTATGGTGAGGATGATGGAGATTTTCTCTCTCTGTTGTTTTCCGCCTCGTGGAGGCGGTGGAATATTTTCTCAATGATTCTCCCAGTCTTAGGGTTTCGGGGGAATGAAGTACGCGAAGGGGGACTGACAGTGGCGGTCCAGGGCCACCACACCACGTGGCGTCACAGCTAGGGGGTGACCCGCGCTGTGGCATGGTGTGGGCCCCTGGTGGACCACCTCTGCCTCCCCTTTTGGCTGGCTCCGACATATGGCAAAATAGGAACTCCTTGATATTTTCCCTGAATTGCTGATCTTCAGAATTATGGTATCTTGACGGTCCTTTTTCCAGCAGAATTCTGGTTCCGGCAGTCAATTCTCCAATAATCATCAAACATGCAAAATAGATGAAATAACATAAGTATCATCTCCAAATATGAAATATATCAATGAATAGCAGTGAATTATGATATAAAATAGCGATGCAAAATGGACGTATCAAGAAGATCAGAAGATGTAGTCTTCTAGGGTTTTAGCTTAGGCTAGCTTTGTATAGGTTTAGAAATGGTAATTCTGGCATTTTTGCCTCATGTAATACTTTGTAATATACTTTGTATTCTGATGTGAAAATACGAATAATATTTGAATTCCATTCTTTAAATTCATCTTCAAATACTTGTGTTGAGTGGTTTGAGCTCTCTTTCATATAATGTTTTATATTTTTAATTTCAATCTTGCAAGTTGAGTTGAATTCAAACTCTGGTGTGATAATCTAAACTGCAATAATTTGAATTTAAATATGCCTTAAACATGATCAACTCAATTTGAGTAATATTAAGAATGAGATGAGGTGAATGATTATGCATTAGCTCAATTCCTCATAATCATATCCAATTGAGTTTCCACACTCCAAATCTCTTTTGGAAATAGACCCGATTCCAAAATAGGTGATTCGAGGATAACTTGAGTATTATCAACACTTGTCGATGACTTGTTGCCAGATCATCAATAAATATCTCAACTTGACCTCGTAATTCACTTCTTTCACAAAAGCGCAAAATTTACCACAATTTTGCAAACATGCAAGAATTCATTATTCTATATCTACCCTCGCGTATCCTATAACTACAAATATATTACAAAGTATTTTAATGAAAACTGAGTTGGAAGTATGCATGGAGCAAGATCTAGTGCCTAGAAATGAGCCTGATTTTGACATCTTATCATGGTGGAAGGAAAATCAAATGACTATCCTATTCTCTCCAAGCTTGTTCGGGATATATTATCTATTCAAGTGTCGACGGTTGCTTCAGAATCAGCATTCAATGTTGGTGGGCGGGTTGTTGACCCATTTCGGAGTCGTCTAGATCCTAAGACTGTACAAGCTTAATTTGTACCAAAGATTGGATTGCAGCATTAGAAGGTAATCCTTTTTAATTTTACCTCAATGTCATATGTTTCACATGAGATAAAAAAAGTCTACACGCTAAACCTTTTTATCATTTAGGTGGTGACGTTAAATCTGTCCTCAAAGATCTCGACATAGAGGGAATGGAGCAACATTTTGCAACTATGGTGCACATGGTTTGTATTTTATTACCTTCTATGATTTTGTCAACTATTCATAAAGAGATAATGAACATTTTCTAAATTCTATCTGTACTTGGAGGACCAACAAGATGACGATAATGGTGATGACTTGGACGATTTCATGGACGTTGAAGAGGATGAGGACTGAATGTTGCCAAGATGGGAATAAACTATTATTTACCTTCTTTTAGTGCTTTGAACTATTCTTGAACTTTGTGTGAAGTGTGAACTATGTGTCAAACCTGATACATGTGATGTGAGCCCGGTTACTAAGTGTTTGCTCACTGTCCAATTTAAATATATGGTTGTTGGGTGTCATGCATGTCTAATTCTCTGTGCTGGTTGCCTATTCGAAGTGTATATTTTTACATAATATGTTTGTTCTGTTTATCAAGTGTCCAACTTATTGTTGTGAGTGATGGTTATCATTTGTCAATAGCTAGCTTCATGTTTAGATAAAAGTGTGGTATGTAGTCGTTTTGCTTGAGTTTTTTTACGTGATTCAAGGGGTCTCTTGTTCCGGCAAACATCCATTTTATGTTTTGTGTCCGCGCCGTATTCGGTCTGTATCTGTTTCCGACACTATCTGTTTCCACATTTGTTTCCGGTGTTTTTGTATTCGTTTCCGTTTCCGCAAAAAAATATGAAAGCAAATGTGTCACCACTTAGTTCCGTATGTAGCCGCTCCGTTTTCATCCCTACATTTCTAGTATGTATGTTGTCGATATTGAAATAGCTAAAAAAAATCTTATATAAATGAACGGAGGGCCCCTATGATTTACTATGATTTATCAATTGGAATTCTCAGGGCCGTGATCATAGGCTAGGGGGTTAAGACACTAGAATAGCACAACCGTAGACGAGTTATTACTTCCGTTATATTTTCCTCTATTTAAAACGCTGGAGTACGAGAACGGATACGGCGACCAAAGTCTTTGCTAGCCATGGCGACCCGTGACTCGCGAGTACGGGGCAAGTACAGCATGTAGCAGCGAGGCTTCCCAAGGAAGGAAGGGTTTTCCTTGATTTTTCACTTTCCCTTTCCTTTTCCTCCTGGACCTCTTTGCTTCCCACTTCCCACTTCCTCCTCTCTCCTTCCTTCCCCGGTTTCCCGGGCCTTCCTCTTTCGTCTCACCACCAACGCTGGGACTGGACTGGGAGCCTCGCTAGCCCGCCGCCGCCGCCGTCTCCTTCGCGCTCGGGAAAAGCAAGGTCGATCCCGAGGCGCGGCGCATTGGCGGCATGACCAGGCGGAGGAAGGGCGGTCGTGGCCGTGGGCCGAGTAGGAACGACGAGGAGGAGTGGCCGAGGAGGGATGCCGACGGGGAGTGGCCGAGGCTCGTTGACATGGTGTTGTCTTGGAGCCTCGAGGATGTCATGGACGAGGACCTATTCAAGAACAAGGTTTGGTTTGTAGCTCCGCTCCATTGGTTTCCTCGATCTGTTCTTTCGCGTGTTGGTTGTTTTAAGCTCCCGCCCGTGGGTTTGGTTCATCGCATTGCGTCTCGGTTGAATCGAGGTCTCAATGTATCTTGTTATGTGTATACAAGATACCTGCTTGCGGAACATGAGCTACTTGATTCTCGAAATAATTTAGTTCAAGTTCTGCCTTAGGGTTTAGTTGAATCCAGGTCTTAATGTATATTGTTATGTACAAGATGGCTGCTTGCGGAACATCAGCTACTTGATGGTTCTCCATATAATTTTGTTTATGTTCTGGGATTGGAGACGTTTCACCTCACAATTCTAGTAAGGGAATGTTTCGAAGAATGGTATTTCTTGGTAAAGTTTTGGCTTTTTTAAGCCAAACATGAACTAAATACCGAAACTTTGCCCCCCCCCCCCAAAAAAAAACTCTTCTTCCAAACAGCAACCAAGTTGGATCTGCCCAATTTTGGGTCTTTATTATGTATCCTAGAAATAAAAAGTTTGGGTCCTTATAGATTATTATACCTCTGCCTGAAAAGCATACCTGCATATGTGTTTTTTAATTCCCTAGAGGTAAGGTGATGGTGTGGCTGTTTATTGTCCAGGGGAGCTCGTTCCCCATTTGTGATTTGAGCCTGAAACGATTTTGCATGTTATCTAAAAACTCATGGATTAAATATGAAGTAACACAAACATGCTGAATTTCATATTCCAGTCCATCACTATCACCATGAAGGCGTGAACCAAGAAATGCAACCACTATTACAGCAAATGGATGCAATGCTGTGTTCATAATTGACTGCTTGCCTTTTTCGATTCTCGATACCAGCAGTTTCGAATTAATCGGTGTGTTTTTATATCCTTGAATTTCTATCATCGAGTTCTTACCACGAGGATTCAAATTGCAGGTGAAAAGGATACCATCCATATTCAATGATATGGGGAGGTACTTAGGGTCCTACACATCTCCATTGTTGGAGGAGCTGCGAGCAGAGATGGTGTCCAGCTTGGAATCCATCTCCGCCTCGTCTTTTGTCAAAGTACCATGGATCGAGCAGAAGAATTACAGTGCAGCTTATGACATTGCTTTTGAGGCTGATTCTCAGAATACAGAGTCTCGTAACAAACCCGAAAGTAATCGTCGAAGTGTTGGTGATATTATTATCCTGTCTGATGTGAAGCCAGAAAATATATATGATATTGCTCAGAATGGGAGGCAGTACTGCATTGCCTTCATTACTGATGGTGGGGATGAAGATGATGACTCGCCTCCTGCCAACTATGTGATAGAAGCATCAGGCAGAATTGATGCTGCAGATGAGCACAGTCAAGATGGGAAAAGGAGACCACTTTTTGCTGCCCATTTACTGAATATTGTAACCTACATCCGCATATGGCGCTGCCTTGACTACACAACAGTCAGGAGAAACCAAAACCTCACACAGGAGATGGTACATTATCCACAGGTATGCATGCTTGTATGCTCTGAATGATACTGATAATGATATGATTTTTATTTCCCAGATGAAAACATGATGAATTAGATACTTAGATATCGAAGAAGAGAAACTAATATTCAAGTTCATCCATGTTTCCTTTCCCTTAAAGATTGTGTATGGTTAATTTCTATTTATTCATACGAAATGATCCAGCTACACATCATCATCATCATCATCATCATAGTCTTTTGGGCAGCTGCAAAGAAGCTATTAATTTGGTTAGTTCCTTTTCTGATGTTCCCAGGTCGCAAATATTTCCCCGAAACACACAAAGGGTTTTGCTTCAATTGACAGCATGGAACTATGGAGTGAATTGTCTACAATGGATCTTAACAACTCCCAAAATGATGCCATCCTGAAGTGTATTTCTGCAATGCTCTGCAGAACCAGCAGCAGTTTCAGCCTTATCTGGGGACCTCCTGGCACAGGAAAGACCAAAACAATCAGTGTACTCTTGTGGTTAGTGAGAAAAACGAAACATGGTGTACTTACATGTGCACCAACAAACCTTGCTGTTAAGCAAGTTGCTTCACGTTTCTTAAGGTTGAGTAAAGAGAATTCTCTGGATACAAGATGCTTAGGAGATGTTCTGTTGTTTGGCAATAAGCAACGCATGTGTGTCGACGATGATCTGAAAGAGATATACTTACATGATCGCGTAAGGAAGCTTCTTGTCTGCTTTGTGCCATCGACTGGATGGAGAAGATGCCTGTCTTCCCTTTATGGTTTTCTTGAGAATGGTTACTCCCAGTACCTTCGAAGTTTTGAAGACCAAAAGGAGGACGATGAACTGTCCTTTCTGGATTACACTAGGAAAATATTTACTGTTCTTCATCCCGAGCTTCGAAGATGTTTCAAGCAGTTACTATTTCATGTTCCAAAATCTTGTATTTTGGAAGTGAATTATAACAACATCATTTCACTTCTTGAACTGCTTGAAGATTTCAATACGCTCCAGAGGAAAACTACCAGGGATGAAATGAAGAATGTTTTCATGTATACAGATGTTCCCAGGAAATCCAGCATGGCAAAGTTTTCCAAAACAGTGGTAGCTCTTGGCAAAACCAGAATTAAATGCCTTGAGCTGCTAAAGATGCTATTAAGCTCCTTGAAACTTCCTATAACATCCTCCAAACGAGCCATCCGTGAATTCTGTATGGAAAATGCCAGCATAATTTTCTGCACTGTTTCTAGCTCTTCGAAAGTGACAAACAATAAAAAACTAGAATTGCTTGTTGTTGATGAGGCTGCTCAGTTGAAAGAATGTGAAACATTGATCCCTTTGCGTTTGCCTGCTCTGAAGCATGCTATCCTTATTGGTGATGAGTGCCAACTACCAGCAACGATCAAAAGTAAGGTTAGTTCTTGATGCTATATTCTTGTATCAGATCTATTAATATGGTAAGCATGCGATTCCCCATTTGTTTTGTTACATTTGTGTCCTGTCATGTGATATTGTGTTAACTGTAGGTTTGCGAGGATGCATTATTTGGGAGAAGCCTCTTTGCGAGGTTGAGTTCACTGGGACATGAAAAGCATCTGCTTAATATGCAATATAGAATGCACCCAACCATTAGCATTTTTCCAAACACCAGCTTTTATGGAGGGAAACTCTTAGATGCTCCTAGTGTCATGCAAAAAGAACACCGGAAGAAGTATCTTCCAGGTTCTATGTTTGGTCCTTACTCTTTCTTCAATATTGAAGATGGTTGGGAGGATGTCGATGAACTTAGTCATAGCAGGAAGAACATGGTTGAAGTTATCGTTATCCAGGAAATATTGCAAAATCTCCAAAAAGGTATGTGTTACATCGTCATACTATTTGGTTACCTGTCAAATTCCTCTTTTGTTTTTGGCTACCTTATGCTGTTGAGGTGTTACAAGAGTATTAGCTTTATTTCTTAACCATTTATTTGTACTTTTAGCTGAAATTTATTGATGATTGAACATGTTTATTAGCTATATGGAAAGATGATCATAAACATGCCTTTTCAGTTAACAAGTCCAATTAGTTTCATGTTATGATAATTATGTTTAAGGTTCTTATGAAAGGTTGCCATCTAGATCTTAGCACACATCAGTAACAGTTTTCAGTTTCGGGAACTTAGTAGCAATGTCCCTTTGTTCACTCTAGAAAAATTGAAAAATAAAGTGATAGTGTGACACCTTATAGGATGCCATGTTCGTTTTAATAAGATACTCTTTTAACCATTTATTTCTTAACCATTTTTTGTCCATGTTCGCATAGGATACATGATGCTAATCGTCAAAACAACACTTTTTTTGCTCTTTATAGCATGGATATTAGGGCGAATGCTTACTGTAAACATTTCACCGTGCAGCTTGCTCTAAGACCATGAAGAAGGTCACAGTTGGTGTCATATGCCCATACACTGCTCAAGTTCTAGCAGTCCAAGAAAAACTTGGGAAAACAAAGTTTGGCTCCTTACTAGTAAAAGTTAATTCTGTTGATGGCTTTCAAGGTGGCGAGGAAGACATCATCATTTTATCAACTGTCAGATCCAACTCTGATGGGGTGGTAGGGTTTCTTTCAAATCAACAACGTACAAATGTATCTTTGACAAGAGCAAGGTATGTTATGCTACTGATCGTGTGTTCCTTTTTTGATCTATTTTTTCTCTTCCCTCCTTGGTGGTTTACTTATCCTACTTTGGTTGCAGACATTGCCTTTGGATTTTGGGAAATGCGGCAACCTTGTCTAGAAGTGGTTCTATCTGGGCAGATCTAGTTTGCAATGCAAAGGAACGACAGTGTTTCTTTAATGCAAAACATGATGGGGCTATTTCTCGTGTGATTGCTAAGCATGGGAGTGAGCTCAGTTCAGCTAAAGACAGAAGGGATACACCTCTAAAAGTTATGAATAACATGGTTCAGGTATTGATTCGCTGGACCCTTTGCTCTACTGCCTATGAGTTATCTAGAATAAGTTTGCATCCTTTCTCATGTTCAATTTGCCAAACAATGCATTCGTGACTGCACTATTTATTCTTGAAAACTGAAACACATGTTGCCAAATAGATTATCCAGAACTTTCCGTGGACTTTTTCTTGTGTCAATGGCTCTAAAATTTATAGGTCTAGGTATAAAGTTACATAGGGTATCTCACCTGGTATAGAGTGCCATGGAACCATAAAAGCTTAAATTTTCAGAAGTTATTTTACTCCCTCCGTTCCACAATGTAAGACTTTTTAGCAAGCTAGTTTAGCTTGCTAGAAAGTCTTACATTATGGAACGGAGGTACTTGTCAGGAATCCATTTTTTCAGACTCCTCAAACCTGAAAATGCAGCAACATGAGAACAGAGCTACGAGAAAATGGCTGAATAATAGTCCAAAATGTGCTACCATTGCTACAGTCAATAACTTGGTAGGAGTACCTGGGTGTCCTGTGTGCAACACTTGTTATAGATCACATGCTACTTGTTGCTATGACAAATTCTTACTATAACTGAAGTGCATGCAGTAAATTTGATATCTGAAGTTGTTGGCTGAATCTTATCAAGCTCATAATTTTTTGTTCCCATTTAGGTTCAGGTACCATCTCGAAAGGGGCGGAAACAAAAACATCGTTTTTCAAAATGTGTTTCATCTCATGTTGGGAGTCGATCAAGTGGTATCTCTACCAGTTCTGATCCGCATCGCCGAAAGGGTAAAGAGGTTGCTGAAGATATCACTGCTTCATTAAGCAATCTCAGTTTCCGTTGAAGGTTCTTCGCTCTCGGAGAGCCAAGCTTTTTTTTGGAGATGAGTATAAAGTCATGATCTGTTTCTGAATGCCCACGTCTACAGAACTGACGGCAGAGTGAGTTCATCCTGTACAGACTCGTTGGCCAAACCATGTTGTGTTGTAGGAACTGGCCCATAAGAATTCTATTTCGGCTCACACAATTCTGCAGGATTGTGTCGAGTGAAAGTTTAGCCTCATTGGGAACGCTGTTCAGTTTAGATGTCCAAACCTAAAATGCTTTTGGACATGAATGTTATTCCGCGGTTTGAAGTTTGCGGCTGTGCTCTGCACTCGAAACCGGTCTTCGTTTCTTATGGGTTCCCCTGCTATTTGAAGATGGCATGGTATTGCTGGGCTAGTACTATTTCATCCGGGCTATGATTTGTTGATCGTGCTATTTTAACTAACAAGGATGTTAACATTTTCGGTTGTATGTGGTGGTATGACGCTTCGGAGTAGTACCCCGTGTGTGCTGGTTTGGTTAGTTTCACTCACGTAGACAGCTAAAAGCGTCAAATTCAAAAAAAAAAGACAGCTAGAAGCGTCACGTCTGAAAAACACCTACTCTTGCGAAATCACTAGAAAAGGGTCGGCCTTCCATAAGGTGAGCCCGCGCGCGCTCTGGACGTGACACTTGTCGCTATACTTGGGTATGGGCAGCCCGATCGGCCCGGCCCATAGGCTCGACGGGCTTTTCCATGGGCCGGGCCTGGGCCTAAGTTTTTAGGCCCGATGCATGTCCGGGCCGAGTCTGGGCTTTGTTTTTTGGTGTTTTAACGAAGAGGCCCGAAAGCCCGACGTTTTTCCCGCCCACGGGCTGGGCCTGGGCACGACTGTCAGGCCGGACCGGGGCTGGGCCTTGGGTTTGTGCTGCAGACTCTTTTAGGCCCGACCCGAAGCCCGGCCCGGCCCGAGATATGGCCATGGATACTTGTCGCGCTCTCTTTTCTCCTAACCTCCATAGAGTGCCTGCATGCGTGACAAGTGTCGCCACCAGAGAGTTTTGGTTTGCCACCACACAGACGGGAGGTGGAGCGTGAACGCATTTATTTCGTGATTCCCTTTTTTAAAATGAAATATCTCCTAAACCGTATATCGAAATTACGAACCGTTTTCATATTTGACATCCTCGCGTCGAGATCTTCAAAACTAGATCCCATGTTGATAGGTTTCGAGAAATTTTTTGTGTACACTCAGAATCAACATAGATGTACGACCAATTACACACAGATGTACGTCCAGGTGCAGTGAACGAAATACGTCCCAAGTGCATGTGCTGACGTACACCCCACGTGCACCACGGGTTTAAGCCCGAATGATTGTACAACCAGTTGCAGGCGGATGTATACCCGTGCGGATGTACACCCAGTCGCTTGTACACCCACGCGCTTGTACACACAGTGAAAGACCGACGTACACCCAGACGGGTGTGCACTCAGTGAAGGGCCGGCGTACACCCAGGCGGATGTACACCCAGGTACACCGCGCGCATACTTTTCAGAACAGTTTTTGTATACTTTCAGTAGCATTTTTTTATACTTTTATGTATTCTTTTAATAGAACGTTTGTATACTTGCAGTAGCAATTTTTTTTTATACTTTCACACATGTATACTTTTAGAAACAACGTTTCTATACTTTTTAGATACAACACGTGTGTACTTTTTAGATGAAACGCCGTAGGCGTTTTGCTCGAGGCGAAGCCGAGCGGTAGTACGAGGCAACGCCGAGCCGTAGCACGCACTACGACCAATGCACGCTTCGACCAATGCGCACAACGACCTATGTACCCCCTTCAAGATCTTTATAAATGGATATCGAGGCGAAGCCGAGGCGTAAAAAATATCGAGGCGAAGCCGAACATCGTGCTACTAGATATACATGGTGTACACACACGTGCGTGCTACCGAAAGTATAAAGCATAAACAACAGGGTGTACGAAGTTCGAAAAATAAGTTTCTCGAAACCTATCAACATGGGATCTAGTTTCGAAAATCTCGACGTGAGGAGTTCAAATATGAAAACGATTCATAATTCCGAATTACGGTTCTAAAGATATTTCGTTGTGAAAGAAAGGATCTACAAAGAAATGCGTCTACTCTCTCCCGTCACGTGTCGCTCTCGCGTGCGCTCGTTTTGCCCTTCCGTTTGCTTCCGAGAGGGAGGCTCGGGCCGGGCTTTGGACTGGGCCTAAAAAAGCCTGCAGTAGAAAACCTAGGCCTAGACCCGGCCCGGTCGTCGGTCCTAGTTTTCAGGCCCAAGCCCCTCCATGGGTGGAAAATCCTGCCGGGCTTCGGCCTCTTCCTTAAAACGCCAAAATAGAAGGCCCGACCTGGCCGTGTTTTCGGGCTCAAAACTGAGGCCTAGGCCCGGGATTTTTGGATCAGGTCGAGCTTCCCATGGCTAGGTATACTCTTGAGCTCTAGTGATGTGGCCCTTTGATGACTTGATTTACACGGATCTGAGACGAACACGAAGAGGGAAGGAACGGAGGAAGAACACGAAGAGTTGCATATATGAGCAATTTTCCAAGTGATTTAATCCATAAAGGCAGTAGCTAAAACATGGCTAGAATAACAGAAAATAATATAGACATGTGATCTACTGAAAAGTATGTAATGATAGATTCTAAGCAGAACGATAGATATATAATATGTAGCATCATAAACAGAAACATAGAAAACACTTACGGTGAAGAGGAAGAACCGACATCGGCAATGTTGGCTGGACCAGACATGTTGTCGAGGAGGTGGTCGACGTCGGGGAAGGAGTCGCCGTTGTCCGTGTTGACGAAGAAGCCGGTAGTCGCGCAGGAGCGCTCCCCAAAAACCTCATCGCCTTTCTCCCGTACAAGATCCAAAGAGACAGGGTCTCGAAGGCCTACTGTCCCGTCGCACGGTGTACGCGACGACATGGGATAGAGAAGTCTTGATCGGCGGCGCAATTCTCGAGACACGTACGCCTGAAGAGGAAGAACTGACATCGGTAGTGTTGGCTAGATCATAAATGTTGTTGAGGAGGTGGTCAACGTCGGAGAAGAAGTCGCCGTCATCCGTGTTGACGAATAAGCCAGTAGTCGCGCAGGAACGCTCCCAAAAAACCTTATCGCCTTTCTCCCGTATATAATCCGAAGATACGAGGTTCCGGAGGCCTACCATTGCACGGTGTACGCGGCGACATGGGATGTAGAAGTCTTGATCGGCGGCGCAATGCTCGAGAACCATGAGGCAATCGCATGTAGATGTAATTGTTGTTGTGTGTCTGAATGAGAGGAGCGACCTCTCTTTTATAGGCACGGTAGCAGGAGGCGAATGGGCATCGTGGAAGAACAAACGAAAAGACGTGAGGTGAACTGAACAGCCGACAGCCGAAGTCGAACAACCAACCACTCACGTGCATTCATTTCCCCGCTAATGTTTCAGCTACATGTTCGTTCATTTTTGTCCATTCCTGTGTGACAAAAGGAAGACAACGCGTATGCGCAGTATAGGTCCTAACTCGGCTCGGTTCATTCCGGCAACCCGCGACGCGTGCGCGTCGATACGTGGTGAGGCGGTGAAAGCGCATGGTGCCCCCATATGTGGTTTTGGTAATTAATGACAATCCTTATGGACTAATGTTTGCATTGAGTTATCCTTATAGATCTTGTCCATAGGAAATAATGGAGTTCATGTGTTGAACTCTATTAGATTCCTTGATGGCCATTGTTATATGCAAGGATTTATATGAAGAATGTTCATGGTTTGAGTTGAGCTTATTGCTAGTGTGTCTTGAAGAAAAGGATTAGGTGATCTTTCATTATCATCTTCAAGACATCATCATTTGAAGTAAGAAGCAAAGATACAAGGTTGATCAAGCAAGCGATCAACACTCAAAGCTACAATTTGTACCAAGTGGGGTTGTGTATCTCATGGTATGGTAAGCAATTGTAAATATAACTTTGTGAACTAACCCATGATATGTGTGTGTGGCATTTCTATGTGTGGTTAGGTATCTTTCCATGGGCATGAACCAAAAGGAAGATTTCATATAGCCCGTGGTCTATGTCGTCGTCAAGCGGTATTCGTCATCTACCTTGACGTGGAAGCTCAAGTGAAGCATCTAGAAGATATCCTATGCTTGATGCTTGCCACCCTTTTGGAGATTGTGTCCTTGTGAAGATTTGTCGAGAAGGGTCTCTCCCATAATGGTGTATGGGGGAGCTAGTCTCTCCCATAATGGTGTATGGGGGAGCAACTTGCAAGTCTTCATCAAGCGGAACTTGTGCTAGCAAGCGCAATCAAGAAAGAAGATCCAACTTGAGAGAGTCAAGATCGTCATCATCTAGCTCAAGTTGAATGCTCAAGGCAAAGATATAATCTTGATAGGTTTTCTATTTTACCGGTCTCGTGTCTTCGGGAGACCGGGTTATAGGATAGATAGTCGTACTATCAAGAAGGGCTCTCAAGTGAGTAACGTGATCGAATTGTTGTGGAGAGCTCAAACCTTTGCATACTTTGCATATCATCTTTCTTGGTTATTATTTGGCTTTTGTATCCCTTGGGTTCTAGTGCTTGTCGTGATCTTCATGGCAAGCCAAGGTTTACCGAAAACGGTTTTGGTAAGAAAAACTTGTTGCGATTTTGGTGGTGAAAATATCCGGTTCAGCTTTGAGAATGTTTCCACACCTTACATGTGTGGTAAATTCTCCATTCCTTTTTGTTTGTATAGTCCTTGTTATTACCTTTCCAACCCATTTGGATTCACCTTATTCGGAGTTCATTCGCAAAAGTTATGTGTGTTTTCGTGTTGGAGGTTTTACCGAGTGTTCCTATTTGAGAGGTCTAAACCTTTACCCATTTGGTTTTATATTCCATTTATGTACAATGATGTTTCTCTGCATATTCTTGTAATTCTCTTCTTTGCGATTTCAACGAGCCCAAGAACATCGAAAACGGAGTTCATATGCAAAAGTTATAGCATTTCTCGTATCGGTTGTCAGTCTCACAGTTTGCATCCGGAATATTCCGGGGCCATTCAGGCCATAACGGGAAAAGGCTATGTTTGCATCCGGAATATTCCGGGGTCCGGATTATTCCGGGCCAATCCGGCCTAGTCGCATTTTGGGCAGAAAACGGCTAGTTTTTTAGCACCTATTTAAGGGGCTTTCTTCCCCAAAGTCGCTAAGATTTTCCTAGCCCGTTTTCCCTCTCTCTCCCCATCATTGTTGACTTTGGAAAGCTTGCTCCTCTCTCAATACCTCCAATGATTCTTGCATATCTTTGAGGGAGAAGTTAGAGGAGATCTAGATCTATATTTCCACCAATCCATCCTCCTTCTTAGTGAGGGAAACCTAGTAGATCTTGATCTTGGAGTTCTTGGTGTTTCTCCATTGTTCTTCCTCTCTTATTCCCCCATAAGAATTTGTTGCTTTGTTGGAATTTGAGAGTGGAGGATTTTAGCACTTGTGCTCTTGCCATTTGCATCGGTTGCATCGGTTTGGTCTCTCCACGAGGATTCGTGGAAGTGAAAGATTGTGAGCTTGTTACTCTTGGGTCTTGGACCCTAGACGACTTGTGGTGTTCTTGGGAGCCTCCAATTGAGTTGTGGATGTGTGCCCCAAGATTGTGGTGACACCGAGAGCCTCCAATTGAGTTGTGGATGCGTGCCTCGGGTTTGAAGGTTCAATAGTGAGAGGTGAACTAGGCCTTCGTGGCGGAAGTTCATCGGAGAATAGGGTGAGGCCTTAGGGGCGTTGAGTAGGCCTTCGTGGTGAGCTCACACCCCTCCAACGAGACGTACTCCTCTTGTGGGAGGAACTCGGGAATACATCATCGTCTTCGTGTGCCTTGGTTATTTCTATACCCGAGCTTTTTTACTTATGCAATTTACATTGTGATAGCCTTCGCGCTTAAAGTTATATATCTTGCTATCTCCTTGTTACTTGTCTTGCTTAGCATAAGTTGTTAGTGCATCTTGTTGACCCTAGAATATTTAGGTTGTATGCTTGTTAATTTAAACACCTAGTTTATTTCCGCATTTAGCAATCTTTAACCGGAAAAGTTTTAATCGCCTATTCACCCCCCCTCTAGGCGACGTCGTTGTCCGTTCAATTGGTATCAGAGCCTCGTATCTCTTTTTTAGGCTTTACATCCTAGAGAGTACGGTGTTGTTTAGAGAAATAGAGCATGATCCCGCTTTTATATTCTATGGTAGAAATTATGATGTTTGGAAAATTCGCATTCTTAATTTTCTTACGGACATGGGTCCAAAGTATGTTAAGAGAATTGTAGATATGGATTTTCCTCCTCCAAAGGATTCTCAAAACTTATCTTTAGAGGATGAGGAAAACTCTTATCTCGATACTCTTGTATCTAATGGTCTCTTGTGTGTTTTGAGCGATGTAGTTATTGATTCAATCATGCCGTTTTGGAACGCTCATGAGCTATGGACAACCCTTCAAGATATATATGATGTGTCCAACATTATTGAGGATGATTGTTCTCCATCCACTTCCGGCCGTGATGAGTTCACATCCTTCTCCACTCCACCAACATGTGATTTGTCACAAGGTAATGATATGGTGAGTGGTGATAGAAATTGCATTGTGGATAGTGAATTTGCTATTGACTATACTCATCTCTATCCCATTGCAATGATCTATCTTTGGACTTAATATCTTCTAGCACTCAAAATTACATACATGCTAGTGTTGATAGTCCTTGCATATCATGTAATAGTTGTTTAACTAAATCTCATGATGATATGCTTCCTATGTCTTGTTTTCATAAAAACAATGCTTCCATTTCCTCTAGTACTTGTGTGGCTAACAATGTAGAGGAATCCCATATTGTGGTGGAACAAGACATGGACCTTATTGGCGCTTCAAGTCAATCTTCATCTTCGTTATCCATTTATCATGTGTTCCTTATTGATAGGGATTCAAAGGTATCTCCACCTTTGGAACCCACTACATCTTGTGATGATGAGGATGAGGATATATTTTATGGTGAGCTTGAGGATGAGGTCTCTTTAATGGAGAAGGGTGAGTTGGTTCTTCTTGATCTCCCTAAAGGTAGTAAAGCTATCACTCCCTTGGGTGAAATATTGGCTTTTGCTATTAATATCTCTAAAATCATTGAAAAGAAAGGTGAGATTGAAAGAAGTGATGCCGATGAAAAGGCATCCCTCACTATGTCTCTTGAGGAAGAGCATGAGCTCCGAGTTACTCTTGAGGAGAAACTTGAATCTATTGAGGAGATCTATAATGAACAAATAGCCTATCTCACTAAAGCACGTGACCATACTAATGCTAAATATAAAGTGCTTAAAAGTGAAAAGGTTGAATTTGTTGTTGGCAATGCTAATCTAATTGAGGAAAACTCTAGGTTGAATAATGAGCTTGCCAAATTGTCTTCTTCTATTTCTAATGATTCTTGTGCTACTAACTCCACATCTTGTGAAGCATCTATTTTGAAGGAGAATGTTGAGCTAAGGGCTCAACTTGAGTTGATGACTAGCAAGTGTGGGAAATTGGAAGAAACTCATGAAAAGCTATCTAGCTCTCATGAGGATCTTCTAGCATCCCATACCAAGCTAAAGTTAGCTCTTGAGGCTATGACTACAAAGGTAACATCTTGTGAGCCTCATGTGGGTACTAGCACAATATCTTCTAGTAATGCTATATTGACTTGTGCTCGTCTCGGTAATTCATCCTCCCATAATGTTTCTACATCTTGTGATGAATTGCTTTCCTTTCCTTGTTGCTCTAGCAATGAAGCATCCACTTCCTCTAGCTCTTGTGTTTATTCTAACCATGTAGAGGAAATTAAAGAGATCAAGGCCCAAGTCACTTCTTTGAAGAAAGACTTGGAAAAGAGTCATGAAGGGAGTTCCACCCTTGACAAGATGTTGAGAGTGCGAAGACTTCCCAATGACAAGAGTGGACTTGGATTCAACTCCAATATCAATAACAAGTCCAAGGTTGACAATAAGAAGGGCCAAGAACAAGTAAAAGATATGGCCAAGATTATTTGCTTCAAGTGCAAGATTGAAGGGCACCATGTTAGATCTTGCCCTTTGAAGAAGAAATCTCTAAGTGATAAGCAACTAGGGAAGCGGCCTCTTGTTCAATCTCATGCTCAACCACGAGTTGAACAACGGCCACCTCCTAAGAAGACTCAAGCAAATGCTCCTCTTGTTGAGAGGCCTATTGAGAAGAAATAAAAGAGTCGATGTTGCTAACTTTGTCGCGAGAAGGGACACCTTGCTTCTTCATGCACTAATGGTACATTATCCAACCCTATCCTTGTTGATGATGTTTATTCCATTCGGAAGGATAATGTGGGCAATGTGTTTACCAAGTTTGTTGGTACTCAAAGTGGTGTCAAGAAAAGAACCATTTGGGTTGCCAAACCTATTGTGACTAACCTCTTAGGACCCAACTTGGTTGGGGACCAACAAGCTCAAACTTGATCAATAGGTGTTGGTGGAGGGCATTGGAGACTTGGCTATCTCATGAAGAATTAAGGGATATTCATCATTTATATTTCCACAAGCCAAGTCATGTGGATTATATATATCTCTTATCCAATGTTCCTCCTTGCGGTAACTTGTATCTAATTCATATATTCTTTGAAAGTTGCATGCTCCCTTGCATATGTTAGTTTTGTTTCTAGCATGCGTTTGTATATGTCGTGCTTACTACTTACCTATCTTGAGTAATCTAGTTATGTTTGTTGGTTTGCATTCCATGTACTTGTGTGTTTTGTGTTGAGCCTTCATTGCAATTCTTGCTTATTTTAGTTTGCTCTTTGAGAGATTAATGGACTATCCCATTTTGGGGAAGTAATATGCTCTTGGCACTTTACTATCCTAAAATGTGTGTACATGAGGAATACCACTTAGTGTTGATATATCAATATTATATTTTCTCTATATGGTATGTCTTCCTCATGAGAAATTCAAATTCTAATGTTCATTAACTTTCTCTAGTTGGATTTATTTTCTTTGCCTCTTGTTAAAAAATGGATTATCATATTATGGGGGAGTAATAAGCTATGTGCATATTACAAGCCTATAAAATGTGAACATGTGAGGTATTGCCACCTAGAATTGATATTGTTAGTTATCTTGTTCTTATTTGGCATGTTGCTCAAACAAGTTCCATGTTTTATTAAATGTGTTTTTGTCTCTCTTGTTTTGGTATCTTGTTTGTAAGAGAGTTTCTTGTTAATTTGCTTTTTCGGGTTTTATTTGAAACCTTCAAGAATCTCTATTTAAGCATGTTTTTCTATTCCTATCTTTTGTCACATGCTTATGTTTTGTGAATATGATTGTGAACAAATCTACCACCGAGAAATATCTCCATACATCTCTTGTCCTTGACAAGTGATGATAGTTTGTGGTAAGTTTATTGATCATATTTACTTTGGCCTTTGCTAAAAAAAATTCCTTGTTTCTTGCCAATGTTTTGTTTGGTTTAATTCCCTTGTGTCTTCCTTGCTCTACTCAAAATTTTTGGTGTGCTTTCTTGTGGTAGGAAAAGCAATGATCCCATACATGTGCACGTATGTTCAAATTCATACTTCTTTGAGTTGCACTATTCTTGGGGAATGTAACATCCACCTTTTTGTAATAAAAAGTTTGTGTGTTTGTGCTTGTGATCATGTCATGTCATGCATGCATTTTGAACCTCTGGTTGGTTTTAAAACAAGTGCATTAAAATTTAATACCGGAGTTTATTAAAATCACTTAAAAGTGCCAATTTAAATGATGGTTTAAAATGGTGCAATTTTTGCCAACCAAAAATATGTTGAGGTTGTCAATGTGTTAAGGAACTCAAAACTAAATTTTACCAAATTTTACCATTTGCAGAAAGGCCCTCAAATCCTTCTTTTAAGCTGCAGTTTTAAAAGTAGTAGGGCCCTTTTCGCAGTTTCTGTTTTTTTTCAGGGGGGTTTTTGGAAAACCTCTTTTGTCATCTTCTTCCTCACGACAGTAGACGGAAGCTCCCCGACGCCGCCTCCCCCGCCACCTCCTGCTTGTCCTCCGAAGGATAAGGGCAAGGAGAAGCCTCCCCGTACGCTTCCACCTCCTCAATCGGCCTCGTTCTCTCCTCTCTGTTCCTCACGTGCAGGAACCCCAAACCCGAACCCTAGCCGCCGGCCATACACGCTCGCCGCCGGCGAATCGACCGCCCCCGCGCCCCTCCGAGCTTTCCACTAGCTCCGCCATCCCCGGCTCCTCCTCCTCGAGCACGCACGGCAGCCGGGACGGCCGGGAGGGCCTCAATTTCCTCGCCGGAATCCGCCACGGCCGCCGCCGTCCTCCTCTCGCCGCCGGCGATTTCCGCCATCCCTCGCATCGCTGTCGAGTCCATCGTGTTCACGGTAACCTCAGGAGCACGCCGGTGCCCTCCCCTTTCCCCCTCCCCCTCTGTAGCTCGTCGCCGGCGGTGCCCGCGGTCCGCCGCCGCCGCACGAGCTCGCCGGCGAGCATTCCGACGACCTCTTGGTCGACCGAGACCACCCCCGCACTCCCCTCGGTCTCCTCCACCTCGTGGGCAAGATCGTTCCTTGAAATTTCCAGCAAATTCGTCGATTGCATCGCATATGTGCCAATTCGGGCTCGGGTGATGTCATCACGACATCATGCCGACGTCATAAGGCAATTTTTCTGTTTAATTTCTTTAAATGAAAACGGTACTGACACCTGGACCCCACCTCATTTAAAATTACAGAAAAATAATATTTTTTGTAAATGCAATATCTTTTGTTTCATAATTCAGAAAAATGTGTTCAATATACCATTTTGTTCAGAAAAATGTACTCTACATGTTTATGTCATCTGCACACATTTTTGACAAAGTTGAATTTTGAGCATTATTTAAATCATTTAAAATAAAGAAAATAAGTATTTATTCAAGAAAATTAGAAAATTACAAGCTATATGTCAAAATGCTTAGAATGACAAATGTAACCTAGTTATGGTGTTTTCAACCCCTTTTGAGCAATTAAAATTAGTCTCACTTTCAGGATTGCCCGAATCGGCCTCCGAGGTCCACTTTGGGACTAATTTCACAAAAATTGTTTACTTAACATATGAACCCTAGAAACCCATGAACCAAGTTTAGGGATTCTCTTTAATGCATTCAAATGTTCATTCATACATATTGAGCATTGCATCGATGCCTGTGTTGAGTGTTGTTCTCTCTTTCCGATGTTTGCTTTTATCGGTAGACCTCGAACCCGGAGAGAAGTTCGACACCCCTGTTGACGAATACTTGGTCTAAACAACCAAGTCAAGCACTTATTCCTGAAGCTTTGGTCTGGTTTTCTTAAAGCAAGGCAAGCATAACCTCTTATCTGCCCATATATGTTTTCGAAGTGTTCTCCTTCTCGTACGATGCATGCTTTACAAAGTATCTTGAGTCAATAGATAGAGTTATCCTATTTATTTGCATAAACCAGATATCATGATTCAATTGTCCTAGCAGACATAGGATTTGTTTGTGTGTATCGCCAAAGCCTAAAATATGCCATGCTTAGTCATACATGTCTGTTGATCTCTGCTCCATCCGGTTGATGAATCAGAGTTACGAAAAGAATCTAGTATGACAGGATGACGTGGTAAGGTTTGAGATGCGTGGTTAATATGATTAAAGGCTTGGATGAGTTGCCGCATGGGATGTGGTGATTTTCCTCGTTCATGCCCCTAGGAGCGAGTTCTCGCCTTTGAAGCCAAGACTGATCGTGCAACCACACGGGGATTGGATTCCCCTCGGTTTCAACTTGTCTAGTTTGTTCCATGGGTTGCCTAGTTCGGGAGTTCCATTTGGATTTGCGGGGATGTCAAAAAAGTTTATAAAACTAGGACGTGGCGGTGCAACAGCCTGTGGCGAGACAGTAGTTGAAGCACCGCTCACAAAGATAGAGACCCGACATGAGATGGCCACTCCCTATTGGCGGTCCATCTCTACTCGGAGCGACTCATGGAATAGGCGAAGCAAGGGAAAGATCGTGGTCAACCACCCTCTGTCGGCGCATCGTCGGAATTGTGCCAATAGCTTGGCATTAAGAGTCGGTTGATACGTGTGGGTAAAGTTGTACACCCCTGCAGGGTTTAATCTTTTCGAAAAGCCGTGTCCACGGTTAAGGACGACTTGGTGACAGATCCTGAGATCATAGATAACTTGAATATGACGTAAAAGATGTTGCCAATGAATGATTAGTTTCAAGAGGTGGTTCCGGTTATCATGTGTTGAGATGATGTTTCGAAGGTCTTGAAGACAATACCCGAGGAAAGGGTGTTCTTTTAAAAGATTTGTGAAAAACTTCTCAGTCTCCCTCTATTCGAAACAAAGTTGGCTTTACGCAAAACAAGCTTCATAAACCCTTTTATGAACAAGCAGATATATAATAGGTTAACTAAGTCTTGTTGAGTACCTCCGGTACTCATGTTTGCTTCAACTTGGTTCAGGTGGAGTTCCATATCTCTGGTGGTGTATCAACATGGACATCGACGGATAGTTTGGGGTTTCCCAGGTGGCAGCCTGAAATCTATGGGCTGGGACGTTGCCTTATGTTGCGGCCTCTTAGGCCTTTTTGGTTCTTGTTGATTAGCAACATATTTTGCCTTCCGTTGTCCAATGTAATGTTGGGTCATGTGACCTCTGTTTGTAAGCTATACTCTAGTATTACTTGCTTAATAAAGCTTCATGTCTAGAGTGCTGTTTTGAACGGTTGTTGGTTTCGAGCTCATTGTTATAAAATTTTGGCTATGCCTGCATAGTTGTCGCAGTCGAGGGGTTGTGGAGCCGATGATCCATGTCCGAGCCCGCCTGCCGATGTGATTCGGCCTGGGGCGAGGTAACCCCAGTAACCCTCGATTCTTGTTGCACTTTCTGGACACATAGCAGCTCTGTATAACTTTGGTCCCGTTCCTTCAGTTTCATCCGACTCGTGGACGCTTGGGGTATGCATAATTGGTTATGACTAGCATGGATACAAGGAGTAGTAGACCGGGGATCCGGACTACGTGCCGATGAATCTGGTCTGCCTGCCGTTGTTTGTTGCGGTCAGGGCTGGTAACCCTGAAGGCCTTGTGAGTCCATGGCTAGGAGCACATAACAGTATATCTCTGGGTCCGGGGTCTGACAGGGAAGCTATCCTACATTGAGTAGATCACCGTTCTTTATATTGGTATTGCATCTAATTGTTTTTATTTAAACATGACTAGTGTTTGAATAATATATATGGAGAGTAATGATTCCATTGTGTGCGTTTTGTATTCAAATGCAAGATCATAAATAATGCACTATTCTTGGAAGAACTATCCTATATGCATTTGAACACTCGTTGTCTTTAAATTTGTATTTTATCCCAATGACGTGTCTCTTTGGAAGACGAACATTTTTCATCTTGGTACTTTGTGTGCTATCATGAAAAGTGTAGAGGGTTTGTTTCTTCCTTGATATTTTTTTTGGTATCTTCTCTATTTGATTTCCTCAATCATGTGTTGATTTGGGGTCTTGATATAATTTGGACAATTCTTTTTTTTCACTCTTATGAGTGGCTTCTTGGTTTAATTGGGTCTTTGTCCAACTTGTATCTTGTTTTGGTTCTTGAAAGTTTTGTGCATGCATATTTAATATGTATATCTTTTTGCATGCTTACTTTCGTTGATCCAATATATAGGATAAACTCCATAAAATCCTAAATGGCTAAGATGTGCATGAAATTCAAATTCATATTAATATGCACATATTTATGTGGAGTTTGTCCTATGTATTGTAGTTGTTCTAACTACTTTGGACCCAATGAGTTTGGGTACCATTTTGTACTTGAATTTTGTTTTTAGGTACAATGGAGATACATTGGTTGCTTGCTCCATTCATAAGGAAGGTGTTCTCACCATGGTATTATAGGATTCAAGCTACGATGATTATCAAACTCGCATCCTCTTCATCACCAATGTCGTCTCGGTAACAAGTATCTATCTCATGCATACATTTCTAGCTTTCAACCTTGTGTAGGTTGCATCTTGGCATGAATTCCATTTGTTGCATTTCATTTGGTTCTTGCAAATGTCTTCTCAAAAACATCTTTATTGCAAATATGAGTAAGCCGGGATGATTACATATCTAGGGTATATTTATAATCATTTTATGATTCACCAATCCCAAGTATATTAATCTAGCAACTTCTACTCGAACTCTCTCATATGCAATATTGATGAATTCTCAAAAACCATTTGTCTTTTTGTGATACGTGTTACCTTTCTCAAAGCATTCCAACTATCACTTTTCCCTTGTGATATTTGTGATCCTTTGATGAGTTGGTTTACTTGTTCATATATATCCCTTTAAGATTCAGTTAAGCTTAGTGCTTTGCTTTCAAGCAAAAAATCCTATTGGTATATTTATGAACCTCTCTTGGATATGATGTTCTTCACCTTTGTACCTATTTTGTGTGTGCATGTTTGTTTGTGGATATATATCTTTGTGATTGGTGTCCACTTAGAAATTTATACACACGGCAATAGTTACATCTTTAATTGATATTCTTTTTCTTTAGTGACCACGTTTTATTGCTTTATATTCTTTGGTGGTTCCTAAAAGGCACAAGCTTTGTTTTTCTTTTGGTATTCCCTTTTCATCTTAATAAGCTTGTGGACCTATGTGTTTTATCCTTTGTAGATTCGTGTGTATGGGAAATACATGATATGCACTATGTGCCTCCTATATTGAAATACTATGTTGATGATTTTATCATCCTATTAGTCTTCTAAAAATGTTTTTCCTTGTCACACACATCTACTTCGGTTGAGTAAATCTTTATTTGTCGCTTCTTGATCTTAATTGCTCAACTTTTGTTTGTTTGCAAGTTTCTTTGCTTCATTTCCAATCTATTCTCTTGCTCTTGTTTGTGTTCAAAATTATCTAGAAGGGAGTGATGATTCCATGTTGTGCACATTATATAGTAATTCAAATCTAACATTGTGCATGTACCTTGGGGAGTTTCCTCTCGATTTTCTAGAACTCTTGGTTGATCTTACCATAATTTTGTTTTTGGTAAATCGGTTTTTCGGATCCTTTGGTTGGTTGCTCCTTTGTGAATGTATCCTTCAACATTGATTTTCTTTATAACTGTTTGGATCCTCAGTATAGTTTGATCTCCCTCCATCGATTCATAGTTGGATATATGCACTTGTTTTCACTCATATCATGAGGAATGTTGGGTTTTCCCTTTTCAAAAAAAATATCATGAGGAATGCATACACTATGTGGGAGCTCTTATTATATTGGCCTTCTAATATTTTTTTCCCATTTCGGCAATGGATGCCAATGGGGGAGAAGTTCAGAGGGTTTAAGGGAATTTGGTTTTATGCTTTAGTTTCGTTCTTAAGCATTTGCCTTCCATGCTATTGCATCCTTGCTCTTTGTTGTGCATAGTTGCTTAATTCATCATATAAACCCTGGTAAAAAGGGATTGTCATCAATTACCAAATTGGGGGAGATTGAAAGCGCATGGTGCCCCCATATGTGGTTTTGGTAATTAATGACAATCCTTATGGACTAATGTTTGTATTGAGTTATCCTTGTAGATCTTGTCCATAGGAAATAATGGAGTTCATGTGTTGAACTCTATTAGCTTCCTTGATGGCCATTGTTATATGCAAGGATTTATATGAAGAATGTTCATGGTTTGAGTTGAGCTTATTGCTAGTGTGTCTTGAAGAAAAGGATTGGGTGATCTTTCATTATCATCTTCAAGACATCATCATTTGAAGTAAGAAGCAAAGATACAAGGTTGATCAAGCAAGCGATCAACACTCAAAGCTACAATTTGTACCAAGTGGGATTGTGTATCTCATGGTATGGTAAGCAATTGTAAATATAACTTTGTGAACTAACCCATGATATGTGTGTGTGGCATTTCTATGTGTGGTTAGGTATCTTTCCATGGGCATGAACCAAACGGAAGATTTCATATAGCCCGTGGTCTATGTCTTCGTCAAGCGGTATTCGTCATCTAGCTTGACGTGGAAGCTCAAGTGAAGCATCTAGAAGATATCCTATGCTTGATGCTTGCCACCCTTTTGGAGATTGTGTACTTGTGAAGATTTTCCGAGAAGGGTCTCTCCCATAATGGTGTATGGGGGAGCTAGTCTCTTCCATAATGGTGTATGGGGGAGCAACTTGCAAGTCTTCATCAAGCGGAACTTGTGCTAGCAAGCGCAATCAATAAAGAAGATCCAACTTGAGAGAGTCAAGATCTTCATCATATAGCTCAAGTGGAATGCTCAAGGCAAAGGTATAATCTTGATAGGTTTTCTAGTTTACCGGTCTCGTGTCTTCGGGAGACCGGGTTATAGGATAGATAGTCGTACTATCAAGAGGGGCTCTCAAGTGAGTAACGTGATCGAATTGTTGTGGAGAGCTCAAACCTTTGCATAATTTGCATATCATATTTCTTGTTTATTATTTGGCTTTTTTATCCTTTGGTTTCTAGTGCTTGTCGTGATCTTCATGGCAAGCCAAGGTTTATCGAAAACTGTTTGGTAAGAAAAACTTGTTGCGGTTTCGGTGGTGAAAATATCCGGTTCAGCTTTGAGAATGTTTCCACACCTTCCATGTGTGGTAACTTCTCCATTCCTTTTTGTTTTGATAGTCCTTGTTATTACCTTTCCAACCCATTTGGATTCACCTTATTCGGAGTTCATTTGCAAAAGTTATATGTGTTTTCGTGTTGGAGGTTTTACCGGGTGTTCCTATTTGAGAGGTCTAAACCTTTACCCATTTGGTTTTATCTTCCATTTATGTACAATGATATTTCTCTGCATATTCTTTTAGTGCTCGTCGTTGCGATTTCAACGAGCCCAAGAACATCAAAAACGGAGTTCATATGCAAAAGTTATAGCATTTTTCGTATCGGTTGTCGGTCTCACTGTTTGCATCCGGAATATTCCGGGGCCATTCCGGCCATAACGGGAAAAGGCTATGTTTGCATCCGGAATATTCCGGGGTCCGGATTATTCCGGGCCAATCCGGCCTGGTCGCATTTTGGGCAGAAAACGGCTAGTTTTTTAGCACCTATTCAAGGGGTTTTCTTTCCCAAAGTCCCTAAGACTTTCCTAGCCCGTTTCCCTCTCTCTCCCCACCATTGTTGACTTTGGAAAGCTTGCTCCTCTCTCAATCCCTCCAATGATTCTTGCATATCTTTGAGGGAGAAGTTAGAGGAGATCTAGATCTACATTTCCACCAATCCATCCTCCTTCTTAGTGAGGGAAACCTAGTAGATCTTGATCTTGGAGTTCTTGGTGTTTCTCCATTGTTCTTCCTCTCTTATTCCCCCATAAGAATTTGTTGCTTTGTTGGAATTTGAGAGTGGAGGATTTGAGCACTTGTGCTCTTTCCATTTGCATCGGTTGCATCGGTTTGGTCTCTCCACGAGGATTCGTGGAAGTGAAAGATTGTGAGCTTGTTACTCTTGGGTCTTGGACCCTAGTCGACTTGTGGTGTTCTTGGGAGCCTCCAATTGAGTTGTGGATGTGTGCCCCAAGATTGTGGTGACACCGAGAGCCTCCAATTGAGTTGTGGATGCGTGCCTCGGGTTTGAAGGTTCAATAGTGAGAGGTGAACTAGGCCTTCGTGGAGGAAGTTCATCGGAGAATAGGGTGAGGCCTTAGCGGCGTTGAGTAGGCCTTCGTGGTGAGCTCACACCCCTCCAACGAGATGTACTCCTCTTGTGTGAGGAACTCGGGAATACATCATCGTCTCCATGTGCCTCGGTTATTTCTATACTCGAGCTTTTTACTTATGCAATTTACATTGTGATAGCCTTCGGCTTGAAGTTATATATCTTTCTATCACCTTGTTACTTGTCTTGCTTAGCATAAGTTGTTAGTTCATCTTGTTGACCCTAGAATATTTAGGTTGTATGCTTGTTAATTTAAACACCTAGTTTATTTCCGCATTTAGCAAGCTTTAACCGGAAAAGTTTTAATCGCCTATTCACCCCCTCTAGGCGACGTTGTTGTCCGTTCAGGCGGGCGGCGGAGGAGCGGGCGTGTAGCCCTCTTCTTCTAATACTCATACACCAGGTGGAAGGGCCTCCCTTATAAGCAGGTGAAACTCACACTCAACTAGCAATGTGGTACTAAACATTTGTTTCACCTCTCGCCAGACACGAATGGTCACATGTGCCTATAGGATTTTAGGAATTATTGGAACAGCTAAAATAAGTTGGGCCATTTAGGACAAAATTCAAACAACCCCTAGAGGCACATATAATTTGTCTTGGGTTCCAAAATACTTTTTATATACCAGTACTATAGTGGAGACAGTTAAGTTGAACTTCCACCTAGACCTTATGTTACACTAGTTTGCTACTGAAAGACCATCTTCCGTTTTGATAATTGATGACAACATAACTAAAGGACTAATTTTTATTTTGAGTATATGCAGTGTCTATTTTACACTTCACAATATACCTGATACTCTCTATAATATCCTTAAGGGCATCACAATAATTCTCCAAAGGAAAAGAGCTCGAAAAGACAAACCTTGAAAACAGTTTCTCCAGGCAGCGGTACCTCCGGTGATACCATCGGTCGTACCAACCCCTGATGTTTCCTAGCACAACCCCAGGAGGGGGAATCCAGTGGTGCTACCGATGGTACCTCCTCCAAAACCTCCTTCGTGTGGGGCATGGCAGATCCTACACCGGAGATCACCGGTGTACCGGTGGGCATAACCTCCGGTATTACCACCGAAACGCGCCCAGTCAGCGCTGAATCAGCGTGCCCGCCCAATCAGAGCACGCCACGTGGCTCAGCCTTTTAAAAAAAAATTCCCTGGTAGATCTAATTTGGCAGTTTTACAGAAAACCCCATGTAACTTAGATCTGTCATAACTTTTTAACCGTAGATCCAAATTAAGAAGACTTGGACTTTTTGAAATAAGCATAACATGTAGATTATTTTAGAACTGTTAAAATTCAAATTTGAAAAACTTAAAATTGTTCAAATTCAAATATGCTCGTTTGATGATTTTTGACATACCTTAAATTTTATAATTCCAAAAATTGTAAATAAAATATCCGTGGAAACCTTAGGATGTATACTTCCATGTTCTCTGTCCCAAAATAATTTTTGAGCCAACTAAAATTGAATTTAGAGTTGAATGGCCTTTTGAGTGTTTTTGACTTAGTTAAATTCTGTAAATAATTTCAATATGTTTTGTTTAGCAATTTTTCTCTAAGTACTAACCTTAGATTAGAGAAATCAAAACCTAAGCCCTTGGATCCTTGAAAACCATGTCCATGTAAATTTGTGCTAGTTGGCCCTCCTAGTTGAAAACCACTAAGTCTGGATTAGTGAAAAGCCACAGAGAGGATGCTACAATTGTCAACTTGAAGATTTTCAACATGAAGCAAGAATACCAATGAAGGACTTAGCAACTTCAGAATCATCTCAAGAAGTAGAAGCACTTAGAAGAAAACAAAAAGAACTTCAAGAAGACAAGAAGACCAGCCACCTCTCTCTCTTTTCTCTAAGTCTTTCTTCCCTTTCTTTTCTGTTCCCTAAGACCTTGTGCTATGGCTAAGTTAGATCAAGACCAACCCCTAGTTTGTACCAAAACCAAAGTGTTGGAAGTTTCAATGAAGACACCACACCAAGGAGGAAGCTGATACATCATAAACGTATCCTTAATTTATGATGTTCTATGTTGTTTTCATGTTATTTCCAACATGTTTGCTATACACTTTATGTCATTTTTATCGATTTTTTGGACTAACCTATTGACAAGATGCCACAGAGCTAGTTCCTTGTTTTCTGCTGTTTTTAGTTTCCGAAAATTTGTTCTGGAAATATTCTCGGAAGGAAAATTCGAAGCCCAAAAGTCTTAGAATTCCCGAAGGTTCCACCGAGTCCCGAAGAGGCCCGAAGAGGGGCCACACCATAGGGCGACGCACCCCTTGGCCGCGCCTGGGGGTGGTGTGGGCCCCTCGGGCGTCCACCACCATTACCCTTTTGCCTATTTATTCCCCCCGATACATCAACCCTAAAAATATAACACCTTTTCCCGAGACACACACGAGGCCGCCGTCATCGTCATCCCAAGACCGGGAAGGTTCTGAGCTCTCCCCGGCACCCTGGCGGGAAGGAAATTCATCACCGGAGGGGTCTACACCACCATGCCTTCCTCCGAAGTGATGCGTGAGTAGTTCATCCCTGGACTATGGGTCCATAGCAGTATCTAGATGGTTGTCGTCTCCACTTTATGCCTCATGTTTAGATCTCGTTAGCTGCCCTACATGATCGAGATCATCTTTATGTAATGGTACATGTTGTGTTTGCTAGGATCCGATGAATGTTGAATGCTATGTATTTTGGTTATCAATCTATCATGTTATCTTCATTCATATGTTATTTATGGTCTTGCATGCTCTCCGTTATTAGTAGATGCTCTGTCCAAGTAGATGCTAGTAACTCCAAGAGGTAGTATTTATGTTTGATAGTGGGTTCATGCCTCCTTTGCATCTGTGCTCGAGTGACAGAAACGTGACGGATGGAGGATGTGTTGTTGCCATTAGGGAGAAAACAATGATGTTTACTTTGTTTACATTACACACTTTTCTTACTGCGATTATCTGTTGCTTGCAACTTAATACCCAACGCTTTTTCGGATGATATTCGGAGGGTGGATTATTAGTCATAGATGCAGTTGGATGACGGTCTATGTATCTTGTTGTAATGCCCGCATGAATCACATAGTAATGTTTATGTCTTGCAAATGCACTACGGTGCACCCTTCATTTCTGTCAATTTCCCAGCTGTAATTTGTTCACCACACATGTTATTTATCTTTTATGGAGAGACACCACTAGTGATCTGTGGACCCCGGTCCATTTTCTCATACTGATAATACACACACTGCTTCCACTATTTTCACACTGCTGCTACTACTTTCATAGTGTTCTTATATTGTTTTCCACACCATACGTTTAACCTCTTTGTGTTCAGCAAAACCAATGAGATTGACAACATCACTGCTTCGTTGGGGCAAAATGATTTGATTGTGTTGTGTAGGTTCCACGTTGCTACTGAAACGATAGTGCGCCATGCCACCTCAGCTACATCAACCTTCAGAGATTGCTTGTCCTCCTAATGGTCAATTTAACCTTGGTGTCTTTTCCGGGGGGAAAACTTGCCGCTGCACACTTCACAACCTTTCTCTTGTGGTTTACCAACGTCAGCCATCAACAAGTTTTCTGGCGCTATTGCCGGGGAGGGTGAGAATTTCTGCAAGGGGAGTCTCTCACTTCCGATCTCTTTACTTTGTTATTGTTCTGCTTAGTTTATTTTATTTTGTCTTGTTTGCTTTTGTTTATCAAAAACACAAAAAAATTATTCTTATTCTAGTTGTTATTCTTGTTTTATCATGCTTGCTATCAATGTTTGATGTCTTTGAAACTAAATCTCATTGGCAGGGTGGGTTCACGGAAGATCAACAAAAATGTTATAAGGAACACCGCTTCACAAAAAAGGAAACACTTACGGGAACAAATTAATAAATTATATATCATTGCTAGAAACTTGTTTTCTACTTATAATGTTACTAAAACACCTCTCTTTTTGTCGAAAGTTTTGAAATTGCTCTTGTTCTACCTTCCTATGATTTCTAGCTTGATGTCGAGACATCATAGTAAGGTTCATAGACGGGGGTGCCATGAGCCTACTGGTAGAACCGCGAGGAATGTGGAAGTACTGTAAACGAGAACACCGAGTTTACCAGGTTCGATATGTCGCAACTAAGGCGGAGTTCCTACTCGTGCAATCTCACTAAATCAGGGCTGAAGCCTGAAGTATACAAAGTACAGAGGTGAGTAGGTTTCGCTAACTCGGCGAGAATCAACTTCTCGACGAGTTGGCTTCTAGCTAAGTTGAGATCTGTCTTTTCTTCTTTGCTCCCGCCCGACTTTATATAGATAGCCAGACTAGGTCTTACACGAAAGAAACCTAGAAGACTACAATATCTTGTCTTGGAAAGTAAGGCATCCGGCTTCTTCTCCAAGCAAGACCACGATTGGGCTGTAGTCCGGGTTCTTCTAGAATCCGGCTTCTTGCACGCAGCTTACTGGGCCGCCCAATGGACTTTGTTCCATTACCTGCGGGCCACCCTAGTAATCCGGCCTTTGTCCAATGTCAGACATACCCCTGATTGGCATATATCCGACAGTAGCCCCCAAGAAGGAGTAAGACTTCATCCTGTCTCTCATCGTAAAGTTGCATTCTTTTTCACGAATGTCGGATTTTGTCTTGATTCTTTTTTAGCAAAGTTTTTTTTAATGCCAAACTCGGATTTACTGAAATTCGGCTTTTCTCCCATGAGCCTTCGTGGAGAAGGAACCACGTGACGCTAGAGATGAAATCCTGTTGATGTCAGGATGTTTGGGTTCAGTCAAAAGACGGAAACCATATCTCTGACAGATTCTCGCACGGGAAATGAGGAGATAGCAATACTCACCCCGCCCCCTCGTTTCCCAGAATTTCAGGCATTACACGTGTCAATCATCCAATGGCTAAAAGAGCCGTTGGAGCTAATCTTCGTGCATCCGGGCTATAAATAGCCACATCGGGGTCACCGGCCATCCTTCCGCTTCCTTCTTCCTCCTCGAGCCATCTGAGAACCAGAGCACTTAGCGCCCAGGTTGAGCCCAAGTTCCAGAGAAAACGTGCACTCGAGCCCCCAAGCCCTCACCGGAGAAAATATCGGTGGTTCACACTCTCGGCTGCGCTGCCCCCAAATGGCCACCGCAGACTCTCCCCGCGCTACCGAGCCTGCAAACGACAATGTCGACCTCTAGGACATCATCAACGACCTCGACCCTATCATCGGAACTCCTCCGCGCGCTTCTGTGAGCGTGCCGGAGGGATCTGCCAGCGAGCCAGCGGGCGGAGATCTGCATCCCGCCACCGGAACCATGCCGCCGCCCTCGGCCACACCTCCTCCTCCTCCTTCCTTCCCCGACACTGCGGAGGAGGAAAATTTTGCTCGCGGCGACGAGCACGCCGCAGCTTCCGTCACTGCTGGAGGTGGGGAAGAAGAAGAGGAAAAACGCCGGCAACTGAAGCCACTGCAATGTGGTTCCGAATCTTCTCCCGGGAATGGAGAAGGACGGATTTGTCTTGAAATACAAATGGCGGGTGGGTGAAGAAGACACCGAGCCATCTCCACAACCCGGAGAACACGTAGTTCTGCTATCCCAATCAGCAGAGGTATGGGTTTTCCGCCATCTGCGTTTTCCTCCCAGGTTCTAGACCGCTACAAAATCCAGCCCCACAACCTTCCGCCTAATTCCATTCTCTCTTTAGCCGGATTCCAAGCCCTCTTTGAGGGTTACCTAGGAATAGAACCCTGCCTAGATTTCTTTCAATACTGTTTTAACGTAAAATGTTACACCCCAGAGGGTGTACATCCGACTTGCGGAACCAACTCTTTCAACCTCCGTAGGAATAGAGAAGATTGGTTTTCCAAAATAAAGACTTCCGAGTCCATCAAATTCTGGACGGGCTCGTTTTTCTACCACTCGGATGTTCCGTTTCCTAGAAAGGAAACGGGCATTCCGGCTTTCGTCAATTCCACGGCCACGTCCCAAGAGAATTGGGCGTTGGACGCGGTCCAGACCTGATGAGAATCAAGAGGTTAATTGAAAAACTCGTCTCTTCCACTCCTCCTTTGACCGGCATGGACACAATCATATGCTGGTTCGGAAGGAGGATTCAACCTGTTTCCTTCCGTGGCAACCGGCTTATGTTTGAATACACGGTCCCGGATGATACGACGAGGGCAACGAAAAGTGCCTTATCAAAGAAGGAGTTCAAGAAGCGCGTGAACCAACTCGTCTCTACTCGTGACAAATACGAGGAGAGCCAGGAAATGTATCACGCCAAAAACCCCGCTCCCAAGGTATGTGTTTTGTCTTTTGGACATTTTTTCGAGTTTTTGTCATTTCTCGGATGTTTTGAGACTAATCTGAGTTTCTTTCTCAGTTTCTCGATCTTCCTGAGAGTGAGCTTGCCACTGATGATGAATTGGCTGCACTAAGAGCCAACTTTTAGTCTGGAGGGCGGAAACGCAAGAAGACATCTTCCAGCCAGGAAGTTATCGATCTTAACGGTGTGCCCGTCGCCACTTCGAGGTAAAAACCCCGGAATTTTTTACATTTGTCTGCTTTTCTTGCATATCTTCTTTCTCGGAATTTCAATCTAGCCTTGCCTCTACCACTCTGAAAGGAAAGGCATGAAGAAGTTGAAATCTTCCGCGCAAAGGGGACCCAAGCCATCTTCGGCAACTGCCCCAGACACTCCAATGGCGGCTAGAGAGAAAAACTCGATTGCTCGGGAGGAGTATCCCCTGCAGTCCAGCCAACCTGTTGCATCTGACTTGGATGTGCAGGAAAGGGCACCGACTGACGAAGTTGGGCCTTCAAATCTTCCAAAGGAGGAGCCAATTCCCACATTTGATCAGAAGCTTAAGTTAAAGCAAGAAGACTATTTTGACGAACACCGAAACATTCATCTATGGGCCAAAAAGTTGTTTGCCCGATCTCCCTTTATTCGCCCTTGGCCAAAAAGCGGATTTATCGTACGGAATAATTACGTGTTCTCGTCTCGCCAGGTTATGAAAGACGGCCTCCACCACACGGGGATTACCTTCGCGAAATACGCCAAGGAATCGCCGAGAACTTGAGCGATTTGGAAAGGATGAGCAAGGTAATATCTCTAGCCCCCAAGCATTGATAGAAAACCATTCTTTTTGTTTTGTCTTAATGCTTTTTCCCATTACTTGCTTGTTTTTTGCCTAAGCAAACTTTTCCTTTGTATACTTTTCAGCAAACCGCGGAAAATATAAACGTGGAAGTTTTTGACAAGCTCACCATTAAGAACCAATATGTAAAATCTCTTCTTGGTATTCTTAATGAGAAAGACATAGAATTGACCGTAGTCCAACAGCAGCTGAAGGATACAGCAGGTAACATGATTTTTCCATTCTTAATGTTGTTTCTGAATTTTTCTAAGTCTTTTTTCGAGTTTTTAACTTTTCAACTCTTTTTCTTCTCAGCTTCTTTGGCTAAAGCCAAACAAATTGCTGAGGACTCTGGCAATGCCGAAACCCTCCACAATGAAAATTCGGAACTCTACAGAATGACCGTAAAGCTCCAAAAGGACCTAGAGGCGAGCCAACTGGATCATGGATTGGCCGAGTCCCGAGCTTCTTCTCAAGCTGAGAAGGATAAGGGGACCATCCGGTACT
Source organism: Alopecurus myosuroides (assembly GCA_028641055.1). Classification (NCBI taxonomy): domain Eukaryota; kingdom Viridiplantae; phylum Streptophyta; class Magnoliopsida; order Poales; family Poaceae; genus Alopecurus; species Alopecurus myosuroides. The sequence goes on from CM054059.1 coordinate 137,430,651, forward strand.
TGGAGAATGCCCTCAACCAACGCCTTGAAGAAGGCATTGAGATGGATAAAATTCTCAGTAAGTTTTTGTTACTTTACCAAGTTTTGTTTTTATACTTTTGTAGTATGCCTCCTTTTTTCTTCTCCTATGTTTCCTAACTTTCCTTGGTTATTTCAACATAAGGGAATCTTTAGCTTACCCGGATTGATAGAATCCGGGCTTTCGGGCAAGTCGTCACCGATATGAAGAATGCTGGGATGCTACTTATTAATAAGTGCATTCCAGACAAGGTTGGGGAATACTCGGAAGTCAGCAAACTTCCGGAGGCCTTTGAAGAGGTGAGAAACCAGAGGGAGTCCTGACTCCGATCTTCCGCTCCAGGTGGTGTGCGCATGGCCCTTGGGCTAATGCGTATGCATTACACCACCTCACAATCCTGGCGCGTTGCTACCGGTATCCCTCAAGGATACACGAAAGCTCAGAGGGCGTATATCTTCAAGTATGTCAAGGGGCATGCCTCCAAGATAGCTCGGATGGTGTCAACCTCAACGTTCTACCCGGAGGTGGAAATTCCGATGACTCCGGAGAACCCGAGCGACAGCGATGAGGATGACGACGAGGAGTACGAGGACGCCGTCTAGTTCCTACGTAGCTAGTAAACAAAATAGAAAGCATTACTATTCTTACAATGTAATATCAATTGTAATACATTCTATCTTTTGTATAAACAAGCATTTATCCTTTGCAATCCTTCTAAGTTCTCTAGTTTGTATGCTTGAAATTTCCTTAGTGTTGAAGTGGCTCGAAAGTATGCAATCTTCATGCCAAGTGACTGGGTTAAACCTATCAGTCAGGACTCGTAATCATGGATTATACTTTGGCACTTTTACTTACTAATTCCAGTGACCCAACACACAAACAATCAGATAATACTTAGGAAAAATAAGGAATTTGAGAAGTATGAACCTGAGTCACACATGCACAATCTGGGTTTCTTAAGCCTCCTTAGGCTATAAAAGCATTCAGTTTTATAACTTCGAGCATGCAGAAAAAAATTGGGTTAACATTGAAGCAATTTGAAAGATCATTGGGAAATAAATAAGACGGAAGTATGCTCACGGCAAAATTTGGGTTAACATTGAAGCAAAACTCGGGTTGCATCATGGCATGAATTCCATTTTGTTGCATTTTATTTGGTTCTTGCAAATTTCTTATCAAAAACATCTTTATTGCAAATATGAGTAAGCCGGGATGATTACATATCAATGGGGTATTTATAATCATTTTCATGATTCACCAATCCCAAATATGTTAATCTAGCAAATTCTTCTCAAAATCTCTAATGTGCAATATTGAGGAATTCTTGCCTTTTTGTGATACACGTTACCTTTCTCAAAGGATCCCAACTATCACTCTTCCAGTGTGTATATTTGTGATGCTTTGATGATTTTGTTGATTTTTCATCTATATCTCTTTAAGATAAAATTTAGCTTTGTGCTACGCTTTTAAGAAAAAACTTATTGATGTATTTATGAACTTGTTGGGTATCATGTTCTTCACCTTAGTACCTATTTATGTGTGCATGTTTCTTTGTGGGCTTATATCTTCGTGATCGGTGCCCACTTAGAAACTTATACACATGATAATGGTTACACTTTTATTGATATCCCATCTCTCTATTAACCAAATTTATTGCTTTTAATTCTTTGGTGGTTCCTAAAAGGCACAAGCTATGTCCGTCATTTGGTACTCTTTTGCATCTTAATAATCTTGTGGACCTATTTGCTTGTTGCGAGTTGCATTACTTAATTTCCTACCTACTCTCTTGGACTTCTTGTGGGTTGTAGGTGATTATGTGGAGTGATGATTCCATATTTGTGCACTCATCAATAGTGCATAAACATTGGGGAGCTTCTCCATTTTTTTTCTAGAACTCTCCTACTGGATCTTTTCGATTGCTTGTCTTCTTATGGGGAGATATTTAGTGGGATATTTTTTTTGCAATCTTTGGACCGTCAATAGAGTTTGATTTCCTTCAAATATTCGTCATTTGATAAGTGCATTTGATTTCGCTCAAATTTTGATAAATGCACACTTTGTGGAGGAACTCATATTATATTGACCTTCTTAATTTTTCCTCCCATTTCGGCAATGGATGCCAATGGGGGAGA